>CM057819.1:71674526-72004526 GCA_030067965.1 Latrodectus elegans
TACCCAAGGAATATTACTGATGGTAAACATAGGGGGAAAAAATTATTCTGCATTTTATTTAAATGCTATTTTCTCCTCTTTTTCTAAACAAGTACTTTTAATCTTTTAAAACAGCGTAATTTTCAGAAGGCTAGATCGGCCAGAATTTGCTGACAAAACTGTAGCATTTTTGCGTTTTGCTAATTGAATAGTGGAAATAATCATTTCTAATTTAATAATTTTCTTATTTTACATGGGTATAAAATAAACTTTTTCATAAATTAGAAATGAGTTCGGAAAATTTTTGTAGTTTTTATCTGTAATAAGAAAAATTCGTTACGTAGTTTTAAATAAATTTGTTGTTGTTGCTATTTATGACACTTTGATAAGCCAAACTCGCTAGCCGACGGTTATGCGAAATTAAGTCAGAAAGGTGCGTTTTTCGTTTAACCAGAGCACCATGAATATGAAGGTACATATTTTCTCCGATAGATGGCACCACCACAGGATCCACTCCCACAATTTTGACTAATGTGGAGTGAGAAGAAATTTTCTCCAGACCATTACGCTCATAGTAGCTGCTCAATGACATACCATAGGACTTTCAAATCCAAACATACATTGAATGTAGTCGGTGGGTCTTTGGCGGCAAAATTAGTTTTCTAAATGACTTTAATTACTTTTTTGCTTGTTTTTTTTTTTTTTTTTTTTTTTTTTAAATAAGTATTTTAACTTTCATTAAGCCAGATAAAGCAATGTTTTCTGTAAAAGCTGTTTTCTAGAAATTATGATACATATATATATATGACAAATTAAGAAATTTTCTATTGCATTTTTTTATGTAAAAATATCCTTAACTCCTGTTTCATGAAACGCATGATAGAAACGCATTGCCTGTGCGACAAATGGGCCTGGGTACACCATCCGCTGTTACACCACATCACTTTTGGCAACATGTAGTAACCACGTGGACAGCTGTTAACTTAGGAGGATACATCTGAAATTCTTTTTATTTTGATTTGTGGCAGTGTTTATAACCAATAATAATAACTACTTGTTATCAGCATCCTCCCTTCATCTTCATAATGCTGTAATTACAATCGTTTGAAGTTATTTGACAAACAAATTTTACTGCGATATGTGAGAATTTCGTTCCTCAACCACTGTTGAAAAAGAAATAGCACATTACTGAAAAAAAAAATACCAGATAGTAAATTATTAGCAAATAAAATGATGTACTAAAATGATATATGTGAATAATGAAATACTTTTAAACCTCATTCTATGGAGCTGAAATATTGCTATATTTCTCTATATCACATGTATCTTCTTTTTGTTATTTAACCAAACCTAGACAAATGACATTATCAATAAGATGACGCAGCTATAAGTGACATTTTTATGGGAAGTAAACTAAATGAACGAGTAGGTAATTAATTTAATTCACTCATATATATATATATATATATATATATATATATATATATATATATATATATATATATATATATATATATATATATATACGATAAAAAATTGTACTAAAATTGATTCTGAATCATGAAAAACATCCTCATTGAAAGTCCTACTCATAAGTTATTGAATTGAAGGCCAATTTATTTTACTTTATAACTTAACACCAAGTCTTTAAGTTTTAAAAAAATGGAATAATCTTGAAGATTTTTAAAAAATTGTGAATAATTGAAAATCGCTGATAGAAAAAAGGAGTTAGTAAAAGGAAAGAAAATTAGGGTTTAAAAATTTTACTTAACCATAAAATCTTTGGAAAAACCAGAAAGCACTGAAATGTAAGAAAAAGAGGAAACGGTAAAACCAGTAAGTACTATTGTAGCAATTCTTTAATGTCCCATTTTTTTATCTTCTTTAGATATTTGGATGTGAATAATTCATCAGTATACTTATAAATTCTTAATACATATCTCTCTATCCATACTAAAATAATGGTGATAATGACACCAAAATACAACAATATAATAATATAATGTAAAATAAACAGCCAAAAATAATGTCTTCTTATTGTAACATAATATCTTTTCAAGAATTAATTTAGAATACGGGAGTCACAGTTTGAAATTTTTGAAATAAATCTAGGAACCTAGATTTATTTCAAAATATTTACAAAATTTTTCATTTAAAAGTTATATTTACAAAATTTTAGAAGGGTTCTAAAGTTGTCTCCTATCCAGCTTCAATGTACTTCTATAAGCAACTTTTAAATTGATTAAATGTCTAAAGTCATTCCTTTCTTAGAACTGGTGAAAAAATTATTTATATCACTATAATTTCATATTTGAAATGAAAATGACACCACTTAATTCTTTCTTTAGATGAAAATTTTGCCTAAAACCAATCATAACTAGATCAGGTGAATAGCGCGGATGTTCTAATCACTTTGTACTTTCCTCAAGAAATCTAACTGATAATCTTTCTGAAAGACTAGATAGTTTGTTGGTAGATGAAATGATATGTGGTGAGACATGAATCCTTTGAAACGATCTTGAAATATTTTTAGAAGGCATTTAGTAATGTTGTGTAGTTTGCTGTGACTATCATCTGTATTTACAGTTTGAAGGATTTAACCTTTTCGCTTTTTCTGAAAGAAAATGTCATTCATTACTTTCTTCATTGAATGCTATTTTTTCACCATATTAAACATGAGATCATCTTCAATGATGAATGCTTTACTTTTTTGATGTATGGGAACGTTAAAAAAAATGATAAATACGTTTCTTCGCCAATTACGATTATAAAGTAGTTTTGTAGTTTCTTTACTGAGTTTTACAAGTTTTCTTTTTGATACTTGTTTCAAATACCAAGGTCCAATGACAAACTAATTTTTCTATGGTCAATCTCTCTTGAATAACTTTATTTATGACTGCTGATTCATTGCTTTACTTACCAAAAGGCAAATTTCTCCTATATCATTTTATGAAAATAATAACTATTACCTTCCTTAACATTATCCAGGATTGCAGCTGGCATCGGCATTCCTATTTATTCTTCATTCTAGAGATTATTACGATGTCTGAGAAATTTCGATAAAATATCATAATCAGAATAACCATAGAATGTGAGATTTACCTTCATTTTCATATATTAATTGCAATGTAGATGTTGAAAGCCTTCTCCTTGATTTAATACCATTTTAAAATCGATGCACTATTACATTCTTGCATCAACTTCGTTTTCCCTTCTGTCTAAAATTTATTCAGTGTTAAGCAACTTGCAATTATTCTATAAAAATTTTCCATTAGGGCAGAAATTTTTATTTCTGGTTTTTCAGCATTCATGTTTTCAAACAGTATCCTTACGATTTTCTCTATCATTTCTCATCTGAATCATTGATTATTAAAGAATTTTAAGAAAACTTCGTGTCAAAATAATTGAAGCATCATTGCAGTACCTGTGTATGCCTAATATAACAGTTTAAAACCTTTACTGTTTGAAAACTTTTGTCAATGATTCTGATTGTTAAATTATTTAAATAATCTTAAACATCATTCTAGTACCCCAGAAGTAAGCATACGATGCATTGAAAAAATATGCCTTAAAGATTTTTGTTTTTCCTTGCACCCACGGTTTTACATATAGACAAACACATGGAAAAGGCTTGATAAATTCCTTGAATGAAGGTAAATATCTTAAATATGGGAATTCCTTCAAGCATTGTGTTTCAGTCAAGTATAAATCTACGTAAATTCATTGTACTTGAAACTGCTTATCTATATAATCAAAATAATGCGCCGCTGATTTTCATTTATATTTACGACATTATCCAACTAAAAATAAAATTAACTTAATGTAAATATATATGTATATATTTTAATGTATATATTTTTAACCCTTTTGTTACAACTAGATAACTGAATTATTCCACGTTAAAGTGAGTCACAATATTACACCCTCACGTGTTTAAGGATATGAAAAATTTAACTATATAGTGAAGTATTGTTATAAGGAAGCAAAAAAGTAATAATTAAAGTTCAAATGTGTCAAGTACCAGTGGATGATTGTCTTTCTGGTTAAAAATTAAGCTGTTCGTATTATTGTTCTCAATTCAAGTATGGATATTTGCAGCTATATAGAATCCATGTTTAATTGTAATTCTCAGTTGGAATATCCCTTGTGTGAAAAAAATAACTATGTATAAAAACACTCTCAAATATTGTTTCAAGACAGAATTATAAACGCACTACGGCACCTGAAAAGAAAAATGTCATCAACTTTTTCTTAGTTAAAAATTTACAAGGAAGCTTAAGCTTCCTTGTAAATTTTATATGAATTTTTTATAATAATATTATTGTGCATCATTAATAATTTATGACTTTTTCATCTGTTCTTATATTTCCTTTTATGTAAACTTTTCTGAAAAAAATGTCTTTTTTTTTCTTTCAAAAATTTTTGAAATAGCGAAGAAATCCATATCTTTCTGAGCATATTGCAATCAGTCGATGTGTGGGCTTTGCCTAGGGTTCATTTCACGAGCATTGTGTATTCATATTAAAATTGAATCCAGATAGTAGTCATCACGGACTATGAAGTCAGTCGACAAAATATGCGTCTATATATACACTCATGTCCATAAATTAAGGATAATTCAGAATCACACAGAAATTGAACTCTAAACTAAAAATTTCACATTTAGAATCATCACACAGATCTTGAAGAATAATATGCAAATTACAAGAAATCACCAGATTTCGCCGATAGTACGTCACAATGAAGAGAGTGAACGAGAGGGATGTATAAGGAATGGTTGCAAAGAAGTAAAAAATTGTTCACAAGTGCTTTAAAAGTCTTTCAGTGCAATAATGGTTATGACACAAAGTTGCATAGTTATGGCACAAAGAAAACATTTGGATGATATTCTACGTGGTAGAATAATCAGACGTGTGGAATGTGGACGTACCCAACTGGGAAGTATCCGAGGAACTTGGAATCGCCCAGTGTGTCATCTCCAGGCTTTGGCAACAGATCAAAGATGATGGTAATTGAGTAGACGTTTCAGCACAGGTCGCCTCCGAGTTATAACGGCGTATGAGGGCCGGTATTTGGCAATTAAAAAAAAAAAAAAAAAAAAAAAAAAAAAAAAAAAGAGAGAGAGAGAGAAAAGAAAATTTAGCACAGTATCAGACCTGTCTCGTCAGCTCTTTTAAGCTACCAGTATGACAGTTTGAAGGAAGACTGTGTACAGACGCTTAGGGCACATTAGTCTATATGCTCGTAGGTCTGTCAGATGTGTTCCACTCACAGCAACTCACTGTCGCCTGTGGTTAGCTTGGAGTAGAAAGCATTGATTGTGGACACCACAACAGTTGTCTTGTGTGATGTTTTCCGACGAGTCCAGAGCTAGCTTTCAGTCTGATTCTCGTCGGACATTCATATGGAGAGGGCCAGGTACCCGTTACCACCAAAAGAACACCACTAAACGAAAACGTTACGGTTGTGCAGGATTGCTCATTTGGGAAGAAATTATTCTAAGATCCTAGAACTAACTTGCATGTTCAGAATGTAACCATGACAGGCCACATCTATCGGGATGTCATTTTGGAACAACATGTGTATTTGTTTCGGGAAGCCATGGGTGTACAATTTCTGTTTATGGATGATAACGCCTGTCCTCACCGTGCAAACATTGTAGACGAATGCCTTTAATGGGAGGATATCACGCGTATGGACTGGCCAACATATTCCCCATACTTGAATCCAATAGAGCATGTGTGGGACATGCTTGGACGACGAATTGCAGCCCGTCAACCCCCTCCGACATTTTCACCGTAACTTCGAAAAACATTGCTTCATGAGTGGTGTAATATTACCCAGGATCACATCGATAATTTGATACTCAGCATGCATAGGCGTTGTATTGCATTGCCTATTGCATCGTCTGGGGGTCATACTATGTATTAGCAATCATACCAACCATGTTATATTGATTTTTGTAAATAGGTTCTTTTTTGAAATTTTCTCCAGAGAGTAAGAATCGCAATGTTTATTAATGATGTCAAACATATAGCATCTTTTTTGCTCTTTAACTTTTGTTTAATAAATAGACTTTACAAATAAGTCACATTTGTTTTGCTTCTGTCTCTTTCTTTGCCTGAGCTTGCATTATCCTTAATTTATGGACACGAGTGTGGAGAAGATGATTGTTTTGGCTCGAAGGTCACATTATTTTTGTCCCGATCATCATGCGTCAAATAATCTTTTTTTTTTTTTTTTTTTTTTTTTTTTTTTTTTTAAATTTTTGACACCGAAAGTGTATTTTATTTTTTTTTTTTAAATTCTTTTTAAAATAAGGATGTTTCTTAAATCTAAGAAGGTAGAGAGGCAAGAATTGTGCAAATTCTCCTACTTTCTAAAAAATAAATATTTTTTGTAAACCTTCGATTATTAAGAGAATTTAAGTTATGTGGTACTTATATTATTTTTTGTTATGTGCTAAATTTTAAATGCTATTGTAATAATCTATGTATTTTTAATATACGTTACTTGAAAAATCAAGCTTTTTTTCAGAAGAAAATATTAATGTCTATCTTTCGAATTTATTATTCGTTGTTTTCAAATTCTTAGTCAATTAGACCACATTTATCCCGATTAATTTTGATTATTTTTTTTATTTCATATAAATTGTAAAAATGAAACTATTTATTTTTTTGAAATTTTAAAATAGAAACATTATGAATCCCATAATTTTTTTCAACATTTAAAAATCATAGGGTTGCGAAATCTATGTAAGCAAAATCCTTTTTGTGTTTATCTCCTAAATTTCTATCAGTGTTTGTAAATTTCTATCAGAGAACAGTTGCAGAGAATGGAATGATACAGAATATAGGCCTAAAGCTAACTTTAAAAAATATATTATATTTCTTTTCGAAATTTTAATTACAGCATTTTTAGTTATTTACTTAAATCTTTATTTTTTTTTGTCTCGTACCTTATACTTTTCTTAGTTATTTACTTATATCTCCTAAATCTAGATGCGCAATTTACGATGTGTTTACTTTCCTGTAATATTAGTAATATCACAGAAACAATTTTGGAGCTTTATGCTCATAGACTTATAGCCCGCATTGATTAAGAATGAGTTTTTTCACAAAACTCGTCAAAAATTTAGAACACCATTTTGGAACTTCTGACACTGTTGAACTTCCTGTAAATTTGCTTTTGCCACTGGGCAATCAGTTTAAACGATGCCACATTCAGTTCTGGAAATCTTGCTTCAAAATAAAAACGTTTACTTTAAATATATATATATATATATATATATATATATATATATATATATATATATATATATATATATATATATATATATATATATATATATATATATATATATGACTTTAAAATCATCCTTTAATCTACATTTTCACAATGAAAAAAGTTGATTTTAAAAAAATATCGAGATTTTTTTAATTTTTATCAAGTTTTGAAAAAACATTAGTTTGTTAATATATGTATTAATGCTTTTCCCAATAGGAAATATATTGGAATATGGATGAATGGAATTCCGACTTAAATACTAATTAACTTCGTAATTAAATAAAATTTCTAAGCGTTCAAACCTCATTGAATTGGTTTTTATCTGAGCTTTAGGTGAAACCTTATTTTAGGACACAAACAGAATTTTCAAAAAAGTCAATTAAATTGTAAATATAGTTTAAAAAAAGTAATATAAATGAATGTATTTTTCCTCTCAATTCCAATTCCACCCTCTTAAATTTAGGGATATATATTTTTTGTTAAAAACTAAGCCACACAGACATGTAAAGTGATTTTAAGAAAACTCAGCCAACCAAATAATTATTTAAAGCAAGCATTGCATACAGTGGCAGTTTTATTTTTCCGGTTCCTTTTATTCACGTTTGCAAGTGTATGAATGTATAATATAGTGACTGTTTTTTTTAAATACTGAATTCTTTTTATGCATCAATGGAATTAGGTGTAGGAAGTTACGGGATATCCCTTAATTCATTTGTTGGTTTTTATGGTTAAGAGATGTGCAGAGAGATTATATAATAATTAATCACTCATACGACGGACCAGTGTCTTTTTTAATTATTTATTATAGACACAGAGAAACATAACAAAGGATATGGGGATTAATTCCCGCTCGAGAAACATAACCATTCTCCTCAATTTCCAAACTTCATCTGTTTGTTCCAAACAATATCACGTGACGTGCGCGCATGTGCGAACACCATTTATTGATCATAGTTTCAATACGTAATATTTAGCATATTATTAGTAATATTAATTGTTCATATTTGACATTACTACCCCAATAACATTATTTCCATAATAAAATTTCATAAAACAGAACAGCTATATAAAAATTTTAAATATTTAATTCTTAAAAAAATATTTTCAAGGACAAAAATGTGATAAAAATATTTAAAGGATTTCTTATTGATAGTATATTGTTATTCTTTTCAATGATCAATTTTTCCCCCAAATTTTTCAAATACCATACACACAATGATTTCAATTTTCTTCAATAATTTGCGTATCAAAATGTATTTGCTTTTCATCACAATTTAATAAAAGATTAATATTGTTATGAAATGATAAATTATTGAACATAAAAAATAAACTGTTAATATTTTCAGATTTTTTATAATACATAATAACTATATTTATAACAAAAGTAAAGAATGAAAGCAGAACTTCTACATTAATTTTCAGAATATGCAAAGTTTTTTACTTGTAATCTAATAATTCATTTATATTACCTAAATAAAAACTTTCAAAAATTTATTGACTGAATTTCTGATGACTAAATATTTTAAATAATTATTCAATGAAGAGAAAATGTACGTCAATTATTTTAATATTCTCAGTCAAGGTAAGTTTGTAAATAATTATCGTTTTCATTTAATGTGTTCTTAAATGTATCGTATCACAAAATAGTGTTTTATTCATACTTAAAAAGAATGCTCGTTAAAGTAGATTAAATTCAAACATAGAAAACTTTTTTTAGAGCAATTATTCTCTTAATTTTAGAAAGTAAACAGTTTTGTATAAAGGCTAATGTGTTTAATGTATAAATTACATATAAAAAAATTTCTTTGGTGTGCGAATCAGGTTGATGTATTATATTCAATTTGCATTTATTATTATTTTTTTTTCGAAGAATATATTTTAATGAATTCAAATGTTAAAGAAAAGCCAAGTTTTCTTCCTTTTTCTTTAAAAATGAATCGAACTTCCTGTAACTGAATATGATGTTCATATGTATTCATTGATGTCAAGTGGATGTTTCTCAAAAGTGTTCATTAAAATTACCGCCTAGAATATATAGTATAAGTAATTAATTTGTACGATATACATATGATTCAAACTCTTAATTTTAAAATACTTTGCTCGTGAAGAAATTCTTAACTCTTTATTTTTGTTTGTATTTTTTACAAAATGTCACTTCATGTAATTTTGTTATTACAACTGAGAAGTTAAGGAATTCTTTCTTTGTAATTAAATATTTTAATTTATTATTATCTTATTAATTTAATTTATTATTATCTTTCTTTAATTTAGCTTCACATTTTTGTTAGTTTATTATTATATTGCCATGATGTCTCATGCTCGTAGTGTTGTCGAGAAATATCAACAGATTATTTGTTATTATTGACCTTATATGAAGAATTTTACAATTAAAGATCAGTATGAAGTTACCACTGAACCTTACAAATAAATAATTAAATGAATTTAAGAAATCTTGATATTTTAGTAACTAAAAAAATGTTTATTACTTTTTGAATTATTAAATTTAACTTATTAAGCATAGTTTAATTAAGATCAGTATGTCTAAATAATTAAATATTTTCTTGATATTTTAGTAACAATGTTTAAAATTATTAAAAACTTATTAAGCAGTTTAATTAAACTAATCAATACAATTTAAAAGAAAAGATACAGTATACTAATCATACTGTGCTAATGTCATGCCATAAAACACTACAAATAGCGAAAATAATGTCATATTAGGTATAAATTGAATATCCTGTGCCCTATAAGAGTTCAATATGAATTTACTAAAATTATGTAATATACCTACCAACACTTTTTCATGTATTTTCGAAACAATTTCATTTGTTCTAGATTCAAATGTGCATTTAGGAAAGACAGGAAATTCTCAATGATTTGAGCTTCCATGAGATATTTATCAGAACTATGAATCCAAAATGTGCACACTTCTTGTAACTGATCTTCAGAGCTTAATTTTTGAACATATGATAAAAAATAAGAGAGACATCAATTTTTCATCATAATGCTATAACTTTAGTTATTGCTAATTTAAAATCTTAGTTAAGCTTAAATTTAACTGAAAATCTAATTTTCATTTCATTTACAAATTTTAATTTTAAATAAAAAATTAACTCGATTCATTAAAATTAAAAATGATTAATTAAATGATTGATTTAATATTTAACTCATAAATTTTAAAAATGATTGATTTAAAATTTATGAGTTAAATATTGTGTTTAAGAATATATAAACATTGTATTAACCGTTTAAAATTAATAATACAATTGAATTAAAATAAAAATAAAATTTCCTTAACTGCATTTAATATATTTTTAATTAATACTCATATTTTTTAGCTAGTCAATGTTTTTAAGTTTTCGTTTGATACGTTTTTTTAAGTTCCAAAAATTTTCCTTAATCTTTTAATATTAAATATATACTTTACTTATTACTAGATGTTATGATAAATCATATCCAGATTTAAATTCAAAATATCAATTATAGTAATATCTCATCAAAAGTCAAACACTACATATATTTCAAATAGCTTATCTACGTTTATGGTATCGAATTTATTAAAATTAACTATGTGTTACTTTATGAGTGCTAGATGGCAGCACCTATGATGACGTTATCAAGTTGTATATTTAAGGCATGAGAAACAAAAAATAAAATTGAACTAGAGTAGTATTATTGCTTGTTCCTTCTTTAAAAGTGTTTTGACGCTAAGTTTACGCATGCAGCACCGCCTTTACGTGCTTTCCGGATTATCTTATTTCCTTATGCAAAATGAATGATAGAAAAACTGCATTAGAGTCGAAGAGTAAAAAGGACATGGCTGCATTTTCGAAATACTATTTAGTATTGTATAATGGAATTCAAACTGCTGGGTAATATTTATTGATATTAAATATATATATTTTCACCTTTTTTGAAAAGGTGAAAAACATCTACGTGAATGATATAAAATACCTGCATATATCTGCTTTATAAATTCATATTTTTACGTTTTAGTACAAATATCATTTCTATTATTTATATAAGAGAATTATATTATATACAAAGATAAATTTTCTATTTTGCCAAAGAAAATATTTTTGCTTCCTTTGCGTCAAGTGTTCTTTTAATTCATGTATTTATTATTTATTTCATATGGATTTTTTAAATTTTTTTATTTAATTAAAAATTATGAGCGAATGAACTGGCCGCATAGATAATGTTATACTCTCTAAGATCATTTTATTGCGGAAAGATTTTTGTATAGAAAATAATTAGTGCGTTGAGAAATTGTTATATTATTAACAAATGATGTAAAAAATTGAAGTTTTTTATATTTGTGATGAAGGGAAAACAGTTAGTTACAGTTTTTTGCGGAAATATTTCACAGCGAAGTTTTTTAATAAGTCTTTCTGCGTAAAAGTTTTAAAATTTGTGTCTAAGATGATCATATTTTTTCGTTCTAATTTAAAAAAATTATAAATAATTATATTTATTAATGTGACCAATAAAATAAGTATTATAAACTATCATTAATTCATATGGATTGTTCAAATATAGAGAATTTTAAGTAATTTTGTAGCATTCTAAGGAGAAAGAAATCTTTGTATGAAAAGTATTTGTTATAAGTTATTTTGTCATCAGTTAATTTATCATAAAATTCTTAACAGAGAATATGATTTAAAAAGATTAATAAGAAGTTTTCAGATTATTGTTATTTTCAGGAAAAATGTAAATTACAAAATTCCATCATAAACTTTGAAAGTAATCAATAATTCAACAAAATTAAAAAACAAAAAGTAAACAATAATAGGTAAATCATTTATAAAAATACTTTAAAAATTATCTTTATATTACATGTTTGCACTAATTTTTTGCATATGCATGTTAAAATTTCATAAAAATAATTTCATTATATTATTAAACTAATGATAAATGTAAATATCTTAGTATATAAGAGGACCTGTGATGAATTCTGTTCACATTGAGATCGAAAATTTATGCTACTAATTCAAAATTTTCGTACTATGAATTTTTATTTTTGATACTCTTTGCACCATTGTGGTAAAAAAATTTACTAAAGTTTAATATAAATAGTCTTCAGTGGAATTAAAAATTAACTTTTATCACAGTTTTCTGAAGAATTCTGAACATTAGTTTTCAACTAAATTTATTTTAATTGATTATTTCATTAGAATGAGTTAACACAAATGAAACAATAAATAATTACTTTTTTAATCGGTAATCGGTTGTTAAATTCTACTGGACATTACAGAACAAATATATAATGATTTTTTTCACGTTTTAGGTATTTAAATGCCTTGCTGTGTAACTATTGATGACTTTGTATTTTGATTTTGGCAGAAATATCTTAAATTTACATTCTTATTTTAATTTCACATCTTTGAAAACGTGAAAAGGATCATTTAATATCTTATAAAAGGTTTAATCATACAAGAACTTTGACAGAAAAATTTCATTAAAATCTTATATTTTAATTTCATGAAAAATTATATTTGAATTGAAGTCTTGACTTTTGATACTGTATAGTAATAAAATTAAATAAACCAATAATTTTGTGGCATTTTCTTAACTATAGAGATTTTGCTAACTTTTTTGTTTGTCTTATTGATATATCTAAATATCTGTGTTGTCAAAGTTAGCTGTAATTATATAATTACCTGTGAAAAAAAACTTCCATGATAAAAAGTTTTAGTAATTTTCCAAAAAATTTTGACTGCTAAAAGCATTTGCTTACTAATATGTTAATAAAATAGTTTGTTATTAAAAATAATTGTTACCATTCTATATATTTCTCAATTTAGTTCAGATATATTTTGAAATATTTGACTTCTTCATAACGATAGTAATTTTTACAGTTAGAAAATTGTGTTTTGTGGAATTTTTATTCTAGATGGAGTTACATGCTATTCCAAACTGTAAAATTATTATTGGAAAAGAAAGCATTTAGTGAATTATGGGGTTTGTGTGGAACTAATCTTTGCATATTCCAAAGCTTGGCTTTCTTAGAAGTAAGTAAATATTTTTTTTTTTACTTTTTGAGAGAAAATCATGGTTTTAATAATATCATAATTGGTAAAATTATTTCTGCTTACATAGAAACATATAGATGTAGGGAAAAAATTTGTTGGTTTGTAAAAATAATCACATAAAAATTTCAATCTGACAACTTAGAAATTAAATATCATAACTTTTTTTCTTCATAGTTACAAATTTTAAACTGTGCATTTAGTATTGTAGTGTTTTATAACTCTCCCAAAATAACTAAAACATTGATTTTTTTTATAATTGTTCAATTCTTAATTTATAATATTTATTCTATTTATACAATTTTGTTTTTACTTTCTATATATTGACTCAGGATAAGTCTTTGAGAAATTTATGAGACCAGTCTATTTTTTCACACTTGTGTGTGACACAAAATTCAATATAACTGACTATTAAATATGAATCATATAACTATTTGTATAAAAATTTGCATGACAGTTACTTGACTTGATAATTAATTACAGGGTATTTCTCAAGAGGTTTTTTATAATTTTAACTGTGCATCATTATTAAAGCTATTTTAAATTTATATATATATTTTTTTATCTTGAACATACTTTATAATTCTACTACTTTTCTCTGTAGTTGTAACTCTCTGCCAAAAGTAAATTTTCTTATTGTTTATTTTTGTGATAGTGCTAAAGAAAATCGAAACTATTATTTATATTTTTTTATTAAATTCCTTTTCATATCGTTCTAACCACTTTATCTGTCGTATATGTTTGCTAAATCAGTTGTATATCTAACATTTTTTTAAGTAATAAATTTACAGGTACACAATCAATATGTAGTTTCGTTACTACTTGTTTCTCCTAGGAACAAAATAATATTCATGTTTTCTATTAAAAATGTTCCTGGAAAAAGTATCTTTTTAATTGAAATCCAAAATTACTTAATTCATTATGTTAGAAATTTTATTTTCATCTCTGTTTTACAAGAACAAAAAAAGATTCCAAATAATATCAGGCCTGTTTTGAAATTAAATGCAAACTTATTTCTTTTATCATGTTATGTAGGTAAAAATGTAAAAAGAAAAATGCATTCAATATGCATTTTGATATAATCCTAATGTATGTAACTCGTTTTGTGCAGTTTTAAAAAAAAATGAAGTTTTTTATTGTATTTACTTTAAAATTGAGTTTCAAGTGTTTTTTTCAAACACTTGGCTTCCACTGGATTTTTTGCTGCATATATTTTGTCAGATATGAATTAAAATTCCATAACTTGTGTAAAAATATATTGAAGGAAATTTTTACTTCTGTAACAATTTTGAAATACTAATAATTCGCCAATCCTTAAGAGTTTAAAGCATTTTAAAAAATTAATATCAATTTGATTATGGTAATATTTTATATTAGCTGTTTTTAATGAAAAAGATAGGCAAATACCTTTTAACATACAATAACTTATTTGAAAATCCAATACTTTCCAAATCATAGTATTAAGTTTATTAACTTATTTCTTTTCAAACCTCAACTTCACTTTGTAAAGGAAAAGAAATTAGATAAGTTAATTAAACAAGTGGCAGCTTTTAATAAATGCTTATTCCCTAAAATCTTAAAGTTTTATTGTATTTGCCGATGAAATGTGTTTAAATGAGATTCAGTCACATTTTGGCTTCTGTTACAAGCAAGTCAGAAGTGTATTGTAACACAATAATTAAATTTTGACTCCATCTTGTGAACTGCCTAATAGCCTATGGTTGTTATATCATTGATTAGATTAATTTAATCATGTGAGATTAGCATATTTGCTGAATGAATCTAAGTGCAACAGTCCTATGTTTTTTCATAGGATACCATGATAAGTAATGATGTTGATTCCTATTGTACTTTTTATAAATAAAATTTAGAGTAATAATTGATTGTAGGGAACTTTCTTATTTTTGTGATTTAACATACACATTTAAATATAAATGAAGATTTTTCTATGATTAGCTTACAATTTAGATGTTTTGGAAAATGAGATTCAAAGAGGTCCTTTAATGATTTGTGTAAGAAATTTCTTCAAATACTCATGTGATCTTTAATTCAACTTCCTTTTCATCATGGGGCTACATTTGGAAAGAAAAATTTTTTAACTGACAGATTTGAAATATTTTTTCAAATGGCAGGGTTAATATATGATAGAGCTAAAAAGCCCCTTTTTTAGATTCGAGGCAACTAAATGTACTTACATTTCAGTTCATGAAATTAAGGAATTATAAATGAGTCAGTCATCTACTTCAGGAATGAAAATGTTGTAATTACTTCTAATCCTCTCTAAACTTAGAATCCAAATCAACTTTTGTGAACAAAAAAATTGACCTTAAAAACTTTGAAATGGTTTCTTATGGAGAGAGATCTTGTGATTTGCTGATCTCAAGTTGCTATATGTCTATTTATCAGATTTTTTAGGTTTGAAAGTAACTTTTATTTCTTGAAACTGGTCAAAAAGTATAAACTGCCTTTCAAAGGAGATTGCGAAAATAAGTTAGCTGTCCTTTTTTCAAATTGTTTGATGTAGGTAATTAAGAGATCACTACAAGTTCGATAAAAATATTATATTCTGAAGCTCAAAAACTTGTATCTTATCTCTCTGAAGTTAGCTCTACAGACATTGAAAAAATGTCTTCCAAACTGAATAACACATTTTTTTTATTTACCTTTATTAAACAGCTCCAAGTTTAATGAACCAAAATTATTCTATTAAGAAATGTGTTTTGTCAAAATCAAATATTTTGTTTTCTTAAGTTAAAACCTGGATGGAAAAGACAAAAATCTCTTATTAAGCCTCGCTGTTTCTGATGACAAACATATTGATTCTAGATTCCTCTGACAATAAAACATTGGGTATTCATTTATAAGTTATTACCAATTTTGAAAAGCTTTTAAAATGAAATAACTTTCTTTGTTTCTCAGAAATATTGTAATTTATAAATTGATGTTATCAAATTACTTTCTTTAAATAACTCTTCAATGATTCTTCTCAAAATCTTAAAATCCACTAATCCTGTGTAATTCATTTACTTTAGAAAAGTTTTTGTAATAAGGATGCATTATGTGATGATGTTTGAGTGAAAGTTTACATTGATGCATATGTGATGATGTTTGAGTGAAATTTTCAGTGTGAGTGAAATGTGGCATGTGTAATTACTATCAAGTACTGGTTTTCTTACCTACATCATCCATAAGAAAAAAACTAAGTGAATCAATTTAATTGTTTCTAGATCCACTTTTATAATTCAATATCTTTAACTTTATTATACGATATAATATTGGAAGCAGTTACTATGAATTGGAATCATTTTTCTTAGTAGTAAATTGCTAAATTTTGTAAGGAAAACTATTTTCATATTTTTTCAAGAAGGTTTCATTTTGCTAGACCTATTCCATGTCAGTTTTGCCATTGTTAGATATCATTATTTATTTTTTATTTTAAAGTTGAAGAAACTATTTTCATTATTTTTACAGAAGTTTATTGTAATTTTTAAATATTGTTCTGTTTATTGATTTCTCTCAATATTCTCTCTGTTTACAGGTCTAAAGTTCTCTCTGTTATCCTGAACTACATCATGTTCTAATGTCAATAAATGTTGTTTCATACACTTGATTTTGCTTTTATTAAAACTGTATTTACTATTACTTTTATTTTATTCCTTTTTAGGTAATTCATTGTGCTATTGGTATTGTTCCTTCTAGTGCTCTGATAACTTTTCTACAAGTTTTCTCTCGTGTTTTTCAAGTTTGGTGTATTTTAAATCCAGTAAAAGAGGTAAATCGATTTGCTTGGTATTATTTATATCTTTTAATTATTGATATATATGAAAGCATAAAAATTCTAATCCATTGGAGTTAAACTCATTAAAATATTTAATTTGTTTTTATAAATATTGAAGAATCTATATTACATTTCATTCAATTTTAAAAGATACGTGCAGTCAAAAGATTTATTTTTTAAAGCCAAAATATCATTCGTAATATTTTTCTATAAAAAGTGTGCTACTTATTTTGGTGCAATTGACTAAAATATATATTGACAGTAGTTTTATCTATATTTCAACTACAACAACTCAAACACATAAGTATATTAAAAGGTATTTTATCTATATTTTCAACGTAAAATGTTATATAAACATAAATTTAGAAAGGAGCTAAATTTGTAGTTAATTTTTTTATCTGTTTTCATTTTTTTATGTTATATTCAAAAAAGAAAAGGATATAGTAGTAATTTATAAAGAACAATACTCATGATAAAAAGTGTGTATAAAATTGTGATATAAAATTACAAATGTCATTTGACTGAAAATATAACTTCTTTTGTATACATTTGATGCTACATGAATTCTATTATTTAAAAATCTAAATGCTTGTGGACAATGCCTCTAGTTGTTTTTTCATCATTTTGTGCTACATGACATTTGCTCAATAGATTGTATATGATAACAAGTGTCTGGATTAATGAGATGATACGAATGAATTACTGTGAAATGTTTGCACTCAGCAGCTTCCAGATTAGATTACTTGTATCCATAGCAGCAGTAAAAAAATAATAGTTCTGTCTGTGAAATTTTCAATTATTGTGACCATTAAGTTTCCTGCTTTATAATCAAAATAGCTATAAGAAAACATTTTTGCACTCCATGTTATTATCTTCCATAAATTCATTGTTGTGGAAGAATGACAATGTTGTGGAAGATGTCTTAACCAAATAAATAAGAACTTATACTTATTTTTTATAGTAAACAGGTTTTAATCAGTTTCTACAATTTTTTTGTATTAACTGATTTTAATATTAGTGCAAAATAATAAGGAAATGGCACAAATCTGTCATGTAATTAATCTAGTCAACCTTAACATTATGATTTATTTCAAATTATAACTCACAAAATGTTCTATAATACCATCTATGTTCATTTTGACACCATAAATTGCACAGTAGTGACATTGAATGTTCATATCAGCAAATAAAATTGGCATCTTTTACTTCTTGGGGTGAATGAGGATCAAAATCATTTTGTTTTAATTTTAACATTTGAAACATTTTAAATTTTTAACTATTTTAAACATTTTAAGCGCATAATGTGATTGTTTAGACACATTAATTTTAAGGCTACAGTGCTCTGGTTGGTTAAAGCACCATTATCAGAAGTTAGTAAGTTTATATCCTGTCTTAACCAAAGATTTTTCTTCTCTAAAAGTGACTATGACACGTTAAGTGGACAATGGTCACTGTTCTCCAATTGAATTAATGCCTCACGGAGGTATATGATGCATTGGAAGGGAGTAGTCTGCCTGATACCTACTTCTAAATTATGAAGGCTTGTCTGGTTGTTTCCATCTAACTGGTAGAGCCCAGAAGTAGGCTAGGTATAAGAAAGCATGCTGGTACAAAAACACATTCATTTTAACGTATGAATGTGTTGTTGTATCAGTATACTTGGTTATTAGTACATTGAAATAACTTCTACAGCAAGTTTTAAATTTAAAAAATGCATAGAATTTTTATGAAATTGATTGTTTTCAATCGTAACAATGCCCCTCCCCCCAATGCCCAACTGATCTTTGGCTTAATCCATTCATGGTGATGGCAACTTATACAGTGGTGGACAAAGGTGATGGCAATTTATACAGTGTGGCTCTTAGTGTGTGTGGCATTTTTACCCAAAGAAAGTGAAAGGATAGAGAAACGTATGCAGAAAGAACACTCATTCCCAAACCCAGGATCTACTTCTTCAAAGTTAGGCTCAATTACCACTCCCCCATCAGTTAGCTGATATAAACTATCATAAAATAGTAAAAGGTGTTCTCAGGTTTTTAATATTTAAAATTTTATTGCTGATGCATCAGATTTTCTTTTAATTGAGCATTTAATTTTACATTAAAATATTGTTTAGTTGATAATGAAATATAAATAATTATTAATAAATATTTCATTTTACTTAAGACTACTTTATATTTTCATGTGAATATTTGATGACTAAAGTTATCTTATAAAAATGGAAAATCAATACTACTGTTCATATTAAAAATATCAGTTTTCAAAGCCTTTGTATTTTATGTTTATAATAAATTCATTTGTAAGGGAAGCAAATATTTTTATAGATGTTTCAAACTAGCTTGCTAATTTTTAATTTGTATTAACAATTTTGACTGTCAGACTGTAAGTGGGAATTTTAATTATATTATTCTTGGTTTTATTACATAATGATAATAAATTTTATTCTAAAAGCTAAATAATATCTAAAAAAATGTATATTACTTTTCTGATTTTTATGTGGTATTTGTGAATTTTAATCCTGTAATATTATAAAATAGGAATCGTAAAAATATTAAAAAAAATGTGTAACATATTTTTTTAATTTCATGAGGTGCATTTATAAAAAAATGCTTTGATTTGAAAATAAAAGAAATTGCTGTATTGATTGAAAGAATATATATATATAATTAATCTAGGGGAGATTTTAATGTCCTACCTATATCTGTCAATAATTCAAAGCTTGCAAATCTGGTAAATCCATGCTCAAAAAAATATTCTTTTAAATGTTTTTATTAAAAAATATTTAAATTCAAGAGATATTTTATGTATTGTGATTTTAATTTCTAAACTTGGCTTTTTAATTAGAATATGTATACTAATTCTAAATCTATGTCTAATTTGATTAAACAAATATTGTTTCTTGTATCATTTTCCTTTTATAATTTTGATCTTTAAAAATTTAATTGCATTGCTTTATGTTTTATTATCTAATTAAAAATACTGCTTTATAAAGTAAGAGATAATAAAACTTTAAATATATTTATAATAAAACTCTCTCTTTATTGTTTTTAATTAAGTATTTTTTGTGTGTGTAAAAAATGTGCCGTTAGTTCATTGACATCTTTGGGGGGCCAGCAAATCCTGTATCCATTCTCTGCAAATGTTCTTTACCATTGTATGTTATCTCTGTCTGCATTTATGCATTATTGTAGAAAAACCCTATTAAGTGAAGAATTTATTTTAATCTAGAACAATTTGTAAAGTTTACTAAAATGCTGGTATGTTCATTGTATTTAATACTTAACATTGTTATAGGAACTTAACTTTTAATTTTTTCATGTTTTGATTTTGGAATTTTGATCATCAACTTGAGACAGAAAAATGTATCGTAAGCAAATATGATAAATAAATTTATGACAAAATTGAAAATTATTTTTTTTAAGTAATCCTAGTTTACAAAACTCATTATGCATACAGATCCTTACTATAGAGCTTGATGTTTCTGCTCATGATTTTATAATTTGTCTTGTTTAATTTAGTTATTTCTCCTTGTGAATTGTTTTCACCTTTTACTTAAATTGGAAGTTTATTAATATATTTGTAGTTTAATATATATTTTAAATTTAAAAAAATTCTAGTTCTATTATATATTATAGTTTTGAACAATGAAAAGTAGTATACCAAAAATTACAATGTTTAGAAATCTTTTATTAATTTTTTTTGTTAATATTAATCTTAGCTATATAAGAGATTTGTTCTATAAGAAAATATCTTTCACACTTCAGATCAAGCTTATGACTTTGACTGAAACAATGATTTGACAATTCTAAATGTGATAATCTGTACAGAAAAGAAATCTAAATTCCAAAATATGTCTGATGTCAATTTCATAAATTTAAAACTCCAAGAATATTTTTATCCTGTATAAAAGTTTGGTTTTATATTTATTCAACTAATTTTGTGTAAATGTATTTAACTAAAGTTGCTATAGTAAAATATTATTTATTTTTAACTTATGCTTCAATGAAGATTTAACGTGTTTTTATCTTTTAAATATGAAATAATTGTATATTTTGTTTTAATAGGCCCAAGCTTCTCCTTTCCTAACTATTACACTTCTTGCATGGGGATTAACTGAATCAGTTAGATATTCTTACTATTGTTTGAATTTAATGGGTTTGTCACCTAAATTTATAACTTGGTGCAGGTAATTAATTTTTGCTTTACAAACTATTGTATTGATTGATTTTTTAAATTAAGCACAATTTTGTAATTAATAGATTTATCATGCAAAATTATTGCAGCTTATTTTTAAAATATTTTATAAGTGTTTCATCACTAAACAGTATTTTTAAACTGTTTCAGCTCTATTAGAATAAATTGAATTTATGAGGAATACATGTTTAATATAATTATAAGGAATACATGTTCAGAAATTAGTGTTAAAAATATTCCCAATTAATAAAACATACTACTCTATATTTGTGTAATCTTAAATTATTCCAGATGTCAGATTGATGGTTTCTATTGAAATTAAAGTATTGAATAACATGGAAAAAAATTGTTTCATAATATTTATTGCTATTTGTTATACCCTACAGAGAATATATTCTGAAAATATCTAATTTTTGAACAAGCAAACTGAAAAAAACTTTTGCACTCAATCATACACACACACATATATAATATTTTAAAAACTATTTTTCTGTTGAATGTTTTTTGAGTGATTTGTTTATGAACTATATATTCGATTGATCTATAGTAAGTATTTGTTATCGCTAATATATTTGTTCTAAAAAATTTTTTTGTATCTTTAATTCCGTAAATATAAATAACAGATATTTGCCTATGTGATGAGATTGCTTAAAATTTTCTGTTTTCTCTATTTTCTTTTGTGTCACTGAAACATAGCATTATCTGATTTCGACTCAAAACCACTGTATTATTATTTTTTTAACCAATTTCTTTTATCAGCTGTTTTCATTCTTAAATATGTTGGGGGGAAATTTCTAGTTGTAACATTATTTTTTGAATAGAACATTTTATGCATTGTTGCATTATTTGAAGAATTGTAAACTATTTTATATCAATCTGGTAATTGTAATGCCATTATGCCTTTAATAAAATAGTCAAGATTCTTTTTGTTTTATTGTGTAGAGTTTATGTTGCCTGTTTTTAATATTGAGAATATGAGCAATAATTATTGTGTAAGAGAAAGATGATGACTGTAACAGATTTAGTGTTACCCAGGGTGCACCACGAGGAGGCCTGTTACACTACACCCCAACTCAAACCCCAAAGCCAAGTTGAAACTTTTAGAATTTATTAACAGAACTTGGGGTGGAACACTTCCGGCTTTATGGCGAAAAGCTAACATTATTCCAATTCTGAAACCAAATAAAGATCCATCTGACCTAAATTCGTTTCGACCCATTTCTCTGACCTGTATCTTGAGCAAGCTGACTGAGAGAATGATCGTTGATAGATTGTAGTTTTTTCTTGACAATAAAGGATTTATCTCTGAGAGACAAGCTGGGTTCAGAAAGGACTTTAATACTATGGAACTAATAGTCAGACTCAGTCAACAAATCAAAGATGGTTTTCATAGAAAAGAAAATACTCTTGCAGTCTTTATTGACTTTAAATCAGCATTTGACTGTGTTTGGTGAAAATTGCTATTAAAAAAGTTTCTTCAGGTGGGCTCTGAACACCTCTTTAAATGTATCTTTGATTTCCTTTAACAACGTTTTATTAACGTAAATTATGGAAATGCTAGATCGGGTTTTTAGCAAACTGCTCAGGGTCTCCCTCAGGGTTCTGTTTTAAGCCCTGTTTTGTTCAACTTGATGATTAATGATCTCGTATGCAACATCTCGAAGACCTGCCTTGATGTTCAGGTTTTGTTATATGCAGATAATCTGGTCCTTTGGACAACTGGCAACAAATTTCAAACACTAAAGAGGGTTATGAATTCTGCCCTGGATTTTTTATTGAAATGGGCTAATGTCAATGTTGACAGAGAACTCATTGTCAAGTCCAATTTTGAGCTTTTTACTTTGAGTACTAAACAGTATCAGATTATTTTAAACTTTGGTGACAAGCCACTTCAGAGAATTGATTGTGCTAAATACCTCTGTATTCTTTTAGACCCAAGACTCACCTGGAACAAACAGGCCTCAAAAATCATTGAAAATGTCTCAGGCCGACTTAATTTATTAAAAAGTTTAGCTGGTGTTAAGTGGGGTGCCATTCAGGATGTTTTGGTCATGACTTTTAACTCTTTCATCCGACCGGTCTTCGATTATGGAGCCGAAATTTTGTTTTACTTCAGATACTGTTTTATCGAAACTCAATGTGGCTCAAAACAGTGCTCTTAGACTTATCACTGGGGGAGCCTTCTCAACTCCAATACCAGCTTTGGAACTTCAGACTGGCCTTGACTGTTTGCACGATAGGAGAGTTTTTGCAACTTTGGTTCTTGGTGAAAGGTTACTACGTAGGGAGGTGTTTTGGATTAACTATCGCCCAAGCATTTTGAGACTAAAAACACAACAGGCATTTTTATCAGAATTCTAGAGAATTTCCAGCTCACTTGGCACTCCAAGTAATAGAGCCCTTACAGCCAGACTCCCTGTCTTCCCAGGTATACTGAAATATGCCACCTTTGTCTTTGACCTTGTCCTTCCTGTCCAGAAGGGAGTCTCCCCTCAGGCAGAACTCAGGGCTGCTGCTCTTGCTACTATTAATGAGAGATACCTACTCGACAATTGGATGCACATTTATACTGACGGATCAGCTGAGAGAAGTACTGGGAGAGCAAGAGCTGGTGTCTTTTCCAAATTTTTCCAACTTAAAGAGCCTCTGGGAAAAAACTCAAACAATTTTGATGGAGAAATGTATGCAATTTACATGGCTCTCCAAAAAATTTTAGATTTCTTGGAAATGAAATTTGTCTTTGTTGACTGTCAGGCTGCCATTCATACAGTGGCAAATTATACTCTCCTATCTACATCTGTAGAATTTAACTGTAAGACCATCATTAACACTTTACTATCTGCGGGAATGGAAATTACTTTACAATGGATCCCTAGCCATTGCTGCTTGCCTGGTAATGAAAAAGCAGAAAATCTCGTGAAAGAGGCTTCGTTCTTAAACCCTCCAGATACTCCTACTGGTCTGAGAAATGTCAAACTCCTTCTAAAATGGGTTATCAATCACCAGCGAAAAATTTATTACAAAGAGAATGCAGTTGATGCCTCTTGGAGGACCCTGCTGATCTCATGTATTCCCAGAGATCTACCTAGATCTATAGGAGTCTCCTACTTCAGGTTACTTACTGGGCATGATTTTCTCCAGAAACATATCACATTGGGCTTGTGGATTCATCTGACTGCATTTTATGTAGGGAACATGTTGACATGGATGGCAAGCATCTTTGGAAATGTTCTGCCCTCCAGGAAGCCCGCTCTTCTTCACATTTCAAGACGCTCTCCACTCCTGGAGATACTTCTTTTCTTTATTGAACTGCAAGACTTATGCTCGAAAAAACCAACATAAGGACGTAAATATATATATATATATATATATATATATATATATATATATATATATATATATATATATATATATATAAATTATTTGAAAACATTTATTTATTTTAATATTTTTGATGAATAATAATTTAATTCTTTAATTTTTCCTAAACTTATATGTAATACAAAAATTGTTTTCAATGTTTTCTGCTTTAATTCCAAAGATTTCTACACATCTGTCAGGGTCAGTGCTTGGAATTTTATTGGCTTTTTCTTTTGCTACAAGGAATTGTAACCCACTACTTAGAACAAATTCTCCCATGAGAAAATTTATGTGGTGAGTTTTAAATTATTTTCAACAGCCGTAGATTATTAGGTAGTCATTTATCCACTATCAGGGTAGAAGAAAAAGTTATGAATTTTCTATTAATGTCTTGATATGTGAGATCTTCTTAAGAGACAGTTTTTCATAGATGTACTTCTTAAATATGTCTCCCAAGATCAGGCTGTGCATATACACATTGAATTTTATCATTTACAAATGCCTGTCGTTTGGCTGCTAGGACATTAGACAACAGGCTCTCCAATATTTTGCAACATGACAAGAAAAAACAGATAGTGCAGAGCACTCGTCCAAATGTGAAACAGTCGTAACATGTCTAGACATACAAAGAGAACATGCAGGGGAATCCACAATGTTAATGCAGAATTAAAGGCGCCTTCTTGGCAATGTTAGAAAATGACATTACAGAATAGCTGACACATATTTTCACTCTATACTGATGCTATGTTTAATGATACCATGATGACTCTTTGTATCCATTAAGTTTAAATTGAATGTAATTTTATTATCCTGATATTCAATCATTTCATGTTAAACTTTTTATGTGATACACACATTTGCTTTTGTATAGTTATTTGAATACTGCATTTTAATTTTAATTTCATTTAACCTAGGTCTTTTGGAATTTTGCTGTTAATGCTATAATTTATATTGCATTTGGCTTTATAGCTCATTTTTTTTATTTAATAAATGTTTGATTTAAAATTATTGTGGCAAGAAAGAACTGTATTTACCAGAAGAATATATTCACATAATAAATTGATCGGTTAGCACTATAAAAGTGTGCAGTTTTAATTAATGATACTGTCCTTGATGTTTACTCTAGATTTTCAGGTGATCCTTTCCAAGGCAATTTTACATAATAAAAAATAAAAAAAAAATAAAAACATGAAAGAGCATCTTTTTGTCTTACTCCCTTTTCCATAAGAAAATCAAGAGATCTAGAAAGAACTCCTTAAATTAGAACATTGCACAAAGTTGAATTGAGTGTCATTTTGATCAATTTTACTAATTTTTCTGGAATATAAAGTTATACATAATTCTAAGTAATTTGTTGCACTTGATAAAATCATATGCTACTTTGTAGTCAATAAACAAGAGGTGTTCTCCATGAATGCAGACCATATTTTTGGCCTGAGTGTAAAAATATCATCTATAATAGATTTTCCTGTGTAGATTCCACATTAATAGTCACCAACTATCTATTTACATTAGGAACAAGTAAAGAGTATTATCTTAGAGAGTAATTTGGAGAAAATTCTATTGCAAATGCAAAATGAACTTATCCCTCTATAGTCTCCACATTCCAATATAGCACCTTTTTTGCAAATCTGACATAAAATATTTTTAAACCAATCCGCTGTCTTTTTTTTTTTTTTTTTTTTTTTTGTTAAATAAACATTCTGAATAACATGTTTTTCAAGTGCTCTGCCATCCTTTTAAAATTTTAGAGCTTTCATTGAGAATATCACTTTATTTCTGCAAAAATTGATTTTGGATTTAAAATTTTTTTGACAGTTACTGGCCACCATCTGATAATATGCTTGGCACTCATTGATCTTCAGGTGTTCTATATTTTTAAATCTATCTTCCTCAAAAGTCTTTTTCTTACCCTTAAAAATCTTCTCGTTTTTTCAAGTCTTACTGTATTCAAATATATTTGTTGTGCAGTGTTGTAATTTTTCTCATTTGCCACCCTGCATTCTTCATTGGATCAATCTTTACCACTTGCAGTATTAGATATTGTTATTTTAAACTTGAACCATATGTCTTCTAATTCAGTAATATCCATTTCATTTTTTGGTATACTCCTTTAGAGCATTTGCCAATATTTTTTAGTGACTTCGTGCCTTTTAAATTTATCACAATCATACTTTTGTAGTTTTTTTATGCTTTATTTTATTAGCATAAGAGATTTTTTTCTTCCTTAATCCTAGCCTAATTCTAAAGTAAATAGTAATTATAATCGATATGGGTTTCATGAAATATTTGAAAATTAATAAAGCTTGTAAATTGTACTTTATTGATATCAATAAGAACATGATCTATTTGATTAAAAGTAAACTCATCTGGTAACTTCCAAGTCTATATACTTACATGTATTCTTACACTCAAAGTAAGTGCTGCCAATCACAATGTTATATGCAATGGCGAAATCAACAATATATATACAATTTTCATTGGATTCATTGTGAGCACTGTGTATACCAATAGTTGGTTTAAACTGCTTTGTCCTTCCAATTTTAGAATTTAGATTGTCAAGCAAAAGCTTAATGTCATTGTGTGGGCACTGTGGACAATGTTGGCTCTTCAAAAAATGTCTTTCTCTTCATCTTCTTTTTCCTCAGTAGGAGAGTGAGTGCATTAATTATGCTATTGAAAATTTTCCCCTAAATGCATAACTTACATAATCTTGCTGTTAAAAGTCCATAATTAGAGAGGTGTTTTATTCTATTTTCTCCACTTCTCTGTGCTTCTTATCATGATAGTTGTAGAATATTGTGAGATTTCTTTTTAATTGTTTCTTACCCAGTCCACCTCAACTCCTAGACTGCAGCAATATCAACCTTGTACCTTTTAAATTGCTGTAATAGTTCCATCAATGCTCTAGTGTTTCAAAATGAGCACACATTCCACATACCAAAAATCAAATCTTTGATCTTTTGCAGATATTTTTTTTTTTTTTTTTTTTTTTTTTATGAGAAGGGTGCCTGCTATTTTTTTATTTCAAACTTCACAACTAGGAAGTTTATAAAACTTTTAAGGTGTAATTGGTTAGTCTCTCATCCCATCCTTAACCTGGTGAACTAGGGTGTTCTTCATCTGGTGTCTTCTCTTTGACCTGCCTTGCTTGGGTAGCCCTATCAGGAGCCGAATCTCTTTCCGGCATAGTTTTCAGGATCTCTGATGCACATGGACCTCATTATCATGATAAGATGGGAACACCTTCAATGGAATGCTGAATTTTTAATACTTCATTGATAGTTTTAAAATTGTAATTTAAAAATGTAATTTAAAATTATTTTAATTTAATTTTGTAAATCGTTATGAATTAAAAATCAGAGAAATTTAATTTATTGTTTATATTTATAGGTATACTCTTTTTATTGGGTTATATCCTGCTGGTGTCTTTGTAAGTACTAATTTTACAAATTGATTTAGTGCAAATCATTTGGTGTATTAATTTTCCTATAAATCATTCGAATTTTTACGAGTAATTAGAATTATGGCTATCATGACTAGTTAATATAATTGTTAAGAAATGTAAATGTAGGAAAAAATGAATTTCAAAAAACTTTAAAACCCCTAACTAACATAAATATTAAAACAATGTAGTAATACATAAGTACATATCAAATAAAAAATTTTAAATAATTCCTAATATTATATATAATTTATAAAAATATTTATTTTGACATTTAGATAAGTTATGGAGCAAATCATTTGGATCTTAGCAGAGCCCATATCCTTGCTGCGAATAAATTCATTTGGTGATAATTGTAACTTGCGCCGATCTTGGTAATACTACTTTGATACACCACATGGCTTACAGATATAGTAAACCAAACTATTTCTGGAAATTCTTTCTGGCTTGGTATTTTCTTTCCGTTTGATGCCAAGGATGTAGGCTCTCCTAGGATTTTACCTGTCATTCTTAAATTGTCTAAGTGTTAATGTTTTTATATTTAGGTCTTCCTTCGCATGCTGTATCTAATAATTCTGTGCCACTTTGTTTTTGACTACAAAATTTTAGTGCAATTAACTGTTTTTTGATAATTTTTAAATGTTACATTTAAATATTGTGCAGAAATTTAAACTAGATCTTTTGAAAAACAGACATTACAAATGTCAGTGCTAAAATGAAAAAAATATATATCTCGCTAGAGATTTCCTGCAGTTATATTCTACTGGTTATGATATAATTTGTAAGCTTATCAAAATGATTTAATTGTAACATTTTGAGAAAACATCAGTATTAGTAACAAGATGCTCCTAAAAACAAGCTTGGGATAAAATTTTTAAATAAAACCATTGAAAAAATCCAATAAAATATCTACTGATAATTTTGTTTTTATAATTTTAAGATAAATTTCCAATTTTTTTTTCATCACAATTTGTATGATACAGAAATAAACTAAAAAATTTTTAATCTATTAATGAAAGTTATCTTAAGGATTGTTTAAACTTATATTAAATTTAAAAAAATTATGGAATTATAAATTTGTACTGTTTGGGACAGTTAAAAATTTCAAAATTAACTGTATATTTTTCATTTATTATTTTTCAGGGTGAACTTGGAAATATATACTATGCTTTGAATACATTAAAAACCCAGAAATTATTCTCTCTAGCTTTACCAAATCGATTTAATGTATCATTCAACTTTTATTATGCCACTCTTTTTCTTGTGGTGTCTTACGTTCCATGTAAGTAAGATTAATTTTGTGCTTGGTTATCTATTATATAAAATTAAATATAATTATTTAATAAAATTTTAAAAGAAAATTTTTCAAATTTGATGAAAATTTTTAAAATAAAGTACTTGAAAAAAGTTTTGGATTATTTTATGTTCTGACTTTGTTTCACTTTATATTTTTATTTAGTTAAATGTTTCAAAATTGCATTGAAAATGTAAACAGGTTTTCTGATTAAGTTATTTTAAGTTCATACAAATTAAGAAGTTTTAATATTGAAATATTCAATTTTGAAATGATTTTTTCCAGTATTCTTGCCTATATGCACTTAAATTTTATGTATTAAACAAAAATTTTCAAATTATTTAAAATTTAATGATATAAAATTTTTTTAATATACTTTAGAAAAAGTCAAATTTCTTATTTTCTTTAAGATTATTAATTATAAAATGCCTTCTTTTATATACCTGTTTTCCTAAGTATCTATTTATATCCAATGAAACAGTCTTAAAACTTTACAATAAATAGTGTAATAAATGCAAACACATTTACTTCATTATTCAGTGGTTTCTCTAGAAAATGTGGCAAATTCACTAGACTCCTAATGAATTTAACTTCAATTCACCTAAATAAAACTAATATCGTTCATGAATTTTTTTTATTTATTAGTATTTTGCTTTTAAATTCAGGTCTTTTAAAATATTATAGTATGGTAATCTGTAAACAGATATTAAAAGTGAAGAACACTCTCAAAATTTAGCCAAATAAATAATTTTTTGTACTACCTAAAGCAACTGTATATTTTGAATTGTTGCTTTTAACTATTATAGTAATTAAGAGGGAAATTATGAGTGCAAATTCTAATTATATTTAAAACAATTTGTAATTGCTGTAAGAAAATTATTTTGAAAGTTCAGTTTTGTAAAAATTTGTTTATTAGATTATTTTAAAAGTGTATAAATTTGCATAGTTTTAGTTTTACAAAAATACAAAGATTTGACTGATAAAATATTTAAATTAAAATTTTAAATGTATTTTTTTAAATTTATGATTGTAATCAGATTATGGTTGCTTATCCTAAATATATTTAACTTTTTTTCATAAAACTAAATGGCAAAGAAGTATGATAAGTAATTTTTAACTCTTACACAATTTGCATTTAATTTGAGAATTTTAAGAACATTTTTAAATAGCTTTATTTTATAATTTTTATTTAAAATGAGATTTTACAACAGCATACTTTTTCAAAGAAAACATTTTGGAGCATTATTTTCTCTGAATAATTTATAACCTAATATACTTATTTCCATGTCTTCAAAATAATAATTTTAAATTAAATTTCAATAAATTAGTAATAAAAGTTAGAAATGTGAGAAAATATATATTTTTTACTTGATTGTTTCAATTTTTTATTGAAAATTATTAGTATTGCTTTATTTAAATTCCTTTATTAAAGCGATTATTTATTTAAAATATTTATGAATTTTTTCTATACTTTTCTAAACATATTGTGTTTTTTTCCAGTATTTCCAAAATTGTACCTACATATGTTTCATCAACGAAGGAAAATATTGGGTGGATCAAGTAATGCAACTTCAAAGAAATTGAAATAATCACTAATTTATTTATTGCCGTCTTGTGTACATGATTAACATAGTTCTTCTATTTTCTTACATTGTGCAATATAATTAATTGTATATGTTTAAAGTTTCAAATAAGGTAGTTTAAAGAAGAAAAATTTGCATTAATTTACAAAATTCATTATTTCATAATAAATTATTTTTATATGAATTCTATCTGTGCAATTTTATTTATTCTTTCATTATTTTTCATCAATAAAGAATCGTAATTCTCCATAAGAAACTGAGTTAAAATCTGCCAAAATGGATACCATGTGTAAACTCATAATAAAAGCATTTTAAAATAATTTTACGCACTAAGCTTACATATGTTCCCATTACTGGTATCATTGTAATGTAAATATATTTATTGTATAGAGAAAGTAAAAATTTAAGATTTCATTTGTAACTTTATGCTAAATATGCTTTTAAAAATCAAATATTACTGAAATAATGGTATTAGTTTAAATTGTCCAAAACAATCTTATTTTTGTACAAAACTTGCAATTGTTTATGGATTTTTTTTATTGTTAGTGAAAGAACTAGTTTAATTTTTTCTACTAAATAATTTTGTGATTTGTTTCTATATCTATATTACTATGTTTTAATAAATTTATAAGGGATATGACATTTCACTCACATGTAATGTGTTGTTACTAATAAATTATTCAGTTACTTAGCATTGCTACGTTTTTTATCGCTAGAGTATTGGTATAAATATTATTTAATTTAAAATGTATAATCATAATTTATTATTATTTTTTAAATTTAGTAAATTAAAAATTACAACTGATTTGTGGTGTCATAATCCTAGCTAATTGAAATTTTTAAAAAGTTTAGTTTAATAACTTACTTTTTTATAATTCATATGCCTTCTCTTCATTTTGTGTTCCAATTGGGTAAAGGAAAATACAAACTAATAAGCAATTTAAGTTATTTTTCTACAAAGCTCCATATATCTTAATATTTCTAATGATTGGAAAGAAAATTAACTTTTTGCCTGGGTAAAAAGGATGATGCATAATTTAAACCGTTATTGCAATTTTTTTCTTAGTTTAAATAGTTTTTTCATTATATATTCTTATCAGTATCTAGAACTTTATGGAAAATTATATTTAAAGTTGACACTCATTTTTTATAAACTTGTAAAATAATTCTTAAAAATCAAAGGTTCGTAAAATTGAAAAATAAGCGTTAGAACGTAAAAGTAATTTTTCTTAAATATAGATTGCTTTTTATAAATCAAGTTATATTAAAAATTACTTTGTTTGCACTGTATTAAATACACATGCAAAATAACCACTTATTTTTCTGTTTCAGAATTATATGTTTAAGAACATATTTTTCCAGCTTTTCTTTGTGGGAGTCATTTCACTACTTTTCTCCATAAAGTACCTCCATTTTATTTGCCATTCATTTATTTTTTGTAAAGAGCTGTAATAAATCATTTATTTATTATTTAATATCTGAAAATATTTTTTATGTTGCTGATTTGTTATGTTCTCAATCATTAAATTATCCAATACTTTTGTACAAATGACATCTCAACCCACATTCAAAAAGTCCTGAAATAAAATTTTGGGTGGTAATTTGTTTTTTTTATCAAAGTTCATGGATGATTAACTCGTCTGGACTAAAGTCATTAGGTAAAAGTTCTTATCTTATAGTGGTTTCTTTAATGAAACATGTCAAAATTACTTTAAATATATGCAACATCATTCTAAGCATATGAATTGACATGTACATTGCATTTAGTGTTAATTTCATTAGACCATTCTGAACCATAATCACTATTGGAAAAAATACTTTGAAGATATTGATAGTTTGAATTCAGGGCTTTATATAAAACAGGAATTAAATTAAGCTGGAGAAATATCTCACAAGTTGCTTCAAAAATCATGATTTCAATATTAGTGCATTTAACCACAGTTCAAAGAACCTGCAATTTTCCAATAAAAATTTTAATCTAAATATTTTCAACCATAATATAAAGAATTAGATTATAAAAATAAATGCAAATAAAAATGCATAAGAATGAGTACGCAAAAGATTTTTCAAAATTTTAGTAAATGGGAATCAAAGTTAAAGACCACTATGAATTCTTAAGAACTTGAGTATTCATTGAAATGAATACCTACTATATATACATACAAGTAGATCAAAATAAATACCCTTATGCATTAGACGCTCGATTTACGAACACTCGCATCTTTACATACTAGTGGCTAGCACTGAAGTGTATATGTACAGGATTGAGCTTTCATCAAGCCACTTCCAAAGATCGTATCACACTTTTAAATAGCAAAGGAGATAAAAACTTAAAAATTAGCAAAACTTTTTAAATAGCAAAGGAGATAAAACTTAGTCTGCACAGTGGAATAAAGATAAACTAAATATGTTAATATAATTCAACTTTATTTAACATGTACATATTTTCATAAAGTTTTGATATATGTTGGATTTTCCTTATTGAGATAAAATTCATATGATTAAATTTTTTGATTTAAAGAGTTGTTTTCTGTATAAGAAAGATTTATTTTATAATTTGCTATTATAAATTTTTTCATCTAACTGCAAATGGCTTTCAAGTTGTAATTGAGATTTTATCCTTTGCCAATAAGTGTGCTACCATTATTCAAAAATTTATTATATTTTGATCTAAAAATAATCTAAAATAGATCCGCTAAAAAGTATTTTTGCTTTAAAAATTCTTTTGAACTTATTTGCATTATGAAATCCAAGAATAATATGAAGTTTGCTTTTAAGATTTTATATTTATGCACAGAAATTAAATAGACAATTAATATTAGCAAATTAAAATCCATAATTTTTTTAGCAGTTAGAAAATGTTCCTTACTTTGACAACTTTTTAGTAACTTATCTCTAGGTGATGCTCAAATGTAAAGGAATAACCAATTGCTAAATAAAGATTTCATTCAAGAAAAATTCACATTCAGTTAAACTGATATTGTAAGAAAAGAAAAATAAACAATATAAATATACATAGAAAAACAAGATTTCAATGGAATTTTTAAACAGAAACCACAATTAAGTACTATATAGAAAAATGAGGAATATTTTTAAAATGAAACTATATAAATGCATGTACATATATACAAAATCAGAAAAAAGGCTATCAAAGAATTTATGGAAGTTTACTTATTTTCTTATGTGAATAAACATGTGTAAATGCTTGTTGATAGGATTATGTATGTAAAATATAAGAATTATATATATATATATATATATATATATATATATATATATATATATATATATATATTTCTTTAATATAAAATCTATATTATGTCAAACCACAAAATCAATAGAAATTGGATTAATTTTTAATGAAAAATAGAGACAATTACTTTTGGAACAAACTGAATATTTTTGAACTATATACTCCTATATTCTTTCAAAATAGCATTCCTTTTTCAAAAAAAGTAGACATACTTAATTGACATATTTTTCTTCTTACTGATCTCTCTGATCTGAAATTATATCAGATCCATAAGATCGTTCACTTTTAATTTCAACACAGCAAAACAGGGCTCCTTTAGGAAGTCTTCACGAAATAGACCAGCACATTGTAAAAGATGTTTGAGACTGGCCTCTTCAATGTAGCATTTGGTGCAAACTTGAAAGGTTTTGGCGCCATTTGAAAATCGAAAGGTTTTTAATATCCAGTGCACAGTCGAGCCAAAGCAGTTAGGTCTCTCCTGTCACAGACGAAGCCAATCTATGTATTAGGACCTTTATACAATGGGTGTTTTAGTGGGTGCCACCAATATGACATATCATAAATATGTCATAAAATTGGTATATTTAATATCAAAAACCTAGAGGTTAAAGTCATTTTTTTTTTTTAATTTGGGATCAATATTTAACAAGACTATATTCTACAGTGTAAAAAAATTTGGTGTTTTTGATTCAGAAATTTGTTTTTCTTTGGAAAAAAGCAGAATGCTAAATAAGTATTATCTCTTTCACTACTCTCTTTCTCTCTGATTAATTAAAATAGATATTAAATAATTACCATGGAATGATATTTCCAGATTTTTTTTAAGTTTTATATTTTCTTTTAATGCAATTCACATTTAGTTAACATATGTACAAATGTATCTGTAATATTATACAAATAATTTTAAATATAATAGTTTTTATGTATTGCATTAAGAGAAATAGTACTTAAGTTTTAAAATTCATCATAAATACATTTTAAATCATAACTCTTAAACTTGTAATACAAAATAATTTCAAACTGAATTTTGATAATTTTTTATCCGATTTCGGAGTTGGACAAGGAAGAAACAGAAACCGTGCTTTAACGCACGGTTTCTGTTTCTTCCTTTTATACATCTTTTTAAAAACAGATTAATTTATTTAAATTATAAAATTTTGGCATTTTTTAAAAATTTTTTAAATAATTTAATTCATTTAAATTTAATACGTATTTTATTATTTATAGTTAAATTAATTCTCTAGGCAACATTTACAGGGAAGTACTTTCTATACGAGATTTTTATTTAATTAAAGAAATACGAGTCTTCAATATTTTTCGATATACAGGAATTTTTGGTAGTTATGCATTATCCCGTCGACTGGCGAAATTTATGTCGTTTATTGATGCAATTTAGCACCATGTAAATAATACGTAAGTACCCAAATATAGTTTTTATCTATTTATTAAATTAAGAGAATAAGATGAGTAAACTATTCTACTTTTCGTCAAATTTTAAAAAAAATATTAAGTTTCTGTGGCGAAAAAAGTGGACGGGATAATACGTAAGCTACGAATTTTCAAAATTCATACTTTTCTTAAGTTAATAAAAGTATTTTTGTTCATTATATATATAATAATAGTAGAATAAAATGATATCAAAAGATTAGACATTTGTAAACATTTAGCATCCAGTTCCAAGAATATTTAACACTTTAAACATTGTAAATAAAACAATTTATCATTAAACACTAATTCATTAAGAAAGTAATGAATTGATCACATACTTGTGAAAACTTATTTCCCTAAATTGACGTTTTGTGAATGCATACGCCAAATAAAAAAGGAATCAAATTTTTATGAAACATGATAAAATCACAAAATTTTCATAGAATCATTCGCAAAGAAATGTACGTAAACAATGATCTTTCAAGCTTGTTTTGCCTCCTATGTTCCAACTCTATATCTTTCAGCGTAACTGGTCCCAACTTTTCCCGTTAAAGAATACGAGGACTTCATTCCTTTTTATAGAGCTAAGTGGTGACTAAAAGCACATACAGATACCAAAATTTTGAAAAATCTTTTTACTTTTGATTTGACAAATAGTTTTTTTTTATTTTATTTATTATTTTTTGTTTTAATCTGATAATTTTTTTATTCAACTCCTTTTTCAGCCTCAGAATTTGATTCATTTTTGATAGGGACACGTACAAGCATTCCAGACATAGTGGAAACAATAGTTGACACTTTGATGAATCGATTGAGAATATCAGGCATTTGATGGGAAAAAACTATGCTGCCGAATTTTAGTTTCATCCATATGTAATGTAAAGAAAAGAAAAAACTGATTTTATTTGCGGGAATAATCCTTCAAAATTTCTGGTTTATTTTCAAAATTCTGGAATAAATTCCCATGGTTCAAAATTCTCGGAAATTTTACATCTCTAAGTTTGAGTCCTCAAAGAGAAACCGTTGAAAATTATGCAAATGCAATAAAAAAAAATTAAACACTTAAAACAGGAATGGAACACTGAAATAAAAAAGGATTGCAATATATCACTTTTATTAATGTAAATCAAATAATAAATTTAAAAATGATTAAAACGTGCTAAATGCATGTGTAACTTATACTTGAATCAAGTATATACGAAATGTGCTGATATAGTTGTTCATTGAGGAACATTTTCTGTATTAGAAATGAGATAAAAACTAATAATTATGTCTATGTTTATGTCAAAAACAAAATAAATAAAAACTGATTTTATTTCAATTTAATTTTATTTTCTGTCAAATATTGAAGAGAAATTATCATTGTAACAAAATTTTATAGAAATATGATAATTGCTGTTATTTACATTGTTCATGTCTTTAGTAAATACTGATAAAACAAAGAAAGTATATTATGTGAATGTAGTTATTCCGGACGTACAAGACTTACTAGTGAAAAGTTAATAACGAAACGGATTTGAGAAAAAAGGATGAAAAAAAAACATCTAAATTATTATGAAGACTATAGTCTTAAAGAAAATAGAAAAGTTAATAATTTAACATTAAAAAAAAGATTGGGAAAAAATACTAAAATTAATTTAAAATCTGGTATTGTTTCTTTGATTGTTAGCATTTTTTCTAAACAATGTTATAACCATAATGTTATAACAACACTAAAAGAATCAGCAACAAGTTAAATGACAGATTATTTAAAGATACGAAGCGCAAAATATCGAAGTAAAGAAGAAGAAGGTTTAGAAAGCGTAAAGATGAAATCAAATACTGTTGCTGTTTAACTGTATTAAAATTTTATGAAGAAGGATTTTATTAAGTTAAGGTAATATTATGTGAATATTTTATTTTGTTTTATTTTTGCTTTATGTTGTGTGTGTGCGCATGCATTTATATTTTTCATAAAATCAATTTGTAAATGTAAAATAAGAATACTATATACTATTTTGAAACTCGGGTAATCATATATTAATAACAGTCCTTTTTTAAATATCTAAATCACACACACATAACTGTTCAATATTAGTGTATAGTGAACTATGTCTTTAATAATGTAGTTTATTGAAGTACATTTCTGTAGATAATTCATTTTTCTTCAAAAATTCATTTAAAAGCTTATGGATTGTTTAGGTATCAAATACATAGTATGTCCTAACATAAAATTCAATTCTTTAATTATCAAACTTATTTTGAAATTTAAAATATTTTTGCTTAAAAGTTTTAAGAATAATTATATTTTACTATAAACAAAATTTATTAGCAAAACCATCAAAATAAATATTCTTTACAATGGTACTTTTCCGTTACACACCTGTTTTTGATACTAAGAAAATAGCATATTGTGAAAATCCTAAAACTTAGATACGATGAATATATTGGCTCAAAATTTTATTTTAAATTTAATATAAACTAAATCAAACTTTTTTTTCAGAAATTGGCTAAAAAGTGATAAATAATGGTAAACAAACTAAAATTATTTGGTGCAAATGACTGATTGGTGATAATTTTGTCTCTTAAAAGACGTATAAAACGGTAACAAATCACCAATGGCAAAAAACAACTAGATTCAGCAAAACTTAGTTTTGCATCATTGAAAAAACTTAAAACTTTGCTACACAGTTTCTGTAAGAAATAAATATTGGCGTTTAAATAAATATTATAAACGATAAATGTCTATTTTATAAAATGTAAATAAAATGCTTATAATATTTTTATAGTTTCTGAAAACATAAGCATACATGATGCAAATGGAATATTTATGATAATAATTTACGATTTTTTTTTCTTTCCAATTATAGTAATTATCTAAATAAATGTATAATGAAAATTTACCCTTAAATGTCTGTTAGTAGCTGTGGAAGTTGAAAATGTATGAATCCTAATCTAAAAAAGATCCCTAAGATTAATAATATCTCAAACAAAGCCATGAAGCAAATTCCGATGATTGTTATATATCTGTTAACTACCATCTTTAATAACATCTTAAAATTCAGTCACTTCCCTCCTCAATAGAAGAAAGCTGTTGTACTTCCAATTAAGAAACGAGGAAAGAACCTTAAACAACCAATTAATTATAGACCCATCTCATTGTTCCCTACACTAAGAAAAATTGCAGGAAAATTTGTACTAAATAAAGTCTCCCAGTTTGAAGAAAAAAATTCTAACATCATCCCTCAACAGTTCAGGTTTTGAAAAAACTCTCAACTGCCTAAAGCTGTTGAAAAAATATCTAAAAATATTGCGCTCAAAAAACCGACAAGGGAATATTTTCTTGGATATCGAGAAGACCTTCGGTAAAGTATATCTCGTAGGCCTTCTTTATAAACTTATTAATTATAAATTTCCATATTATCTAATTAAGTTAACCAATGACTATTTCTCCAACAGATCCTTTACCATTAGAATTAGCAATAAATATTCAAATGATAGGCCCATTCTAACAGGCATCTTCCAGGGATCACTACTAGGTACTTTTCTTTTTAATATTTTTATTAATGATATCCCGCAAAACTCAAGAACCATGCTCTGTCTTTTTTGCAGATGACACTGCCATTCCTGCAAGTAACATATATCATCAAAACATCCACGATGACCTCGCTGAACACATTTCTGAAATAGAAAATTGGCTATCAGTTTGGAAGATTAAAATTAATGCCGCTAAATCTAAAGTTGTTTTATTTACGAGGAAGCATAAAGCCTGCGCCAACATTCAAATAGCTGGGACTAGTATCCCCTGGTAATAGAAGGTCACGTACCTGGGGGTCATAATTGATAAAAGGCTAACATGGACACAACATATGAATGACATAAAAACAAACTCATTAATGCCAATAGGACATTGACATAAAATTTGACATCCACTTTTAGCCCGCAGTTCTAAATTATCAATGGTAAACACTGCTTTTAATTTATAAAGCCCATCTAAGGTCACAATCATAATATAACCAACTCCAGTTTGGGGCGGTGTATACATATCAAACATTGCCTTCTTAGAAAGACTGCAAAATAAAATTTTCGACTAATTTCTAAAGCAGAAATCTGACTATAGTTAAAACTTGGGTATTCTTTTCTTAACGGGATACATGAAACACTTTGCGATCTGATTTTACAACAAACTTTATAATTTGGAAAACTCGGAAATTCAAGTCATAGAAAACTATAACCCGTATGACGTTATTAACTTTCATAGACCTATAGATCTATTTTGCGAATAAATCCAATCACCGAATCATAACACTGGAGATTGGCGCTAGCCTTTCCTTTCTAATTATAATGATGTTTAATTTTTTTTTGTAGTGTTGCTTGTTTGTATTTGTAAAGTCTCCTCATTTATGATGCACCATGCTTTCTTCCCCATGCACTCTCCTTATTCCTGAAAATTGCAATAGTTTTATTACATTTACTAAAGGTGTGTTCGCCATACGAATCACATATCTGGGAGCAGTCAAATTTGCTATTACACCGATTTAATTTATTCATTTATTGGTAAAATCTTAGGAGAGCCCATACCCTTGGCGACAAATTGAAGAAAAGCGCCCAGCCAGAACAAAATTCCAGAAATAGTTTGGTTTACTATATCAAGTGTTTCGAAGTAGAATTGCTAAGATTGGCACAGACCACAATTATCGGCCACCAACATCATTTGCGCTTAATGCTTAAAGTTCATTGTGATTATGAACTTTAAGCATTAAGTGAAAATAATTTTATATTCAAAAAGAGGTTGAAGGCGATCAGCTGGACACCTCATCCCTACAACTGGGATTAATGCTTGTTAGTTTGCTTTCTTGCATTGTAGTACTTTACATAAAGCTTAAAAAATTTTAAATTATTATAAAATGTTCAAAGTATAAAACTGCACAAAAAAAGTAAATATTCTTACATATTCAAACAATAAACCTGATTTATTGAACGACGTGACAAATATATTCAAGAAATATGCTTCTGATTCAAGCAACTATATATCATTTCAATTTATTTTATTTCCAGATATCAGAAAGTGAATAAATTTTAGGTTGACAAATTTAATTGAATTTTCCCTACAATTTCATAAATTTGTCAAAAATGTGAAATTAACTCTTTAATGTTGTAAGAAAACTGTTATATATAAGCTTTAACGCTTTTGTAATTTTAACATCCGGTATAATGCATTCTATTATCCAACCAAAATGACGGCACTGTATTTCTCGTTTACTTCAATCACATTATACGAGTTGCATTTTCCTTTACTATTAACTCAATGGTACAATCCAACACTTACTTTTTGTTACACCATTTCATTTTGTGGATTGTTTTATTTCCAATTTTAAATCTGAAAATGGCAACATTATCTGAGTTTCGGGTTTTCATCCAACAAGCAAAATGAAAATAAACAGATTTATTCAAAACTTTCTTATTTATTAGTTGCGGTGTTAAAACATGATTGAAGGTAAAATATAGTAGGATTCAAAAATACTATTTAAGTGAATTTTTTGTCCAAATTTTCTTTAATTTGCTCATTTATATTTTTATGTTACGAAATTCATGACATATGTTAAGTTTTCAATCATAAATAATTCGTATGTCGTTTGCATGATTTATTCTATTCCTTTTCTTTTAAATTATTTGTTTTGTTATGAAAATTATTTCTGATTTTCGGAATTTTATTAGTTAAATTGATTATAATAATTTTGTATTTTTTAAACTGTTTTTCTTCTGGTTATTAGAAAATGTTTTAATGCAATTTATATATTGCATTAAGGATAATTTTTATTGCGCTATGAAAATATCCGAATTTTCATTATTTTTTAATTAAAAATAATTAATGTTAACGTAGTTTTTTTTCAGAATGATGGATGTATATTGAACTTTATATTTGTAACTTGCCATTTTTTAAACATTGGAATTTTCCTTAAATATCGTACTGAGTTTTTCTTAAAGCTTCAACATTTTTTCAGCAATTAAAATTTAATATTCTTTTATAATATGTTGACAAATTTTTTATAATTATCCTGATCTATTTAAAATTTCTTAAAAGTTCAAATAATTATTTTTATGCAACCTTATTAATTTTTCAAATTGAATATTTTTCTTCATGTGACATGTTTGTGCTTATCAAAAACCTTGTCTTTCTTTTAAATTAAAAACTTTGTTTTTTCAAACAAAAACGTTTCCAATTTAAATTTAATTATGAATTAATTGAAATTATTCTTTTGATTATCCTGTTAGACTGTTGACAACATGAATTTTTATTATTTTTTATTACAGATTCTTTGAAACTTGCTTATAAAATTTGCTGTATGATAAGTAATACTTAAATTCTAAAAGTGATAAAATATTCTAGGTTGTAAAATATATTGTTTGTAATGCTTTGAATTTGACATGGTATTTAAAAAATTGGCAAAATTGATCCGTATTAAAAGACAGCCTAACGTCTCAAAACCTTAATTTTATACATTTACAGTATAGTGTCTTCTTAAAATTTCCTTAACTCAATGTAAATGCAAACCTTTTTGACTATTTTTATTTGATGTAATTTTCCTTTTGAAAGATTTTGACTAATTTTTATTTTTATTTATTTTGTTATACACAGCTGTTTTAATCATTTCTGTTGATAGCCATATTTTCACCCTGTGAATACTTTGTTTTATTAATAAAAATTTAGAATCTAAGAATAGGAATTAGAAGTAAGGCATTTCTTTTATCAACAATGAGCATAAATTAAGTAATTATGGTTGCAGGTGTATTTAATGTTATCCTTGTGCCATAAGAAAATTTATCCGTATTAAAAGACCAATCACTAGATGAAATCTTTACAGTTTTTTTTTTTTTTTTTTTTTTGATAATTTTAAGACAATTTGATTTTTTTATTTCAACCTGTTTTGGTTTGAATTTATGACTGCAAGTAACTTTATATTCTTATTTACTAACTCCTGCCTTGTGTATGAGAAAGCTTATAGTTTTTAAAATTCACTTTAATTTTTTAGTCTTTGTGTATAAAAAATAATTTAAGTGATGAACTAAATTACATGAAATTAAATATCAAAGGACGAAAAATAATTTATTCAGACCTAGTAAATACTGAATTAGTATATATATATATATATATATATATATATATATATATATATATATATATATATATATATATATATATATATATATATATATATATAATACATCCTAATTCAGCAGAATAAATTTATAATGTATTGACATAAATGTAAAGAAAATTGCTATTATTTAGCAATCTAAAGCTGGAATCAAAGCTTAAAATTTAAACTGTTAAAGTTTTTTAAAAGTAAGGATTTTTCTCCGTAATGACTAATTTTTTGCATTTCATTTTAAAATTTGTTTTTATTAATTTTAGATAAGATAAATATCAATATTGTATTATGTCAAAAAATTATTGGGTATTTTATTTCATATTTTTATCTCCAATTTAATATTTTAATAAGGAAAACCAAATATTTACCTTTTATATGCAATAAAGTTTTTTTTTTTTTTTTTTTTAAACTATTCTGGTATGAAACTATAAATTCTTTAAATTGGAAAAGAAAATTGCTTATAAATTTGATGCAATAAAATTAAATAATTTGTTTTGATGAAAAATTTTAAGAAGAAAATTTAAATACTTTAAATTTTGAAGACATTGGGGATAAATTATGAAGGCATTGGGGTTCTATAAAAAGCTTTTTGGCAGATTTTTTTTTAAAGAAAAGTGTTTAGTTATGTTTAAATTTAATGAATTAGAGTCAACTGGGATTTTTTATAGAGTAATATTTCTAATTAATTATATCGAAATGAGCAATTAAATCCATAGTATGATTTTTACCTATAGAACCCAAAAAATTTTTATTTTAATTTGAAAATTTATGATGAATATAAGAATAATTATTTATACAAGGAGTATAATTTTTAAAGGAAATGTTTTTAACAATATTAAATTAATTGCAGGAAATTTTGAAATGCAAATTTTCTGTGCTTATAAAGTTAGTCTTTATTCTTTAGTTTTATCTTTCAGTATATTCTTCTACTGAATGGTATTTTTTATACATATTTTATTATGTAGGAATTAAGCATACTAAAAATGTTTTTTAAAGTATAACATTTATATAAAAAAAAAAAACTATTTAGACTAGATGAATATAACAGTTTTGATTGTATCATTTCAGTTTCATCTAAAATAATATATTAGAATAAAATATTTTTTATCTATGATTAATTAAAATAAAAAAAAGTGTAACATTTTTTAATTTACCAAAACATGGTTTTTATTGTATATTTGTGTTAAAAATGGAAAATTTTACATAAGATGGAAATTTTAATAAATAAATATATCATGATATTGAGATGTGTATGTGATTATTTTGCAATGAACTTTGATTTTTACATATTCTTTACCATTAATACCTATGGAACCTCATCTACTTAAGTAAACATAGTTTTGTTATTAATAAGTCATTATAATAGTATTTCAAACTATAAATTTTGACTGTATACTTAATAATTTACATGAAAATTTTTTTATAATTTTAAGTCTTAATGTAACTTATGAAAATAAATTTTAGAATTTTGGTCAAGAAAATATATTATTTTTATCATTTGTACAATAGTGTAACTATTGATTTTGTTTCTTTAATTTGTACACATTTTTATTTAAATATTTTTTCTAGTTCCCACTGAGGCATCTGCTTTTTTACTTGCTGTTGTGTTTTGTTTGGTGTTATTAGTGTTATTTTATTTATACATGACAAAAAATGCATGTTTTGCTTCGATTGGTGGATTTCCGTGTTGTGACAAGCCATTAGTAGACCATCGTGAACCAGTCTCCAAAGATTTAGGTGAGTTTTTAATTAATCCACTAATAGAATTCAGTTTTATATTGGTTGCAGCTGATAATTTATGGAATTATGTGAAAAATGTTACTGTATTACTTTAAATGTAATGATTTTATATTATTAAAATTTAATAAAATGATACGTATTTAATTTGCTTAGATTTGGAAATTAAATTAATAATTATTGCAGTTACTAAAATATTTAGTTTAAATGTTCTCATTATTTAGTACAATTTTATAAGTATCAAATTTTTATTTATAATCTTATTTCTTTTTATTTATATAAGGTATTTATTATTTTCCTGCTGAAATTAATAATGAACTTTAATTGCTTATGCACATTAAATATTCCTTAAAGTCTAATGTCTGAATTCTGTTGTGTAAAAATGAAGATTCAAGTTTAGTTGTATGCCTCATTACTTTTTGACTATTCTTCAAAAATTACCAGATAATTGGTTGTGCTGACAGAAATGGGAAACCAGAAATGTACCAAAAAATAATTTTCTCATTATTGTTACTATATATATATATATGCTAACCATAATGTATATAATATTTTTGTTTAATTTAAAAAATCTAAATAGAAGAAATATTTTTCTTTCTTACTACAGTTCAATCCCATTAAAGCAAAGTAAGATTGTATGAATATATCTTTGCACTTCTAATTTATTTTCTTTATAATGCTTTTTTATTTGATTAAAATAAATATATCTTAAGCTAAGAAAAATTTATCAAATTAATTACTATAACATTTTTTTTATTATTTCATTGATTTTCTTCTACTTTTTGAAGAAAATTATTATAGATTTTTTCAGACATTTTGTTCTAATTATAAAATTTTGCAGTTGTAACAAAAAATATAATTTTCATATGTAATTTTGTATTAAAGTTTTCAAATAAATTATTTTCCCAAAGACATTCATTAAGTTTTACAATGATTGATTGGAAAAACTAAATACCAATGTTTTACAACATACTCTACTTTTTATATATACATATTTAATATATTTGCTTTTATCTAAAAATATATAAGCATATTGCAACATATATAATGACTATTTTGCTTTAAAAATTGGGGGAAAATTTTCATTTGTTTTGCAAATGTTAAATGTGAGCATTATAATAATAAAAATAATGTCTGAAAACACTTAAAAAATTTAGTTTTGCCTACTTTTCTGTAGGATCAAATTTTATCTTGCATATTAAAATTGTTTTTTTCCTGCTCTACATGTTGAAAAGAAATGTCAAATCAAAATAGTTGATATCAATACTAGTATTTTGCTATTTGTTAATACAGAACATTTTTATATTAAAGATTATTTTATAGATGACTGGGTGGTAAGAGCATACAAGTTTTGTACTTAAGAGTTTCCACTTTTAACTCATATTTATTGAACTGTTGGATTAACAAAAAAAAAAAAAAAAAAAAAGTCATATTTTCATGAAATAAAATTAAAGCAGCATATCCAAAAAATAAATAGTTTGCTGGAATATTACTGGAACATAATCTAAGAGATTAAAAACTACATTGGTGTATAAAATTCTAAAAAATGAATTCTGTATGAAAGAAAAGCTATTTGTTATTTGTAGAATTAGAATATTCTTTATTGCAAAAGATGATCATTTCCTTGGTTTACTGAATTTTTAGAGGTGTTAACATTCACAATATGAAATATTGAAAACAAATATTTTGAATATGTAAAATATTTAAATCTGGAATCGATAAAAATATTTTTAAAATTTGCTAAGCATTGACAATACTATCATTTTTAAATTTTCATTAATATATATATATCTACAATTATTCAAGAATAGATATGCTTGCAGATTTTTTTTTATGTGCTTATGATTGTAATAAAACTGTGTAGCTTTAACAGTTTCAAATAGTGCATTCAACAGTTTGTTTTTTTGTATAAGCAAGAGAGAGAGAGAGAGAGTTGATCTGTGAACTAAATTAAAAGTATAAAGCATACAAATTCAAAGTTCCTTAGCTTCCAATTTCCAAAGGAAAATTGCAATTTGGAATATTAGTGTTTACGATTCACATATTTTGTTCAAAGTATTGTTTTGCATTTCAAAATAAGGTCTCCTGTATACATCTGTGTAAAAAAAAAAAAAAAAAAAAGTTCACTTTGTTCTGGGAACTTTTACTTGGGAATATGTAAAAGGAAGAATATCCAATATTGTTTCTTTCATTTATGAATAGACTTCAATTTTAAAAGAATTACATCACTGTTTTTGATATGAGAAAAGCTTTGAAGTATATAGAATGCTAATAACATGAGCAGTTATATTGGCTGTTCAAATCAAAATTTAATATTTATTTTGTCAACCCATATAATTTTAAAAGTATGCTAATAATCTTAAAATATATATATCTTTGATTTTAGTGTAGGTCCTAAGTTTCATTTTTTTCTGTGCAGCCATTCTCAATTCATTTATATAAAATTTCAACAGGACAACAGAATAAGAATTTTATTTATAATGATTTTAGCAGTATTTAACATTTTATGTTTTTCTGCTTAAGTGACTTCATCTATTAATAACTCAGCAAGATTAAAAGCATTTTTTTCTATGGATGGTATTTAAGTTGTAAAACTAACAATAAAATCATTTGTTATTTATGTATCTTGTAATATCAATGAGAAAGGTTATGAATAGTCTTCTATTTAAAATTTACATATATATGAAGTATTTCCCTCCTAATATAATGATATCAGAAGTCTATTGAAAAATTACATATATTCTTTTTATTGCCTTTTTCACAACTCTTTCAGCAAACTTCCCATGCATCCTATATTGGAAGTTAATCTAATAAAACTAGGATCTATTAGCAATAAGTATTTCTGCTTTTTCTCTAATGGCATTTGGTAATTAAAAATGTGTACACTGTAAATATCTTTATAATAGATGAGGAGCCTGAAATTATCCAAAGACATGAATAGCTTCATATATATTAAATATATTTTAGATAAAATTTGAATACAAAAGTTTAATAACTCTTATTCTTTATTTTCACTTTCCAATTAATATATTTTCTACATTTATGGTTTAAATTAAAAGCTGACTGGTGACTGAGTGGTTAACATTCCTGGTTCCTAGGCTGTTGATCTTGGGTTTGAATCCCAGTTTGCAGACATGGATGTTTCTTTTTCTCTGTATTTCTCTTGTCTGTCTGAGATGATGAATGAATGTGGCCCTCCCTATAAATGGGTTTGTTGTGGTATGGCATGGGTAAATGCTACTTGCCTCTGCAACTTTGTTCACAGGTGTGTTCCAGGTACTGATAAATGAGTATCAGTTTCCAACCTTGTTGTAGTGAAGAGTTAGTCACCCAGTCTTGTTATTAAAAAAAAACATTTATGATAATACAATTTAATTTTTGCAGAAAAAAAGGATAATATAATCATTTTATTCTGAAAAAATTAAATTTGCAGAACACTATGATAATATAAACACTTTCCAAAATATACTATCTATAATATTAGTATAGTGTTTTTGGAGTTTTTAATAATTGTTTATGTGTCAATGATTTAGCAGTAATAACTTTATCTTGAACAAAACTTAATTCAAAGAGCAAATTTTCCATGGGAGTAAAAAATGGGTAATTTAGACCAAAGTCATAGAAATACTGTAAAATTAAAAGAAATTAACTTTTAAAATTTAACTGATGATCCCTGGGAGTTTTGATCTGCTATTTAGGGAAAAATGAAAAAATTTAAAGACTTATCTTATAATGGCTGCATAACAGCAAATATTTTTTAAAATATTAATATAAAAAATTTCACTCACAAGTAGAAAAAAAGTTAAATTAAAAATATATATATTAGAACAATGCTAAAAAGTATTTGTATTAGATGTTAAAATATAAATAAGTAAAGCTTGTCTTAAATTTCCCCTCAGGGGTTTACCTTCTTTAGGTAAACACTGTGTCACAATCCCTAGGTACCCCAGTGATTTGCCCTCTTCTTTCTTTTCTTCTCTAATCTATTCTGCTTTTTCTTCCTTTTCCCCTCGTTGTGGTTGCCTCGAAAAAGGTTGAGAGCTCTACCTTGAGTAGCTTTCGCCGATCTGTTGCTATTAGCTACTCTTGAGGACTAAACCACCCACATGTTTGCAGTGCGTGGAGACCTGTGTCCCCGAAAAGGAGTTTCATGGTAATTGAGGCCCCCAGAGACCAACATATTACTTTGGCCTCAGCTTCAGGTAAACGGGAGGTGTATTGTGGTCCTCAGCATATCAATTGGCTTTATGGATCAAGCAATCAGTACATCTACTGGATGACTTGTTATGGGTGGAGGTCACCTTGGGGATGTACTGTGAGCGTATAAAACCTGGCTAGTACTGGTGCAGCTGGTCTGCTTCCCCTTGTTGGACTTGATGGATGGTGCAGTCAGGTCCCGAAATTTTAAAAATACTCTTATAGAGAACAAAAACTTCAACTGAGCAACAATTTGAAAATTTAAAGGCAAAATTTTTTGTAATTAAAAGGAAAGAGGGAATTTTTGCAACTGTGTCTTCTTTCCTTATATCTAAAGGAATATTGGGTATTGTTGGGGAAATGCAAGTAAGTAAATAAAGTTCAGAAAATGCACTCAGGTGACTTGCTTGTTGGGGCAGCATCTGACTCACAAGCAGACATTCTGGCAAGTACGAAATCTCTGGCTAACATGGAAGTGACTGTCTCACTGGAAACCTTAATTTCGGTGGTGTTATCTCTGTTACGGATTTGCTGTACTTGCCGACGGAGGAGATTATGGAGAATTTACAGAATCAGAAGGTCTATGGGGCGTTAGATACATAACAAGCAGATAGGATGGCAAAATAATTGATACTGAGCACCTTGTTCTGACTTTTGCTGCACCAGATCTTTCACTGTATGTAAAAGCTGCATATATGAATTTGACCATCAGCCCATACATCCCAAATCCCTTGTGATGTTTCCAGTGTCAGCGCTTTGGACCCTCAAGAAATGCTTGCAGAGGTAAAATCACCTTTGCACGCTGTGCGGTGGTTGACCACGTTAGTACGAACTGCACAACAAAGGAGAGGTGTGTCAACTGTCTTGGTGACCACCCCTCCTATTCTCGAAGTTGTCCTTAGTATTTACTGGAAAAAGAGATAACCACAATTAAGGTAAATAAAAGGTGCTCATATCCTAAAGCAAGGCAATTGGTCTCATCCTGTACTACACAACCAGGAGTTAGTTATGCCACTGAAGACAGAAAAGTCACTAAATCGAGCAGAACTCAAACTGAATCCTTTCCTATTTCCCCAGTAAGATTACCCCAATCATCTGAAAAGCCAAAGTTAAAAAAACTACATTCTCTAGAAAAGCTTCTTTTGCAAAATCAAAAGCAGAGAAAGCTTTGAAATGAAAAAAAAGCTAAAACATCTTCAATTTCCATCCGCAATGCTTTCTCTTGCCTGGAGACTGATTCGATTTTTCCATTTCTCTCGGACGATGATGGATCGTTCGAGGATATGACAGAAGACCCGACTTCCAGCTCCAGTAAAGGAGCTTTTCAATATCAAAAATAACTTCCTTTATTTCTTGGAACTGCCATGGTTTGCAATCACATCTTGATGACATCAAGTCTCTAATATCAGCTTACAACCCTGCATGTGTAGCACTTCAGGAGACATTCCTGAAGTCTCTCAATAACATTACTATGCAAGGGTTTAAGTGCTATAAAAGAGACTGTGGTGATGATGGTACAGTGTCTGGTAGTTGTTGTATATTAACATCAAATAATATCCTCAGCAATGTCTATCCATTGAATATTACTCTACAGGCTGTAGCTGGGAAAATCAGTGCTTCATGCTTGATTACAGTCTGTAGTTTATATTTACCACCACACGATGTCACCTGCCAAGAGGAACTCAATGCATTAATAGATCAGCTGCCTACACCATTTCTGTTGTTAGGTGATTTTAACGGACATAGTTCTTTTTTGGGGAAACGATAATACAAATTCTCACAGTCACCAGATATAGTGGCTTATTTCAGAAAACAGTTTCTGTCTGCTTAATTCCTACGATAAGACATATACCCACAAGAACGTTTCATTCTCTCGATCTAGTAATCTGTTCTCCATCGCTTCTTTCATTGTTAAATCTAATGATCTGCATAATAGCGATAATTTTCCTCTCGTCTTCTCCCAGACTGGAGGTAGGAGTGAAGACAACATCTACCTACTTACATGTTCAGTCGGGCAGATTAGATATTATTTACACAATTGGCAGATATTGATAATGAAATGGTTATGATCAGTGATATTGATGATGCTGTATACGATATGTATATATTGATGATGCTGTTAAGGTCACCAAAGCAATATTGAATGCAGCTGATCCTTCAATTTCTAATAGTTCCTTTCTAACACACAGGCGTTGCAAGCCTTGGTGGAATAAAGAATGCCAAGAAACTTATAAAAAACAAAGGAAGTTATGGGAGTTATTTAGGAGATACCCCACAATGGAGAACCTTATTGCCAAAAGCTCTAACTCGCAGAGCTCGTCGTTGAAGTCAGAAGGAGTCTTGGTCTCGCTATGTATCTTCAATCACATCTTTCACATTCAGTAACAGTTATGGAGAAAAGTGAAAGCAGCCAATGAAATATATAAGGAATTTTCCATTCCAATTTTGAAATCCGGAGCTGCTGTATATTCTACTCCTAAGGACATTGCCAACGCCCTTGGTAAAACCTTTGCTAGCGTTTCAAGCAATGATTCTTATAGTCCTTCCTTTTTAATGTAAGGGTCTTGCTGAGCAAATACCAATTTGTTTGAACCTTGGACAAGCTTTTCCTTACAACTGCTTGAAGAGAGCATTACAGCAAATTAATGATAACAGTCCTAGACCTGATGGAATCATCTATCAAATACTTCGAAATTTAAGTCCAGTCTCCCTATCAAACGTATTGTTTTTGTTTAATAGGATCTGGGCTGAAAAAAGCCAAATGGTTAGCACTTTTGCCTTCAGTTCAACAGTTCGTGGGTTCGAATCCCACCTTGGGCATGGATGGTTGTAGTGGTTCAGAATCCACTTTAAACCATCGGTCCCGATCTAATTAGCCCTCGTGTGTAAAAAATGACCATTGAGTGACCAACATACTGGACTGAAAAGAAATTTCCATCAGCTTGGAATGAAACAATTGTGATTCCGGTTCTTAATGCTGGTGAAGATCCTTCACATTATTGACCGATAGCTCTAACAAGTTGCTTTTGTAAGACTCTCGAATGTATGGTCAATGCCCGTATCGTTTATGTCTTATAAAAAATAAATTTATACATATTAATCAGAGTAGCTTCCATAAAGAGAGATCCACTCTTGATAATATCACATATTTGGAGACCCAAATCCACAATGCTTTTGTGTGAAGGAACCGTCTGGTCTTCATTTTCTTTGACATCGAGAAGGCATATGACCATTCCTGGCTGCATCAGATCCAGTTTTACTATCGGTTCTGCTCTCTGATGTGAGAAAGGGTATAAAAAGTTTTATATATGGTCTTTGGCAGGAATTATGGAACATGCAGGTAAGCAACAAGTTACATTCCATTTTCTCATCCCTCATCTCATTATCAATTTTATCATTGCAAAGTGCTGATGTTAGATTGACTCGCCTTCATATCAGACACACACGTTTCACATATAGACATTTGTTTTTAAGTGAATTAAATCCATGGTGTGAAGCATGTGATGAACCATTTACTGTCTATCATATTTTAATCTCATGTCCTACTTTTAACATCTACTGTTTTAAATTTTTCAAAACAAACCTTTTAACTTTATTTTTCAAAACAAATCTTTTATCTTAAAACTACTTAAGTAAATGGTTTATTTTAACTATTATTCAAAATAAACCTTTTACTGTTTGATTTGCTGGGGGAATAACCCCACAGAAACGTATTTGCTTATTTGAGAGCAATAGGTTTTTTAAATTTTATATATATTTCATTTATTTTATATTCTATAATTATATATAGATTTTAAAATAATATATACACTAATTTTTTTTTTCAAAATTTTAATTATTCTTGGGTTTTTAAATATATATGTATTATAAAATAAAAATAAGTAAATCAAATAAAATATATTCTTACAAAATTTTATTCTTGGCGCAGCATGTTTATTTTTGGACCTTGTACCATAAAACCCAACCAACCAATCTTGTCTTAAGTTTAAAGAATTTTAAAATAATAATTACAAGTTTAATTTTTGCTTTGTATTAATATGTCATTAAATTGCATATATTTACTGAATTATACTATTCCCTGAATAGAAAGATTATTATAGAACTTAAGATTATAATGTGTTGAACCTTTTGTTTTTTCTTTTTATAACTAAGAAAAGAATATGTGCATTATAAAATGTTTTCATTTCATTTGTGCAATTTTTAATTTCATGTTTGATTTATTTAATCACATTGATTTTATCCCTTGATACTTTAATTTCTTAAATTTATTTTGATTATTTTTATTTAATTAATTTAGTTCTTTATTTCATATATTATTTTGTTTCACCTTATTTTTATTTATTATTATTTTTTCAATTTATTTGATTTCAGAAACAATTGAAAGTATTGAAATTAAATCACATCAGTTTAAGGTAAGTTATTTGAAGTTTAAGCATTTTTACTGTTTTTTAAAAAGATGCTTCACAAATATACTGTTTCAATGCTGAACTCATTTTCTTTTATTCTATGTATTATATTTTGCCAATTCCATTATAAAAGTTTTACATTTTGAATATGAAAGCAATAATTTGATTCATTACTTTTGTGCTCAAATATTATTGAAATAATAATATTAGTATAGAGTGATTATATATATTTAAATATTTATATTCCTCATACATACTATTTCTCATACAGTTTGATTTTAAAACTTAACCTTGTTGAAACAACAAATGTATTCCATATACATGCGTCAAAAAATTAGAGATTTTCAATTTTTTAAAAAAAATTATTTTTTATATTATTGAAAATTGTTTGAATTATTTCAATTATTGTTTTTAGCTACATAACTTATTATAATGAAGTGCGCATTATAAATAATATTCTTATGAAAAATTGTTAAACTTGATATTTACTTTAAAATCCTATTCAGTTACACTACTTTTTTTTATTTCTCCTGATTTATTAAGGTATTATTTTGCACTTTAGTTCTGTGCATTTTTCAATATAAAATATTAATAATTTTCCAATAATTAAATATTTATTCATTACATATATTTTTATAATGCTTTTATTTACTTATGTAATAATACTCACAACCTAATTTTCTAATTCATATGTTAAATGTAATTAAAAATGATCTAACTCAAAGCCTTTGTCAGCAAATTTGTAAAAATATAAGTAATTTCTTAGTTTGAAATTACCTATATTTTTACATTTGCATTGCTAAATTTTTTAAAAATATATGTACAAAGCATACAATAGAATTTTAAGTGTGTCTATCTTTTCATAAATGTTGCACATGCATGCATTCATTGCGACTTATATACATAGATATAATCATGCATACATGTGCAAATAATCCTCGAATTCTACCTTAAAGTTGATGGGTTTGGAATACTAACCTATCACCAATCGTGTCATAATTTTGAACCATAATCAGGGGATGAGATCACATTAAAGCTGTTACTCTTTTTCCCACACTCCCACCACACTTGTGAAAGAGCATACACACACACATATAAAATCTCTCTCAATTTAATAGCAAATTGCATAAAATGAAAAAATTTTAAAAAATGGAAATTTAAGACTTTCCAAATTGTTAAATGGATATTGACTTAATATAATATTACATAGCAAATAATTTCTTGAAATTCCTGTTATATATATATATATAACCATTTAGTTTAACAATTCACAATTTTTTAGTTTTTCCTTTTAAAGCATGTAAATTGCAAATTTGCATCTCAAAAACTAAAACAGTTGTAAAATAATTAGAATTTAATTTGTTTTTATGAGAAAATTCACTGTGTTATGTCAAAGATACTCATCTAGAGAGAAATTTAAAATTTGTTTCTTTAAAGGCTGTAAAAAAAAATGGAACATAAAATAAGTATGATTCTTAAAAGCTTAAGAACTGTTAATCATGATATTTTAAATTTAAAAAAATTACAGGAATAATGAAAGATCTGGAAGAATAGACCACACACACAATTTTCAAGCTAAAAGAAAACAAAATTTGTCAATCCTCCAAATTTGTCAACACAGTAGATCAGTAAAAAATACAATAGTTTGCGTACAACATTTTGCACTTACAGATTATTTTACTCAATTAATTTCAAACGTTATTTTCCAGAAATTATTTGAAAATAAAAACTGTTAAAAGTATATAAAAGAGGGTTGAAAGTGGGTAACAGAATTTATGACCCGACCTACTACGTAGGAAAATGTTATTTTTCTGATGGAAGAAAAATCAATTTGAATGGTTAGAATAGGGAGGGATATGAACATTACTGTAGAAGATAGGTGTGTGAAGGATATGATGATTTACATAAGATGGAAAATATGATTTCCACCTAGAAAAACTGACTGCAGTTGTTACCAACAAATGTTTTATTAATATATTTTGACCTACTTTTAGAGGTTTAAAATTGGAATTTCCATCAAGAAAATGTTCCTTGCTTGGCATTTAAATTAACTATAACTTGGTTGCAGAAAGAAAAACTGGAGGTTTTTTTTAGCTGGGAATGGCCTAATACTGGCATGAATTCCATAGAAAACTTGTCATTTGGCTCTTCAAGTGTACAAAATAACCATCAATATGGTTTTTTATATTAACTTTAAATAGGTGTCACACACACACACAGATGAATGGAATGAGATTCCTAAATCTTTGTTTGAAAACGTGTAATCAAAAATCCATTAATTGAAATCATCCGTTAAACTAATGGATCAACATATTTTTAATTCTGAAAAAAATAAATTTATCTAGGGACTTATTATTTTGTAACAGATTGTAAAATTCATTTTATAATATGTACAAAGTTTATTAAAAGTTTGAAAATGTCAATAAAATATGTGTATTTAAGTATCAGTTTTATATATGCATAATATTTTAAAATGTCCTTTAAAAATATAAAACATATATTTTATATTTAATTTATACTAACTTAATTTAAAAAAATTATATTTATTATTAAAATCAAACATAGTGTTGTTAAACTGAAAGTTAACTGTTGTGGCAAATAGTTTTGTAATACATAAACTATGAAATTGTTTTAATAATTTTTGTCAGATGTAAGTTGACTCTTGAAGTTATCTTAATTTTAAAGAATCATCTTATTAAGGAAATTGAAATTGCATTTAACTACTAAACTTCTTCAGCAATAAGAGTTGTCACATGACATTAATGTGTTAAAATCTGTAGTGCTTTCAATTTACCTTGAAGATTTACACCTTTTAAGACAGCTTTTGATCTAATCAGAATTCGGCTTCTTCTCTGTGTCCACTAAATTAAGTGAGTTCTTTAAAATCCTTATTTTTTGTGACTTATTATTATTATTATTTGGATATTCAAGAATTTAGAAATACCTAATTTTTATTGTTGCTGCACAAGTTTTATATTTAATTTATCAAATGTGAAAGATACAATTTTATGTTCAAAGAAATTTATGAGTGAAAAAGCTGATATAAACACAAAATTTGTCATATTAATAAAATGTGAATGAGTATTTATAATACAAAAGGGGTATTTTAAAATTATAATTAACTCTTAAACTATTTCATTAATTTTTGATTCAATTATAGTCAATTGACAGATATGTAGTTTACTAGCCTAATAAATTGTCTAATGCTGTGGAAAGGAAATGAAATATATTTATTTATTTTATTATGTGTGTGCATGCATGTACACATTTTAAATATATATTTTTAATATTTGGACTTCTATATAAAACTGTATCATTTATTGGATAAAATGAAATTGGAAGTTTAATTAACTAGATAATGTGTGTGTAGAAAATTAATGTGTTAAAATCTACTCAAATATTTTCCCCAGATATTGTGTTTTCATCACTTTAAAATTTTTTTCTATATCAAATTTACTTGTTATATTTTAATTTTCTTGTTAAATAAACTAATAAGAAAGCTATTAATGTATTAAACATTTAAGTAAATTACCTTATTATTAATTTATTTATATACAAAATAAAGTCATTTATTGTAATAAATTTTAAACACTGCTATTAAACTTTAAAAGTGATCATTATCTAAATTGAAGAATATTTCTTGTTTTGAAATAATATAAATGTATTCAGTGTAAATTTTTATTTGGCCTTTCCTGATTGTTCTAGTTAAAAAATGCAGAATATCATGAAATATCAATTTAAATTTTTAACTTAGAACAAAAAATTAATTTACTGGAAACTTACTTGAAAATCTTATAAATTTACTTGAAACTTATTTAGTTGAAATTGTGTATTTTTATTACAAGATTTTTTAAGTAAGTTTAATTAATACCATGATTTTTTAAGCAAATTTATTGTAAGTAGTTTAAATATAAGTACATATTATGCACATATTTTAAAAGCAACATATATACATTCATGTATTCAATTTCTAAATCATCTATTACAACCTATGTATCAGAAAATGGTTTTCATTTTCCTATATTGGTAGTTTTCCATTTAGGATTTGTGAACTGTTTTATAATTGTAAACTCATTGCTCCAAAGTATTAAATTAATAATTTGTTTCAAAATCCCTAGAATTAAAATTGTTTATATTAATTTAATAACAGTAGGAGTATAATTTGATTAAATATTTCCTGAGTAAATTATTTCTAATTAATAGATAGATATAAGCTGAAGTATCTTATCTTTACTTCTGCTTATATTTACTAATTAAAAATAATTTACACAGGAGATATCTTGGTATCATTTCATTAAATTAACCATTTCAGTAGTTTAGCTGAATAATGTATTAAAGTGCAAAGCAAATTGAACATAGATATTCATTTATTATGTATATACATATGCACTATACTAGGATGAGTGAATTACGGCCAGCCAGTAGGTTCTGACCACCCCATGCATAGAATTTTAAATTGCTGGTCTGAAACAAATTAACCCCTCAGGGGGTTTACCTTCTTTAGGTAAACACGGGTGTCACAATCCCGAGGTACCCTAGTGATCTGTCCTCTTCTATATTTTCTTCTCTCCTCTACTCTTCTGCTTTTCCTTCCTTTTCTCCCTCGTTGTGGTTTCCTAGAAAGAGGTTGAGGGCTCCCCTTGAGTAGCTTTCGCCGCTCTGTTGCTATTAGCTACTCTTGAGGACTAAATCACCCACGTGTTTGCCGTGCGTGGAGACCCGTGTCCCTGGAAAGGAGGATCCTGGTAATTGAGGCCTCCTGAGACCAACACATTGCTTTGGCCTCTGCTTCAGGTAAACGGGAGGTGTGTTGTGGTCCTCAGCACATCAATCGGCTTTATGGATCAAGCGATCGGTACATCTACTGGGTGACTCGTTAAGGGTGGAGTCCACTTCAGGGATGTACCGTAAGCGTATAGGGACTGACTAGCACTGATACAGCTAAACTGTATCCCCTCGTAGGGCTCTGTGGTGGGTGGTGCCGTCTGGTCCCTCAATTTATATTAATCCTATATGGATAAAAGCACATTCTCTTCACTCCCTCGGGAGCAACAAATGGAAATATGTACTGCAAATTTTTTTGTTATCAAAAGAATAGGAAATACATTTGAATATGTTTCTCCTTTTCTGATTGAAAAAGCTATAACGTCTTACCTTGGAGAAGTTAAATCCATCAAGAAATTGCATTCGGGTGTTCTGCTAGTAGAAACTGCATCGGAAAAACAATCAATTCTGATGAAAAACATGCAAACGATTGGTGACATTGCTGTAAGTGTTGAACCACACAGAAATCTAAATTTTTCACGAGGTGTTATTTCTTCGGAGGACTTGTTTCACACGCCCACCGAGGAAATATTGGAAAATTTGAAATCACAAAAAGTCTGCGCTGTGAAAAGAATAACGATAAAGAGAGATGGCATTGCCCTAAGCACAAAACATCTCATTTTGACATTCTCGACACCAGACTTACCACAAAGCATTAAAGTTGCTTATATGCGATGTCCTGTACAGCCTTTTATCCCTAATCCTCTAAGATGCTTCCACTGTCAACGATTTGGACACTCTAAAATGGCTTGCAGAGGGAAACTCACATGTGCCCATTGTTCTGACGTTGGCCATGAAAGTACCACTTGCGAAGCCAAAGAAGTGTGTGTCAACTGTAAAGGCGACCACACCTCTTATTCTAGATCTTGTCCCGTTTGGATACAGGAAAAAGAAATTGTTACCATCAAAATGAAGAACAATATTTTCTATTTGGAAGCTCGTCGATTGGTTAATTCCCGTACTCCCACTCCTGGTGTAAATTATGCAAATATAATTAAAAAGGTAACCCGATCCTGCAGCACCCAAACAGAGACAAATTCTGTTTCTACATTTAGCTTGCTCTCAAAGCAAAAATCAACAGATATTGCTACACCTGTAATCGCAAAATCAGCTTTGGCGAAATCGAAAGCCTTAAAGGCTAGAAAATTAAAAATTGCTAAAGAAGGCGTTCGGAAGCCTTCGTTAACTGCAAGAAAAGCACTTCTGTGTATGGATGCAGACACTGTCAAACTGCATCCTTCAGATGATGATTTCATGTTGGAAGATTCATCTGAGATGACATTGAGCAATAGTGATAATGGTTAGATTATATTCCATTAATGACTTCCTTTGTTTCATGGAATTGTCGTGGTTTTCGGACTCGAATTGATGATATCAGATCCATTATGTCAGCCTATAACCCCACATGTATGGCTCCCCAGGAAACATTCCTGAAGCCCAATATCATCACCAAAATGCGTGGGTTTCAATGCTACAGAAAGGATAATGGTGGTGATGCTGCTGTGTCTGGTGGCGTTTGTATATTTACATCAAACAATTATCCCAGTACAGCACATCAGTTAAGAACTACACTCCAGGCTGTTGCTGTGAGAATTCACACCGCTTGTCTGATTACAGTTTGTAGCCTCTACTTACCACCGAATGATGTCATCCAAGAGGAGGAACTAAACGACTTACTTGATCAACTCCCAGCTCCATTTTTATTGCTTGGTGATTTTAACGGGCATAGTCCTCTGTGGGGTAGTGATGATACGAACTCTCGCGGCCGTCAGATAGAGCAATTTATTTCTGACAATTGCCTTTGTCTGCTAAATACCGACGAGAAGACTTATTTCCACGAACCATCACGGACATTTCACTCTCTTGACTTAGCTATTTGTTCTCCATCACTCCTGCCATTGCTGAATTTTGCTGTTGGAAATGACCTCTATAACAGTGATCATTTCCCTCTAATCGTGACTCAGGCTGGAAGTAATAGTGTGCGCAACAAACCACCTAATTATGTGTATAGTCGAGCCGATTGGACACTTTTCTCGCAATTGGCTGTGATCAGTGAGACAAGAGTTAAGACAGATATGATAGATGATGCCGTTAAATATGTCACTGACACAATAATCCGAGCTGCGGATGTTGCTATCCCTAAAAATTCCATCATTCCTCATAAACACAGGAAACCTTGGTGGAATGAAACATGCCAACTCTCTTATAAGAAACAAAGGAAGCAATGGAATATATTTCGAAAATGCCCTACTACGGAGAATCTGGTTGCATTTAAAAAAGCCAAAGCTCAAGCTCGAAGAGTTAGACGTCAGAGTCAAAGAGAATCTTGGATTCGCTACGTGTCGTCAATCAATTCATCGACAACAAGTAAACAATTATGGAGGAAAATTAAAGCAGCCAACGGTATTTATCAGGAATATTCCATTCCTGTATTAAAAACCGGATCTGCAATACACTCCTCAGCGGTAGATATTGCTAATGTCATCGGTGAAACCTTTGCTAGTGTTTCCAGCTCTGATTCATATAATCCTACTTTTCTAAGGATTAAAAGAATCGCTGAGCGGACACCTCTAAGCTTTCATGATCGACATATTCTACCCTATAATTGTGATTTTGAACTGTCAGAATTGAAGTCTGCTTTAACTAAAGCAAACGACACTAGCCCAGGACCAGATGGAATCTCGTATCAAATGCTCCGTCATTTAAATCATGATTCTTTGTTAAACATACTTTTATTGTTTAATAGAATCTGGACTGAGCATGCTTATCCTACTTCATGGAGGGAAGCGATAGTGATTCCAATTTTGAAACCTGGCAAAGATTCATCTGACCCTCTGAGTTATCGTCCAATAGCTCTCACGAGTTGCTTGTGCAAAACGTTTGAGCGTATGGTCAATGCTAGACTCATTTACATCTTAGAGAAGAATAATTGCATACCCCTTCAACAAAGCGGATTTCAAGAGGGCGATCCACTATTGACAACATAGTTGATCTGGAATCCCAAATTGAAATGCTTTCGTGAGGAGAAACCATCTTGTTGCAATTTTCTTCGATATTGAGAAAGCATCACGATCGTACGTGGCGTTATGGTGTTCTCCGTAATATGCATAATCTTGGATTTAAGGGTAATCTTCCAATATTTATACAGAATTTTCTAGCTACTAGGCTATTTAAAGTACGTATTGGAAGTACACTTTCCAATACTTTTACTCAAGCTGAGGGTGTCCCTCAAGGTAGCATTTTAAGCGTAACCCTTTTTAACCTTTTCATCAATAACATACTTCATCAGTTACCATCTTCAGTTCATAGGAATTTATATGTTGATGACTTACAAATTTCATATCAGGGTTCAAACATGAATATAATTGAGAGACAATTGCAAACAGCTGTAAACAATCTAACTACTTGGTGTGAACGAAATGATCTTAGTATATCTCCTAGTAAGAGTCACTGTGTCCATTTCTGTAGGAAAACTAGTCTTCATCCCGATCCTGTGCTTCACATAAGGAATAGACCTATTCCTGTGGTCAACGAGATAAAATTCCTCGGGGTAATTTTCGATAAGAAGTTAACTTTCCTTCCGCATACTTTATATCTGCGGAAGAAGTGTGAGCGATTGCTCAATATCCTCAAGGTGTTGTCTAATACATTTTGGGGTGCAGATCTCACTTCATTGCTCCGAATTTATCAATCAATCATTTTATCTCGTATTGACTATGGTTGTGTTGCTTATGGTTCGGCTAGGTCTTCCATTTTACGCAGATTGGATACCGTCCACCACTCTGCTTTAAGGATTTGCTATGGAGCATTTCGTAAATCACTTGTCCAGAGTCTATATGTAATCTGCCAACAATTACCGTTAGACCTGCGGCGGATACACCTGTCTCTTAATTATTATTCAAAAATAATGTCCTCACCTCATCATCCCTTGCGTTCCACAATTCCAAGTGCTGCTCTTAAGAGATTATATAATGCTAAACCATCAAGCATTCAACCTTTTCTCTCTCGTATTAAATCTATTATTTTGCTTTCTGACCTATGTGATGTCCGAATCGAGTCTACCGACCTTTTCGCACATCCTCCTTGGTATAATCCACACATTATTGTGCTAAATCCCTTTGGAAAAAATAAAAAATCAGACACAAATACTGCTATTCTTAAACAGCTTTATTCATTCCATCGCTGTCAGTACACTATGTACACTCCAGTATTTACGGATGGATCCAAATGTCCAGGATCAGTTGGCTGTGGAGTTTATCTTGATGATACCTCCTACAGTTATAGCCTTCACAAATCCTGCTCCATCTTCACCGCTGAGGCTACGGCTATATACCGAGCACTTCAGCTGCTACAAACTAAAAATGAACGTAAATTCTGAGTGTACACTGACAGTATGAGTGTATTGGAAGCTTTGAGGAATAACAACAATAATTGCCATCCAGTTGTGTCTAAAATATTCAAATTAATTGATTCAGTTACTAACAAGGGATTTGAGATACTGTTTTGTTGGGTTCCAAGCCACATAGGAATAGATGGCAATGAGAAAGCTTATGCCGCCGCTAAATCTGCAGCTACTTCCATTTTACCTTCAATACCATCAATGGACATGAGAAAAGGATTCAAACATTTCATATATTCTCTTTGGCAGGAATCCTGGGACCTGCAAGTCAGCAACAAACTCCATTCCATATTTTCATACATCATTCCATTATCTCTTTATCTCCACGAAGCGCAGATGTCAGACTGACTCGCCTTCGAATTGGTCACACGCGTTTCACCCACAAACATTTGATCTTAAGTGATCTCCTACCGTGGTGTGAAAAGTGTGATGAACCATTTACAGTATATCACATTTTAATTGTGTGTCCAGATTTTAACTATCAGCGTTTTAGATATTTTAACAGTAACATTTTAACATTAGAAGATCTGCTTGGGGAACCACCCCATCGCAATTTATTTGCGTTTTTAAAAGACATAGGATTTATGAATTTTATCTGATTTAGAAATATTTTATTTAAATATCAAGTTTTTAATTTTATACATGTATATATTGTATGTTTACAGACTTTTAATATATATTTTAACTATATTTCTATTTTATACCTTTAATATACATTTTAACTATATTTCTATTTTATACTTTTAATGTACATTTTAACTATATTACTATTTTATGTTTTTAATTGGTGAAAAAAAACTGTTGTATAATATCTTGTGATTGGCGCAGCTTGTCCTTATCTGGACCTTGCGCCATAAAAACCAACCAACCAACCTGAAACAAATTAAAAAAGAATATATATATATATATATATATATATGTTATATATCCATCTCCTTTTCTGCTCAATTTAAATTTTTTTTCTTCCTCTTTTTTCATAAAACTAGTGATTTTTTTACTTCCTATATTTTTGTTCTACAAAACATAAATCAATGGAAATAGCAAGCACAAATACCTTTCAATCAGTAAAGTGTTAAAAGTGGATGGTCTTTGCTAGTTTTAGCTATAGATGGGTAGCAACAAATGTTATCTTTTTCTCAGAGAGCAGACATATGAGAATACAATATTGGTGAATTAAATCGCACGTGTTTCAGGCTGCACATTTTAAGCTTCAGCCAGTATTTTTCTTTTGATTCCAAGTTCTAATTGCATATGAAAAAATTGTGTTCATATACCATCATTGTGAATAATGGTGAAATCATTAAAAGTATAGTGTAACTAGTGCTTGTTTAGATTACCTGTAAAATATTTCAACCTCAAAGTGGCTACTAAATAATGTAAATTTAATTCAGAGGTCTGTGCTTTTAATGATGAATGGACCTGAAAATATTTTTTTACAATTGTAAAAGTTAAACCAGAATGTTTTGGCTCATTCCACAGTCATGTATGTGACAATCATAGGATATATACATATACAATTATGGTATTTCTAGACATAAATGTAGTAAATAAGGTGAAAATATATTTAACTGAAGTAAAATATGAAGTGACAATACATAATAATAAATAATAGATATTCTGTGTTTTCTTTTAAGTTTAAAAAACAAACAAATATGTATGATCATGTATGTGACAAAATATGGAAGTTGGATCACACTTGCAATGCTTCTTATTTAAAATTCTGTGAATCATATGGGTCAAATTTAGTGAGATTTGTAAAAATAATTATTGAAAGTAGTACCAAAGAAATATACATAATCACCACTCATTTAAAATTGTATCTAGATGGATATATTCATGAATACTCTGTGTATCATGTTTGTTTCAGTTAGTCATGTATGTGACATAGTATGAACTAACATGTCTTTATTGCTTCTTTTTACATTATTGGGTAAGGAAATACAACAACTCCACGATTATTAATTGTTGGTACAGGCAGTTTTTAAGGATATCATATTTCTGGATATATGCTACATCATTTTCTTGATATATAAAATTAGTTTCAGTTTGTTTTTTCAGAAAACAACACTAAGATCAAAGTTTTCAATTGCTGATACTTGAGCAACATATGGTTTCCATGATTTTTGCCCCATACTTTTACAAGCAAAAATGTGCCTGTTATTATATTGGCATTCTGTTCATAAACAGATGTTGATTGAAGTGATGGTGTGCTTTCACAATCATGAAATGTCTCCATAACAAACTTGCTGTATTGGGGTATCTATTGACTGGGCATTAGCAAATAAATATATGTGCTTATTTTGGTAATTTATTACATGGGCCTTTTTATTCCCGACACCTCTTTTGCAAGATCCCACATAATCTGAAACTGATCAATTTCATGTTGCATTACAGAAATGACTTTTACATTTGGCATTACTTTTGCTGCCACTGCTGCAAAACTATCAGCATTTTGCACAACAGCTCGTCTACCCATGACCTCTGCATACACCGCGAGACTTTTGCACTACCACCCACACCATCTACTACACCTTTTCCATGAGAAGTTGCTGAATACTTCCATTCAATTGATGAAAATCTTTCCTCGGTGCTTGATAAAATATGAATGAAGTAACATATGAACTTATTTTTAAATTCATTTAATGGACCATCACTCCATACTATCAACTTAGGTTTTATAGATTCAACACAATGTTCTCAAGGAGTTTGGTTATAAAAGCAGAAACAGTCTGTTTCGACTTATCTTTGGTATCGGATACAATTAGATAACACTTAGTTTTCATTTTTTCAAAAACTGCAGCTGTAAATAAAGTCACACTTTGTCTGCTCCAAAGTGCTGACTGTATTTCCCTTGCCATTCACATGAATAATTCATGGCAAAATCAACTTGTAACACAACTGTATCTTTTTGCTGAATATCAGACTGGAATGCTGCAGCTTGAATTCTTTTTACATGGACATGTTGCTGAAAATTCTTGAAGTTTGATTGTATCAATTCTGTTAGTTCTCCTTTGCATCCTTCATGAGTTTTTTTATATAACCGTGAGCTTTCTGACATTACCCATTCATGCCACTGAACAGTTGTAGAATCCTTTATTTCCCTTTCTTCCAGAAATTCATTAAGCAGTTGTCCACTACTACACTTAACACAGTTCATTTTCCAACAGTCAGAATTTAAAACTGAATTGCACAAGACTTTCTCCCAAAGTCATTTGCTATATATATTATCCTTAGTCCCTTTAGTAAGAACATGAAATTTTCATGAATTTTACACTTGCATTGGTCACAAGGAGTATCTTTCATAAGCAGAACATTCTGTGGTCTAATACTACAAAATGTTGAATATCCAATGTATAAACCTGGATTTTCTTCTTTGAACAAAGCATATGCCTCCTTCAAATGCATTGTAAGAAAATATTTACAGAACCCTTTTTCGAATGCCATTCTCCCATATAGTCATTTCATCATTCATACCTGGAGCAGTATATACAATGTCAGGCCGAAATAAAAATGCTACTACCAATGCTTTATCTTGATTACTGTTAATGTCAGTGAGTTTGTTTTCCATGGTTTTGTGTAATTTTAAACCCACTCTATCTACCAGATCACTGACAACTGCCAATTGTTTACTAGGTGATTTTGGTAATGCTTTTAAGCTTTTCTTTACAGCTTTGCCAAGACTTTGTGGTGTTCTGTAAGGTGAAGTTTGGGAGATAGAGGCAGAAGTCATTTTAGATAAACCAGAAATACTTTGATCCTTTTGAGAGCTCTACATTTCCTTTGTCTTTCTCTGGCTTCCTCAGTTTGTCTCTTTTTCTCTTTCTTGGTCATACTTATAGCCTTTCTTTTTCCTTATCATTTTCTGTCTTTCCTTTTCTTTCTCTTTAAAACTGGTATCATTCCTTTTTTTCACATAATATCTTCTCTGATTTTCAGCTTTTCTTGCTCTCTGATCAGTGTTCATCTTCTGATATTGTTTCAATGCAGACTAAATTTGATGTTTGCAGATTGTAATGTGAATTTCAGTACATAAACAACATGTGCTTTGAACAAGACTAGTATTGCCACCTGGTTAGAATATTTGAAAGTACTGATCAGTATAGAAAACAGCCATCTAGTGAGAAAAATTACAAACACTAACATACTAACACTGTCACAAACCTGATCACTTGATTTTGTCACAAACCTGACCATTGGTTTTGTCACAAACCTGACCATTGTCTATTCTACTATTAAGTGGAATTAAATTAAAGTTTTTAGGGCTTTAGATAGATTAAAGTGATTTACTTTTGCAAATAAAATATGGATTTTGTAAAGTAAAAATGCAGTCTGTAAAAAACTTTTTTCATGTCTTGGTCATGTATGTGACTACTCAATATGATCTGGATATTTTATGTCTAAAAAATAATTAAAACACAATTTCTGATTTGATGAGGTGCATTTTGATTAAAAATAAATTAATAATCAGTAATAAATACAAAATAGATTTTTTAAACCAAATATTGATGAGTTAATTAGAACAAACTTTTGTCATACCTTAAAGGTAAGATTTCAAAATATTGCAGGGTATTTAAAATGCACTGTGTTATTAAAACCAAGCATCTGACTTAAAAATAAAGTTAAGTATGAGAAAGATCACACTTTTTTCAGTATAAAAGAAGTATTTGCTACCTTAATCTTTAAAAAAAATTTTTTCTCCCCTGGTTTCAAATTCTGTGGAATGACCCTTTTATTTGCAATAAAGCTGTAACAGTCTTAAAAAATATATCTTTTCTTTTCATTTCACATCTAAACATAATAATTCCAATTGCCAAGTATTGCCTGAATATGAAAAAAAGCAATATGCAGAAATTTTTTGTAAAAAACATTTTTAATCCATCAAAATGTTTTCTAGAAGATAAATGGTATGCAAGAAGCAGCTCAGCTACATATGCAAGTTACAATGTAGTATACAATATTGCTGAAAATATTAAAGCTCTCAGTGATGAGAAGTTCATTAAAAAATGTATGCTCCATGTGTTTGTGATGTTTTACATCTATATAAGAAAAATAATTTTGACACTGTAATCTTATTTCGAAAAATGGTTACTGCTAGAATCAAAATTATCGATAAAAATTTGACATCACAATTAGAGTCAAATATTGTTCAAATTGAATTTTGTTCCTTAACTAAGGATAAAAGCACTGATTTAAATGATACTGCTCAATAACTATTATTTATGAGATGTGTTGATCAAATTTTGAAATTACAAAGTAGCTAACATACATTTGTTCTTTAAGTGTATTACTACAGAACGTGATGTTTTTCATGAATTTCGTTAAAGGCTTTTAATTTTGAAAATACATATAGCAAATATTTGTACTATTTTGACTGATGGGCACCAAGTATGACAGGAAGAAAATCTGGATTTCTTGGACTCTTTAATTAAAACTTTCACAAGAACAATGTTTTTCTACATTGTGTTGTACATCAAGATGCTCTGTGTGAATCTGCATTAAATGTGAAACCCATGCTTGATGCAGTCATGAAGCTTATAAATACAATTTGATCTTGTGGGCTTACTCACAAGCAATTTCGAGATTTTCTTCAGTTTATACAATCTGTCTACTTTGATGTACTGTATTACAAGAAAATAAGGTAGCATATTGTAGGATGTGTTTTCAAGCAAATTTAGCAACTGAAAAAAAAAAGATACTGTGTCATTTTTTATAAGAAAGAGTGTTCTGCTGAGCACATAATGTTGGAAGATACAGAATGTCTTTTGGGTTAGCATTTTTCACGGATTTTCTTTGTCATACTAGCAATTTAAATGTCAAGATGCTAGTCAATTTATCAACAATATCTGAGCCTATTTTAAAGCTTTTAAATTAAAATTTGATATGTTTGCTGGACAGTTAAAGATTAAGTTTTAGTTTAAAAGCTTTGAGCCTTGTCTCTTGAACAACTTTTCTCATTTTCCATGGTTAAATTCAATACCCTCAATAAGTGAAGAAAAGTTTAAGAATTATGAAGATGACTTGAAAAACCTGCATTTTGAGTTCAAATGCAGTTTTCTAGGTTTTAGTGACATTCAAACAAAATTGGATATTTTTACAATATCTTTCAATGTAAATTGTAAAGCAGTGATATCTGATTTGCAGCTTGATTTAATTAAGTTATAATCCAACAGTCACCTCAAGTAGTTGTTTCAAAATATGGGAGATTTTTACTAATCATTATCAAAAGTAAGTTTCCCAAATTTAATATCTCCACCTAGAAAATTAGTGCTATATTTCTTCATCTTATACATGTAAACAAGTATTTTCAAGTATGAACCTTGGAAAGAATGATTACAGAAGTAGGCTTACAGACAGACATTTGTTCTTGTTCCTTGATACCAATACATCTCACTTTGAACCTGAACATAAAAAAAAACTTTTAAAAATCTAATGAATCAAACATTCCAAAATTGACAGTTGTTTTTGTGATTAAGAAGTGAAAGGTGAGTGTTGATGGTTGGAATGGGCTTCAACATGACTAATTTACAAACTAATGGTTAGAGATCAAAGAAATTTAATAAAATGCACTAAACAGATCACTTGCTCCAGAAATTCCAACCAACATCCATTATTGTTTTGATAAATATCATTCACAAGGAAGTACATTTGTTTAGTATCTTTAGCCATGTTGGAGTTCATAAGCCTCTGATTATAAAATCCAACTGTGGTTGCTGGTTGAAGTGTTATGAGATTGTCGATCGAAATTGGACTGTAGATGAGTGAATATGGATTTTCTGTAGTGATGAATCTAAGTTCAAGCTCTACCAATTGGATGATAGAGTCTATGTTCGGCATATGCCTTGAAAACTCCTTTTGTCAGAATGTATTGTTCCTAAACTAAATGGAATTATGTAGCTTAATTTGGTGGAAATGGTATTATGGTCTACAGATATTCCTCATGGTATTGATTCCCTATTCATGTCCCTTGTTCGCTATTCATGTCCCTTGTTTGCTATTCATGGTGGGCTCAATACTGATTCTTATTTCATTATTCTGAACAACAATATGCTTTCTACACTATACCTATTTTATAAATTGTATCATTGTTACTTCCAGGATTACAACACTTCTTTTCATATTGCTAGGTACAACATGCATTGGTTTACTAATAATGGGATGGTCCATAGTCCTGACTTGACTCTTAAAGAACACTTTTAGGATGAGTTGTACTGCCAAATTAAGGGATACAGCAGTCATTCAAAGTTGGTAAAATAACTTGCATGTCTTCTCCTAGGCGAGTTAAAGGAAATATCATTGTCTATCATTCAAACATGTTCCTGAGGCTGTAATTACCTCATGTGGAAATTCTACCAATTATTGAATATGAATAACTTATGTTCATATTTTTTATCACAGATGAAATACTCATTGGTGTAGATAGTGTGCAATATTTTTTATGGAAAATGAAAAATAATGCTCTTTTATATGGAAAATAAAATAGACTGAATAATAAAATTGGAGTAAATACATTAGAGATTCTCCATAGTTATAATTTTTAGTAAAATAAAAAATAGTAAAATTATCTATAAATGATATAATGAACATATGCTTGATTTAATTAAAAATGAATTAAAAATGAATTAGCAAATCTATATTTGTCATTCATGATACAAAATAAATCAAAATAAGATTATAAGAAATGTTTTTAAATTTTCTTTTTAAGAGGCTAAAAATAAAATTCAAACACGGGATTTATTTCATTGAATAAATAAATTTAAGTTAATTATTATTGATGTTATGAAATTTTAAAATTATTTTATGAATATAGTGTTAAAGTATTTAATTTAATTAGAACTTCAACATAAAATATGTAATTTCTCATTATTATCCACTCCAACTTTTATGATGAATTGTTTTTTTAGCCACAAAGCAATATTTTAATTTATTTAAACTTGTCTAATTTACAGTGTATGGAATGTTTTTATCAAATATTTTTTATATCTCATTTGTTTATTTGCTATTTTTTTTTATTAGGTAATGCTTTTCAATATGAAGAGGTGGACTCTTCCACTGACAGTGAAGATGAAGTTTTGCAAAGATTTCAGCAGTCTTCCAGTCTGTATAATGGCTTACGTAAAGTTGGTAGTGGAGAAAACTGTGATCCTGATGGGAATTTAATAGAGAATCGTGATACCCATCGCAGTTTATTCACATCTACTTTAGCTGCTTACAATAACTCTTCAGGACATTGTATGCTTTATTTATTCTATTTTCCTTTTAAATCTGTTTTCTCAATTGAAAATTATTCTAATTACATAGTCAAATAACTAAAGAAATTATTAAATAGTTTTAACTTTAAAAACTTTTTCATTAAATATTATTTTTGAATGGAAAATTCTATATTTTTCTTGTATTTAACAATTATTTTTAGTTTTAGTATTTCTTTATTAATAAAAAAATTTAAAATAAAAGTTTTACTGCTTATAAATATATGGCAACATGTTTTATAACAACTGTGGTTTTCTTTAGGTTAGGTGTTAAAATAATAACCAAATTTACAAACTTTTTAAGATGAGGTTTTGATCACTGTATTCATAACATGTATTTAGAGTTTTTAACCTGTTGGCATAAAAATTAAATGTAATTCGAGGTGTCTGAAAAATATTAGTTATTTTTGAAAGAAAGGGGACATTTCTTTCAAAAATAACTAATATTTTTTAAAAGATTTTTTTAAGGTGAGGTTTGGATCACTGTATTCATAACATGTATTTATAGAATTTTTAACTTGTTGACATAAAAATTAAATGTTATTTGTGGTGACTGATAAATATTAGTTATTTTGAAAGAAAGAATTTAATAAGAAAGTGGAAGCTGTAAAAGAGCATATATTTTCATCATAAAATTTAGATTTTTGTTAATCAAACTGATTTATAAATTTTTTCTCTTGACATACAATGATGAGTAATACTCATCTAAGTCTACAGTGGCCCATTAAATAAATTTTGAGTCTTATTTATTATATATCAAGAGGTTGACAGTATTTTTAGAAAGAAGAATTTTTTGTTTAATTTTTTAAGCATTATAAAAATGTCAATGTTTTAATTAACATTATAAAAATGTTAAATTATTTTCCTTATTAGTATTGTGTAATTTGCAAAATGCATTTACGATAATCTAGTACCATTAATCAAACCGTATAATAATTGTAATCAACAATCAATGTACAATATAAAAATTACTTTAACTGCGAAGCAATGCTTGTAAGCAATACAAATTCTCTGCTATAACATTAACATCTTAAAAAAATCATGCACAAAATTGCAACAAAGCATGGTAGGAATTATAATATGTTATTCTCACTTTCTTTATCCAATATGTCCCTAAGCTAAATCTCAACATTTATTTCCTCTGATTACTTTTATTAAATAGGCAATTTTGATGGATAATTCTTGACTAATCAACTGTCATGATTTGATAAAACTTCTTGGTTAGCCCTTAACTGAAAAAAAAAAACACTGTTTCATTATGATTAACAATACTTTTTGTTCATTAAAACCTCACATTCTAAACTGCAAATTTGTGTTCTCAGGAAAATGGCTCTTGAAATTTCCATTTATGGCAAAAATTTCAATTTCAATTAAAAATTGTTTGATGTCATAAAAATTAAAATATTTTTCAATTTAAATATTCTTATTGCAATTTTTTTTATTTATTAGTATAAAAATTTTGTTTTAGATTTACTTGTAAAAGTTAGTGCTAAAATATAATTTATGTATTTTTTTATTTTATTTATTTATTTATTTATTTATTTGTGCATAGAATTTTTTTAAGTTTGATTTTATGTAACAAAGTTAATGACTGCACTATTTATATAATAAATAAAATTGCATGTATCAGAAAGCATTTTTGTATGTTAAATAATAAATCATATAAGTACATTCTTTGATTTTTAAAGAAGTCTTAGTTTCATAATATTGCTTGGTTTTTGTGAGCTACAATATTTTTTGAGTATGTACTCATTATTTCACACAATTTTGTGGATATGTTAAAAATTTATTACATTATATACTGTTAGTTCACACTATTATAACTGCCTGCTTATTATCCAGAATAGTTCATTATTCACTAAACCACAGTTGGGAAACATGACATGGATTCACTGAATATTGGAAAGATGATATATCAAATTTGAAACCATAGGAACAGCATTGATTCAAAAAGATTCCAAATTGAATGATTATTTATATAATTTACCAGTCAAGATGCTTATTTAGATTCTTATAAGAATTAAAATCTTAGGAATTTGAATTATTGGTATTAACTAAAAACTTATAAGTTTAAAAACTTATAAGTGTGTAACGTTTTTTTTTATCCATTATCCAGACAAAAGAAATCCAAAAAAATATTTTATTACATTAAATACAATGAATGAGCTAGTTAATATTTAATATGAATGAACTAGTTAATTAGATTTTTACTAATTTAAGTTTTAATGCAAATTATTTACCTTCAGAAATTGAAATAAAAAGTTTCTAATAAAATAAGTAAAATCAAAATATTTATGATTTGATCAATTTTCTGTATTTTTACTTCATTAGAAACTTTAATTAATCTGCAGAGTTCAAAAATTGAATTTTATTTAAATTCACAATTTATTTTTATAATTTTAAGGTAATATGTAACTTTTATTTACTCTCATTAGACAATAGGCATTCTATTTATTCTTAAAAATAAATAGATTAAATATTCATACGTATAAATTATTGCTTAAATTATTACTTATATTTGAAGATTATTTATAATATCCCTATACTTACAATATTTATGCTTTATACTTTAGAATTTAATTATTTTATTATAATATATTTTACAGTAAAAGTATCTGACTCAAATAAAAAAGGAAGTCATGATCCCATTTCCATGTTGGAGAAAGGAGGTGTTGGGAAATCAGGAAGTACTGTTTCCTTTTCTAGTGAAGCAAGTGAGAGTGAAGACACACAAGATGATGGACAGGCTGTAATACAGCCTCTCTTAGATAGCAGGACAACACAGCATTATGAAAATAGTGCCTTTCAAACAGCTGACCATTCACCAGCTGCTTCGAATGACACATTTTCAGCTTGTGGAGATTCTGTCATGGAAGTAAGAACTAGTTGCCATTTTACTTTTTAGTTACTTTTTTGGAAAATTTCATTCATTATACTTTTAAAAAGGAAAACGTTTTACAATGGAATTGGCAAACTATTGAATTATGAAAATTTATCTAATGTGTTTTATTGTAATGTTTGATTCAAACTTTAATATGTTTTTATTCCTTTTAACCTCATAGTCATAATTTATTAAACTGTGTGTATGTTCAGTTTTACATAAATGAATCCCATAAAACATTAATTATATTTGATTTTAATAAACCATTTTATCCTTCTTTATTAAGAAAAATTATTTTTCATTTGTTGAGTTAAATTTACAAGATCACTTTTGAAATTTCTTCCTTAAATAAAAATTATTTCAATATTAAATGCTATTAATGGGCTTGATCTATTCTTAATTTTGATCATATTATTGAGATTAATTATAATAGTATAAAGTATTTGATAACAGATTTTGCTTATTACAGAAATGAAATTGTAGAATTATAAGTCTTATCTGCACACTGCATGATAAAATTATCTTTTGCTAATATTAAACAAAAACTATAATTTTTTATGTAATATGGTAGTTTATATAAACAATATTTTTTATAAAAATTTTGAAGATTATTATGTAATATTTTATATCTTGTTATTCCTGAAGTATTAAGTATGTCTGCTGAAGTATTATTTGTGAATATCTTTACTTTTAATATTTAATTCCTAGATAAATGACAGAAAAAATATAATTATCCAATAAGAGCAAAGTATTATTTAATTATTTCTATTCTTTTTTACATAGCTCTCAAGAGCTATTTTCTATTAAAACATTGCCCAACCATTCTTAGTAAAAATCAAAGATCCCTTGGAACAAGTTGAAACCCTTTCTTGCTTATTTCATCCTGATATTGTGTTTTAATGTGAGGTTAATAGGACATTAAATTAGACACCCATTTATTTGATTGATCTGAGGATCTATTTGACACATGTGTAATCAAATACTCCTGGATTTTCAATAGATACTGTTCCTTTTTAGAGCGCACATGTTCTATATTTACATCAAACAGGACAATAGAAATACTAAACATTATTTCACTTCTGAAGGTTAATGATATTTTTTATTTAAAATTTTAATTCTTTTCTTTTATGTCATATTATTGATACTATATATATATTTTTTTCCTCACATTCCTTTAAGGCATTAGTAGTTTTATTTTTGATAAATGTTATTTAATTTTATAAAGTATAAGAAATAGCTGTTTATTTTTAAAGCTTTCTATTTTCGTTTTGTAAGTTATATTTCAAGAGCATTATAAAAAGTTTGTCCTGAAACTTTAATCATAATTATTTGTTAATATCTTATAAGAACTCCTTAACATTGTTTAATATTTTTTACACTTTTTAATATTAAGCTATCAATTGTTTTCATTAATATCACAAATTTACTTGATATTGGACAAACTAACATTTTTTAATTTAAATTTGGGAATATAAATGGTAAAATATTAATCACTATTATCAGAAAATGTTTCTTAATTTATATTAAAAGAGCTTCTATACATGTATTTGAAAAAATATCTTGTGAGATTTTCTTGCACTTCCAATGTTCTGTTACAAATTCTTTTTTAATATAGCCTTTATAATTATTCATCTTTATTATTCTGTTAAGTCATTAGAGTTTGGATTAATAAATCATTGTGAAATAATTCAATCATTAAAATACATTCTGTTTCATAGGATCAAATTTTTGATGTGGGAGAACTTCAATGTAATGTTGAAGAACGTGATACAAGTAGCGCTGTTCGCTGTGGTTCTCTTGAAGTTGGATTTGCTTATGATGCACCTCTGAAAAAAATGACTGTTCATGTTCTTCAAGCTCAAGATTTGCCTGACAGAGAACGGGGTGGCTCAAACCATGTTCAAGTATGTCCTTATATTTGAAATAATATTACTAATAACTTTTATTATAGCATATATTCAATATATTCAATGCTAAGAAATATCTATTTTTCTATAAAAACAACTATAGAATAAAGAATACTTCTAAATATTTCTGGTATTTGAATTTCAATTGTTCTACTTTTCATAAAAATGTTACTTTCCTGTAGTTATCCTAATATTATATTTAAAAATATTTTTGGGCAGTAAACCCTCATTTATCTGGACACTATTTAATTTAATTTTGCCTAATCGAGACAACTACTTAGATGTACATACATATGTATCTGCATATTATATAAAGAAAGGGTGTATTAGTTCAATTAATGCCTTTTTGTTAAAGGTGAGGTGTTTTTGAACTTGATTGAATCAAGCTGTACTCACTACTATCACTTGCCTTTTGGTCAATCTGCTCACTTTCTGTCTTATGATATGCAACTCGTTGTAATTAGTGCCATGCTGTGTTCGTACAGTGGTGTTTATTTTTTGTGTGTTCAAAGACTTGAGCAAATACAATGCCATTTATCAAACAAATTGAAGGAAAGAAATATAAATACAAGCCTCTTTCACACATTGACTGATAAACTGGGTCTAATAGGAAAACTTGAAAAGTATGCATCTTTTGCAAGCATATGTGTAGAATATGGGATTGCTTAGTAAACAGAATCAGATTTAAAAGAAAAAAAAGATAAACTGTACAAATTTGATCTTCAAGTCAATGTTGAAAAAGAAGCAAGTGTTTGTAAAAAGAATATCTTTGCCCTTTGATCAAACTTTCAGAGATGAAGTAGTTTATAAATGGTTTTATCAATGTTGTTCTTGTGGATGGAGTGGAAATTAAAGTTGCAACAGAAATATTTGCCAAATAGTTAAACATTAGCAATTTTAAATCCAGCTCAAAAAAGCTGCTTAGGTTCAGAGGGTAACATATTATGTCAAATAAATAAAAATATATGATAAAAATCTTAGTGTAGATGATAACGCTATTGAGCCATTAAGAAAAAAAGTTAGCATTTCAAAAATAAAAATCTAGAATTCAAACCTTTCAAAAATCTAGAATTACATGGACACTTCCTTGCATTGGTGAGTATTACCCAAAGGTACCCAAGGTTAGGAAAAAGAAAACTTAAAATGAAGATAAGAACTAGTTTCTACATTACTATGTGCAAATGCTGATGATAGTCACTTATTAAAATCATTGAGTGTAGACAAAGATAAAAAAACCTTGGTCTTTAAAAATATTTTAAAGAAATTACCAGTGAAGTACTTCAATTCGAAAAATGCATGGTTCACTTTGAAATCCTAATGGAGGGGTTTCATAAACAAGCAGAGTTAGAAATAAAAAAATACCAAAAAGAAGTCATACACATTTTGGAAAAGGAATTCAAGGTGTTAATTGTATTTGTCCTGTACATCTAGATGCAGAACATCTGACTATTGATGACACAAAGATTAGGTGTATATTCTTCCAGCAAATGTGACTTCTATAATCCAGCCTAGGAACAAGGTGTTATCTATATGCCAAATGTCTGTATATAAATGAAATTTTAGAAATTGAAAGAGAAAAAGACAAAAGAGGAGAGAATACATTACTGAATCTTAGAGTTCAATATATGATCAATCATTCATAATTTTGCAGCACTTCCCAATGGAATGAAACCTTCAATTTTAATTAGCATTTAGAAAAAAAGGCTAACTGAATTTGGAGCGCAAACAAGACACTGCTGTATTTGAAACAGAAAATTTCACATCAGCTTACACAAAGGTGGGGAAACTGATGTGAAACTCAAATAGAAATGTATGTATGTGGTGAAAACCACCCATACTAATATAATTTAAAATGCCTACCTTGATTGTATGTTGGAATTTACATTTATTATTATCAGATTTGAAAGAAAAAAAAGATAAACTGAACAAATTTGTTCTTCAAGTCAATATTGAAAAGGAAGCAAGTGTTGTAAAAAGGATATGTTTGCCTTTAGATCAAACTTTCAGTGATGCAATTTATAAATGGTTTTATTAATGCTGTTCTTGTGGATGGAGTGGAAATTCAGGTTGCCACAGAAATGTTTGCCAAATAGTTAAACATTAGCAATTTTAAATCCACCTCAGAAAAGCTGCTTAGGTTCAGATTACTGCATAGAATTAAAAATATATATATCTATAATTGAAATTTGAAGTTTGCTTGAGCAGTAAAAGCTTTAGTAATAAATTATATCAAAAGCTTCATCTAGTTGTTGGTGATAATAAATGGTAGAAAAAAGAACAGTATTCAAAATTTAAATTTTCCTAGCAAAGATGAATTTTTTCTAGAATTGTTAACTAAAATTAAATATCAGTTCAAAAATTTTTTACCTGTCTGTATATCTCTTAAGAAAAATGCAAAATAAAATCGTACTCTTTACCGTGATTAGAATATGCTGGAAATATGCAAGCAATTGATAATTAGTAGTTCAAAGCAGTGTTTGAAAGGTGAACCTTGCATGATCTGTTAATTCTCAAAACTTTTTCACAGTATACAAAAGCATAAGTGCTATATTCTCCTCTTGGGAATGAATTTCTAATTTTTGAAAATTTTTTCAGTTGAGATTTATATAATTAAAATATTTTGCTTTAAAAGATTTTTAATTAAGTCTAAAATTTCTTTTCAGTCAGTGTTACAAAATAATTCAGTTAAAGGAACTGTTTGAATGACAAGTTTTATCTCAAATTTAATTGGTCATCAGAGGAAAGTTTAACAGTCTCATCACACAATCTAGGTACTACTGTGATGAGACAAGTTGTAATATTACATTTGGAAATCTGGAAACTTGTATTATGCAATGTATCTACTTGAACAGAGTAATTATCACTGCATTTTTGAGTAAGCATATTCCCATTTTTATTGTAGTTCTAAAGATGCGAGAAAATTTGGCAACATGTATAGTGACTCGTAGTATACCTAAAAGCATTTATAAGCAAATTGAATCAATTTTTTCCCATTAAATATTGATAAAGATACACATAAAACAATAAATAATAAATTTAATGTTTCTGTTCATGAGGAAAATAGATTACTGATTATTTAATGTTTAAGCTTTTAAAAAGTTTATTAATTGTAAAAACTATGTATAAAAAAGAAATAAATATTTAATATTTGTTATAAATTGCTGCTCCTAATTTACCCAACCATGTGTAGAAAAGCTTTTCTATCAAGAAAATATCTTTTGATAGAGATGGGGATTTTAAAATATTTCTTTGAAGCTTTGCTTTTGGTTATTTAATGAAATAATTGTGATAGCATTTATATATATATATATATATATATATATATATATATATATATATATATATATATATATATATATATATATATATATATATATACTTGGTGAACTTCAGTCCAACAAATTTTGAATTTTCAAACAAAACTTTTTATTTACTAACCTATTGAAAATGGATTTATTCAGATGCTTTTGTATGCAAACGATTTCATAGATTAAAATATGCATTGATGTTTTACTATTTGAATGCTTTATCAGATGAAAAAGGAATTGTGAACAAGATATATTAAAGTAATATATGAAAGAAAATTTCAGGATTTAGATAGGAAAAAGAGTTTTTAATGAGTTTAGAAAAAATAAATGCTTAGTTAAGAATAATGCAAGATAATGATTTAATTAAGAATGATACAAGATAATAAATGTTTAATTTATTTTTTGCTTTAGATTTAAACTGCACAAAGGAATATACAAGCTTATTAGCATTTATGAATTCACTTTAAATCTTACTTTTTGTAATCTCTGAAAAAAAAATCAAAGTATTTATTCAGAAAAATATATTTTTTAAACAATGTATAATGTTAAATTATACAATAAAAATAAAATAACCAGAATCAATTTAAGTTGGTGGTTTCATTTTTAAAATAATTCAAGATGAGTTTCCAAAATGTAAATTTGAATTCTTTAATTGAAAGCTTATATTGCATTTCCAATTTTATAACTTGAGGGTCTTTTCTTTCAAAATTGTGATTGTTATTGACAAAGGCAGAACAATGTTAAATATTGAAAATTATGAAAAAGTGTGTTAACACCATATGGTGTTATTTGGAATAACAAAACCAGAAGACTACAAGCAAAACTTGAGATCAAAGTTGCTTAAAGAATTACCAATCATTCTCTAAAAAGGAAAACTAATCAAAGTTTTACTATTCATTAAGAAATTTAAATTGGCTTCTACCATGTTTCTTTAACCTCACAATTCCTAATTCCAATCATTTATATAAGTTACCTGATCAGTAAAACAAAAAGGAAAAAATCAAATCTGGAGTTTTATATTAAAAATAAGTTTTGCAAGGAAAAACAATTTTTCTCAACAAAATTACAATATTTAATAAAACACTAAATAATAATGCAAATTGATTATATAAAACTGCATAAAGTGATTAAAAATATTTTAAATGGAGGTTTCTATTTGGGCAATTTTTTTTTAAAGTGGCATCCCTACATGAGGATTCATAATGTATTTTATGACACCCTTGTTGCAGAAATTTAATGATGTTTGAACATTTGTCAACAAATCATAAATTTATTGAAACTTACATCTTTCACCTTTGTTTTTCTTTAAAAAATGGACTTATTGAAATAAAAATAATTATTTGCAAATTTTTCATAAAAAATACTATTTCAACAGACATTACTCTTGCTGTATCTACATGTCCCACTTGTTACAAAGTTAGGCATCAATTTCAAAATATTATTTTCCATTAGCCAGGAAAAAACTTTAAATGTTGTCACACATTATGATTAATAATAAAAGAAACTATTATGATCAAATAAATTTTTAGGTGGTATAACCTCTTAAACTAGTTTAATTTAATATGAATCTCATTTCTATCTTTATATTTTCAAAATAGATCGTTAGCTGACGAAATTTCATATTTTACTTATCAATTATAATTTAATAATACAAAATGTTTTTCTTTCATACAATTAATTGTATAATGTAATTCTTGATTGCATAGATATTAAATTTAGTGGAAATATAAACTTTAATTATTAAAAGAAAATTAATTTCCTTACTTTACAATTTTTTGCTTGCCTTCAATTCAGCATCTCATGCATTTGAATCCCACCTTGGCCTTCGTTGTTTGTAATGGTTTGGAATCCACTTTAAACTTTAGATCCCTGTCTTATTAGTCCATATGTGCAAAAATGACTGTTGAGCGACAAACCAAACATACAATTTCATTTCTTATGTACACGCATTTGTAATGCAATATTTCTGGTATGAAATTTTATCTAATACGTATTATTTCATATCCAGTTATGGTATTTTTTTATTTTCTTGATTTTAATTTTCTATGTTTATACAATGATTATTCAATAATGAGATAATGTTATAACACTTTTGCAAGTCCATTCAAAAGGATTAAAATCATTAGAATTAATTCGTAATGAGTTACATCATAGTAATAATATCTTTATAATAATTTGTGTATTCAGACAAAGAAATAATACCTTTCCATTGATAAAAAAAATATTTTGTTCAATTTTTGAAATAGGACTGCTTTAAAATCTTAAGTTGTTTTTGATGTGACTAACAAGTGAATTTTTTAAAATTAATTTTATGATATTTTATATTTTTTTAAAATAAAAAGTATAACATTTGTGTACATAACTTTTTCTTGTTTTTTTTTTTTTTTCTCTCTTTTTAACTTGATCTGTTACTACATACAATTTATTTTTAATTATGTTGATATTTTAAAAATAAACTATTTTTTTATTTTAGGTTCGACTTCTTCTTTTGCCACACAAAAGACAGAAGTTCAAAACCAAGATCAGAACTGGTAGCAAACCTCAATTTAATGAAAGCTTTATCTTTAGCAGGATTTCCCCTGGTTTGTTAACATTTTTATTTAAATATTTTTAAAAATTTAACACTAAATTACAATGAAATCATTTTTTCAATTATATATTAAATCAATGTTTTATTATAATGAGTTTTGGGTTAAGAAACTTTAAAAAAAATGGCAATAAGTGTCTCAATTTTGTAATATTAATTACAGAAAAATCACTATAAACATGCAATTTTAAATATGTAAGCTTTAAAGATTTACATGGTTATAAAAAGTATGCATATATTTGTTTTTATTCTTATTCACAGAGGAATTGAATAGTATGGGAGTTAGATTTCGCTTGAATGGTTGTGAACGCATGAGAAGAGAACACTTAATTGGCGAGTGCATTGTTCATTTTTCTTCAATTCGTATGGATCAGCAAACCACTTTATGGCTCACTTTAGAACCACGATCAAATATTGCAGTATGTACAATTTTTTGTGATAAATTATTTAACCCTTAAATATTTATATTTATTTTAACATGAGCTAAATTTAACTTTCTAATTGTCATTATATATTTAAATTTTCTAGTTTCATTTATGTATTTAAATGATTTGTATATATTTTGTACTTTTTTCCATATTTATAAAATTAGAAAGAAGCATTATTATTTTAATTAGTTTGAAATTTAAGGTATTTTCATAAAATATATTATAAGGATGTATAATTTACAGTCATTGGATGCTATTGGGCTGATAACTAAGTGATTGCTGATTTTGTGGATAGATGCACTTTACACTTTCTTTTGTTTTGTTAACATGGTCAAAGCATCTAATCCATAATTTTTTCTTATTGTTTGAACCTATGCCATTAATTTAGTAAAAAAGTTATATCAATTTGTGCTTTAGTTTTGTTTTAATCCAAATTTAAAAATGGAAAAACAGGATGTGCACTTCAGACATATTAAATTGTATTACTTCCAAAAAGGCAAGAATGCATCAATAGAACGAAAGAATTTATGTGCCCTATATGGAAATTAAACTTTCAAAGAAAAACAGTGTTGAAATTGGTTTGCCAGATTTCATTCTGGTGACTTTTCATTGAAAAATGCTCAATGATCTGGCTGTCCATTCGAAAACGATGAAACCTATGTTAAGGGCATTATCAATTCAGATCGTCATAGTACAACATATTATATTGCAGAGAAGCTCAATGTATTGCATACATGACTGAAAAAAACGATTGGTTATGTTAAAAAACTTAATTTATGGATTCCTCACCAGCTTGAGGAAATTCATTTGACTCAGTGCATTAGCATCTGTGATTTGCTTCTGAAAATCCTAATTACTGGCAATAAAAAGAGGATAGTTTATAACAATGTTAATCGGAAGAGATCATGGGTGATGCAATATCAACCATCTTAAACAACATCAAAAGCAGAGGTTCACCAAAAAAATATTATGCTGTAAATCTGGTGGGATTATAAAGGAATTATGTTCTTTGAACTTATGCCACAAAATCAAATGATCAGCTCAAACAAAAATGTTTAGCAACTCCCCATACTGAATGATGACATTTAAGGAAAACAGCTGGTATTGTTAAATCGTAAGTGTATTGTTTTTTACCATGACAACGCAAAGCCCCACACGTCTTTGGTCTCTCACCAAAAATTATTGGAACTGGGTTGAGATATTTTGTCACATCCACCATATAGGCCTGATCTTGCACTTTCAGATTACCATTTGTTTTGTTCCATGAAGAACTCCTTTTATGGAAAAATTTTTAATAAAGCTAATAATGTCATCTCATTTAATTAAATTTTTTGATAGCTAAGATCACAAATTTTACGAACATTAATTTTTACACTGCCAGAACAATAGCAAAAGGTCATTGACAATAATGGAAAGTATCTAATTGAATAGTTATATTTTTAAACAAAATTTTTTTAATATTCCTTCTTATTAGTTACCAACCCAATAGAATATTTACATGTAACATCCTGTTACTGCATTCACAACTTGTAAAATGGTATCATTAAGGGTAGATCATAATCATCTCTTTCTTTTATGGGATGTGCTCAATTATCTTGACTCCTGTTATTTAAATTTTCCTTGATTCTTTCTTTTTATGTAAACTTCTAATTTTTATTATTAAATATTTTGAGTTTTCTAATCCTAAATAAGGATTTAAATTGATGCTTTTACGTTTGAAATTTTTTCCTTAAAGTAGAAACTTCATCCATCATTATTAATTTGTCATCTGACTTGTTTTGTGTGTAATCATATAATAACTGAATATTGGAAAAGTATTCAATGCCCTCCGAATAATGTTTATATGTTTATATACCTTTAATGTCTTTTAATAAAAAAATTAACTGAAAATTCTTATATCAAATAAATCTGATATAAGTTTTAATTTATTATAAATGAATTATATTCTAATTAGTAGTAACACTTTTTACCTTTGTACAAATACAACATTGCTCAATGACTCATAAGAATAATATGATATAGTATTCTCTACTTCAACAGTTAAGTTGTCATAAATTGCTGTATCTTCATATAGGATTTCAAAGTAATTTATTATATTTATATACTTCATATGCTCTGATTGTCATTTGTATTCTTGTATTAATTTCTTGAAGGCAATAAATGTGTAAAATTAAAAGTTTGAATATTTTTAATAAATTAAAAAATTTTAAATAAAAGCTTCATAAATTTATTTGACAATTTTTTTAACAGCTATACTTTAAATTTTACTACTGCCATTGATTGACAGTTAATGTATATTTAGTGTGTGACATCCCATTATGTGTATTTTCATAGAAAAAGCAAAATTTTTGTGTCAAAATATTAGGAAAATCTTATATTGATTGCAACTTCATATTAAATTAATGCTGTAATTTATAACAAATAAATGAGCATTATTTTTGAAAGACAGTTAATTAAAATAATATTTAATGTTTATGTACATCTATTTAAAACTTAAATGCAATTTTTTTTATTTTCAATGAATAGAAAATGTTTTGTGATTTACATATTGTTTTAATCTAAATATCAGATGTTTTAAAAAAGTCAAAAATAGCTTATTATTTACAAAGAATTTTATATATGTTCAAATAAATTTATGATTTATACATTTTAAATATTTTTAAGGATTTATTTGTTTTATTAATAATAACGAATTTAAAATCTTTTATGCTTACAATTAAAATATAATTGAAGTTTTAAAATATTAAATGGAAGAAGAAAAAAGTTTCTAAAATAGTGCTCTTTACTGTCATAAAACACATTGTATTTCGTTTTCTTTATAATTTTTCAGCATTCTGATTCTAGAGCTGATATTACTAGTCTTGCAAGAAGTGATAGCACTGGATCAACACAATCTATGCAGCATGGTGGTTTGCCAGAACTTCTACTTGGCTTAGCATACAATGGAACAACAGGACGCCTTTCGATTGAAGTTAACAAAGGCAGCCATTTCCGAAATGTATCAATGAATAGAGCTCCAGGTGATAAATCAAACATGGTTTTCAATTATTTTAATCTCTTGATAAACTGTATACTTTAATCCATATATTTTAATAAGTTTTGTAACAAGTACTTTAAATTACTTCAGAACTATTTTCTTTTAATACTGATCCATTGATTAATACAAGTTTACAAATTTCCAAAAGATTTTTGCAAACTTGTAAACTTTGAAAAAATGTTTCTGATATTTGTCTTAGATACTTATTTTGACTTAGCCAAACATTTTCTTAAACCATGAAATTCCAATGCAATTGTTTATTTTTAAACTGGAATATAGTACATTCTTAGTTATAAATATAGATATTAGTTTAAAATAAGCCCAGTGGCTTAATGTGTTTCATGTTCCCAAGGTATAAGTCCAAGGTTCACTCCTTGCACTGGACAAGGTCAACTCAGCCTTTCATCCCTTTAGTGGGTCGATAAGCTGAGCACCAAGCATGCTTGGGAACTAAACACTGCAGTTTTCCCATTTGGCTGACCATCTAATTGGGACATATGCTTCGCACCCCATAGCCTCTTAGTCAGGAAAACCGAGATAGGCACGGTAGGCCTTGGCCCACATAAGCTGTTGTGCCACAAAGTGTTTTTATTAGTTTAAAATATGTCAATAAAAATTCAAACAATAATTAAATTTCTTTAAATATCATTTAAATTTACAAAAATAAAATTTTATTGAAAAACGTTATTTTATTTAAAATTTGGAATTAAAATGTGTGTAAATTCGGAAACATGAAGCCAAGAAGAAGCATAAACATGCTAATTCTCATTTATAAGATACAAAGAATATCTAATATTTAAAGAAAATTTTAAAATACTTATTAATCTATTATCCTATGATATCTTTGTAAACATTATACCATTCTGTTTTGCACACTCTCTTCTAGGTATTTTAAGTAATATATGTTTAACCTATATTCCATGCATTATATATAAATGGAATTGGATAAAACTCCTAAAGTAGGATATTACTTCTCTTTGTTATGAATTATTCTTGCAAGAAATCTTCAAACATTTCCTATAATATTTACATCAACAATAATTCATAGAAAGTTCAAAACATTGTAAGGAAAATTTCATGTCTACTCGAATAAAAAGTTTAAACCTTCTAGAGAGTAATCAGTGCTTACTACTGCTGATCTAATACTTTTGCATACGTTTTCGAGTTCATATTTTTAGAATCAGTACTAAATTATTATTGTGAAAATTTCATTCCAAATCATATTTTTGAAATGACAACTTTAATCATTGCAATTTCCTCCCCATAAATTATGCTAATAGTGATTAAAACTATCAGGTTCATTATAATTAAAGTGTTTTTCATTAGAAAATTTTTCCAATTAATATTCTCCTGAATACACTTAATAATAGCTTCTTTGCATAGTAATTTATGCTTTTTTCTTGGGTTTGATTTTCTATTGATTTTGCAAATTTTATGAAATACATCAATTTTAATAATTGAGAAGGCTTAAAAAATTAACTTAGAATATTTTTATGGTGCTTTTTTGCAAAGATATTTTTACCAGAAATAAATTACTATATACATTTGATTGCCTAAAGTAACATTAATTTTGTTGTGCATCTTTTTCTTGCATATCAATCTCTTTTTTTAATGCACTTGTGGCAGTATCTTTACATTCTTTTATCTTTGCAAAATTATTTTAAATTGACAAATTTTTAGCACTGTAAATTTCATATTTCTAGTTTAAATTTCAAATAATCAGTTCTGTTTTCTGTTTCAAAAACCAATGTTGATATGAAAAAATTGTTTCTGCCAAAGTAAATTAAAACAATATTTTTAAGAAAAAAATTTTATTTTTCTAAAAATTAGTTAATTTATTGTTTTTTTTTTTTCCTTTAAAGAAAGCTATTTGTATTCCCTAATATTTATGGACCAAAATGTATGGCAAATATTTTAAATATAACTATTTAATTAAAATTATGAGATATATAAAGTATTTTCTGTTGAAACATGTTGTAATAAGAGATTGCCTAAATCAATACAAAATGAATTTCCTTCCTGTTTGAAAAGTAATTTGTATAGGTTCTTGTCGAAATATTTAACAAATAATTATTAAGGTGCTAATATTAATTAGTGAAGCATCGCAAAACAAAGCATCATTCATAAGAAACTGACATCATTCTTAATAATTTGAAGATACTTTCTTGAGTCTAATGTCTTTAACATTGACGATTTAATTACAAAGCTGGCTTAAGAAGCCTAAACAATTAATTTTGAGACTTCTCCAATATCAAAGTAATTTTTCTAAAGAATCAGTAATTATTCATAATTTTATTTGTTTTTTTCCCATAATATAATTATTTAAAATATGACTAAAGAAGCAAAAATAATATTGTAATTACAGAAAGATGTCCTCTTTGCACACATCTATTTCAAAAGAAGAAATAGCCATATGTAATTTCAATGCATTTTTGATTTTAACGCAGTTTGGTTTGTTGAAAAAAATTATGCTTTCCTTATATTTATAAATGCAATATATTAAATACATTATTTACACATACATAATATTAATATGAAACATAAAATTTCAAAACAGATAATATTCACACAAAAATTTGTCTTTATTATATTGGGTTGTTCAGAAAATAATTTCGTTTTTCATAAAAATAGAAAACATGTAACAAATAAATATCGTATCGCATTGCATATTGTCCATTCTAGTCCAATAGCTTTTACCATCTTTCTGGAAGTAGCAGGATATCACACTCATAAAGTGGTTGGTTGGTTTTTACTAGCAAAAAGCTAATCCAGGTGGGAAAAACGAAATTACTTTCTGTACAACCTAATATATTAATTGTATTCAGCTCCTCTCTTTCTCTCCATTTCATTAGATCACGCATTTTTTCTTTTCAATTATTGCTGTCTATCGAAGAAAAATGTGTTCTACTTATAAACGATAATAATTATGTCTATAATCTATTAATTATTATTGAGCATGTAAAGTAGGGCTAAATTATGCATAAAAATATTATTTCTGTTGAAGAACTCTTCTAAATAACTAAATAGATTTTAATGTGTCATAATTATAATTTCTAAACTTGTAAAATATATTTTTATTAAGATTTATTTTATATTTTGCTTAGTTTGTTATTATAAAATATATACCTTGACATAAACTTAGAGGCATAAAATTGAAAATAGTTATAGTAAATGTTAACTTGATGTTACAAGAAATCTTTATGTTAAACATTTGAATAAAAAAAAAGTTTTATTTTATTGAAATCATAATGAGAATATAATTTTACAGATACTTATGTGAAGCTTTCTTTAGTATCCTCAAATGGACAAGAGATTGCACGAAGTAAAACATCTGTTCGTAGAGGCCAACCAAACCCACTTTTCAAGGAAACATTTATATTCCAAGTATGCCTCATTTTTTGTTGATGAATTCTTTTTATCACAAAAAATTATCAGTGTTTCTTTTAAAATGTGATAGCTATTTTTTTAATGAAATTGCTGTTATAATTTTTAAATTCAGTTTATGCTCATTTTTACGAAACTGTATTAACTAGTAAAATAGTTTTTATAAATTCTAGAGTTCATAAAATAGAATAATATTTAAAAACTAATTTTAAAATTAACTTTTTTCATAACTGCTTTTTTTATTGATTAAACATTATACAAAATAATCACTTATTTCTTCCTTGAAGTTGAAAACTACATTCATAAAAACAGATTTTATCATTCATTATGTTCTCAACCATTTAATTAACCATACTTCCAAGCCATGATTATTTTTTAAAAGAATACTTTACAACATTTGCAATTGAAGCTACTGATTCTGCTCTGATTAAGGTGCAAGAAATTCCTCTTGCATTGCATTAAAAGTATGGGATTTCAACATCAGCAGTGTAATTAGTTATTTATAATTTGTGGGTTGTAGGATTCTTCTATGAAAACATCAGTCCAAGTTTCCAAACTATGAAATTTTAAAAAAAAAAAAAATCAGTTAGTAAAAATTAAATACAAGTGGAAGATATATTAAAATAAGTTTATAAAAATGTTTTTCAGAATTTTAGTTTTTTATGTGTGGATAAAATTATCATATCTGTAGGATCCCATTAAGAACCAGCTACTAGTTTTTAAAATAGTGTATGTTCAATAAGTTAAAGATTCGTTAAAACAAGTGTTCACTGTAGTAACTTTTTTTCTTATTTTTCTTGTTCGTTAAAACAAGTATAAAATGTATTTGCTTATTGCAGTACGTGAAATTTTATATTAATAAAATTTTTATATTTTAATTAATTTTAGAAAGTTGCATTTGAAGCAACAAATAAAAAAAAAGGAAATTAATTTTAGGTATTGAATTTATGTGATGCAAAAAATATTAAAGAGACAAAATTTTGTAGGCAAAGTTTGACTAGATTTTCCCACATAGATCTTGAAAATGTCAATTTCCTGAAACTGAACATAGGTATTAATATTTACTATTTAGATTGCATGTGAGGACTTTTTCATTGACTTTAATAAAAGGGGAAAGTGATTCAGCAATCAATAATTCTGCCTAGTTTTAAACAGATATATATCTTCTCATTCGTTATGCAGTTTCTTCTCTTTTAATATCCGAAATAACTCTATTAAAAAATCAAAAAAAATATGTAAAAACCATCAAAATAAGTTTTAATTTTCTTGTTATGATTCTGTTTGGAAATTACTGAAAACAGTTGAGCAAAAATATTAAGTTTAAAAATTAGTTTTATTAATAGTATCAAGGAATCTAAAGAATTTTTGAACTTGAATATGCATGTAGTCTCTTTTGTAGAAGTAAACACAACTCGAACAAATGCAAACATTTATTTAAAAATTAAAATTAGTAATTAATAGTATAGTATATTAAAATTAATAGTAATCTTATTATGGCCCTACACAGCCAACAGAGCAAATACCCAAAGAGAGCCAGCTGAACCTCCTTGTTTGCTGGTCAAAGACAATCTCTCCTCACCAGAGCAGATTCCCTCCTCTCCTCTCTTTCCATGACTACAGTGCCATCACATAAAGAAAGTGAAGGCTATCCTAACACTAAAGTCCAGTTGAAATTTATAAAAATTCAATTTTATATTTAAATTTATTTAATTTGTAGTTTACAATTGGTTTCCTGGTTCTAAGTTTCCTTAATAATGAAAGCAAAACATTTCTGAAAGTAAAAGTGTCTGTACAGAATTTTATCAAAAATTGCTTTAAATCAAATACACATTTTTGTTTGTTCAAGTATTTACTGTGCCATTTTTATGGAAGAAAAACATACTAAGAATTTGCATACTGACAAAGTATTTTTATTATTATATTTAATCATTATATTACATTTTTACTTCATAGCAGATAATTTCATTTCTAAGAGCTCTTATAAAATACTCTTAGAACATTTTTTTCTGTACATTTCCTGTTCACATATATATATGTATCCCATTCAATAATTGCTAAAATCTAACCTGGAATCCTCCATGTAAAAGAACTGTCATATCAATAGGCCATATGGGGATTTCTTATTTAATCATTCTAGGCTTAATTTTTTTTTAATCATTGAGATGATAATACTGGTCCAAAATAAGTGACTAAAATTCTCATATACTCAATTCTACAACCATATATATAATATGTGATTAGTGTTTCGTTTTTCCTTTTGATTGAACTTGTTTTGAATAATAGTAAAAGTATAGAGATTAACTATTGTAATTCTTTTGATCATGTACTCCTTGCTTATACTTTGATTGTTTTTTAATTTTTTTTTCATTGATCTTATTTTGAAAAATATAAACTATTGTAATAATTCTGATCATATGCATTTTTCTTGTACTTTGTGTTTTAGAATTCATGTATAATTATTGCCATTAAAATAAGCCATTATTCAATTTTAGTGCAATATTAGTATATATTCAACAATTACCTTAACTTTTCAAGAACATTAAAAGGAATATGTCATGCAAAATATTTATTTTGATGGTAACTATCTATGAATTGAATTTATACTAAATAATATAGAAGGAAATTATATTGTAGTATTAAAATAATCATATCAAAATATAAATTTAAATAAAGTTTGTTTTTATATCATTTTCTTAATCAGCTATGAAATATTTTATTAAATATTCATTTGAAGTTAAAATGAGTGCTTTATATATAAAATAATTGTTAGTTCATATAAAACTGTACTTTCTTAGCAATTCGTTAATGAAGCAAAGGCAGAGATTTGTACTTTGTTGCAAAAATCTCTCATTATTTATATCTATAGAAGTGTAATTATTTTTATGAGAATACTGTTGGCTAAATTCAGTCAATAACTTTGAATTTCAAGTAACAAAAATGTAATATGCCGCTCTCAGTTGCCTTTGTAGGTAGTTTAAATAAAAACTAATTAAAAGTTTTGTGAGCCAAAATTTTAGATCCAATAACTCATTCATAAAAAAAGATTTCTCTTCATTAATTCATATATGATATCTAACCCCTATTTGCATATAATAAAATCATTTAACAATCAAAGTAACTATTAATAGAATATTACCATCTTTGGCTTTTGAGCTACATCTACTTTGTTAAGTTAAATTTAGGAATGTGGTTCTGAATATTTGTTGATCAAATTTTGTCCTCATCAATATTTTAAATAATGTATTGTTCATATTAAAATTTTATGTTGTATATATGTATTATTTTGTCATTACTTATATCTATGCAGTTTTTATTCCATAATTATTTCTAGTTATTGCTAAGTTTTAAAATTTTGGCCCTTACACATGAAAACAGACTATGAATATATTATGAGAACGGATATTGAAAAAAAAATATATATTGGAAATAATTTTGATATGCATTTTTCATAAAGTCAGCTGAAAATTGAACTGTAAAATTTATTTTAATATGATGTAATTTTTTTAATAATAAAGAATAATTAAAATGCTTTTTAAGGCTTAAAATTTGTTCACAAAAAGTTTTGTTGCAATTCTTTTTATGTAGTTATTTATTTTAATAGTTTCATAAATACTTCATCAGCTAATTATTTTATTTTAATAATTTGGTAATGGCTTGTGAAATTAAAGATCAGGAATTGGTGCTTTAAAATAGGTAAAGTAAAAAACTTATTTTTGACAAGAAAAGATTTTGTGTGGCTTTTAGAGTTTAAAAAAATAATAAAAATATTCGTCAATAAAAAAACTTTTATAACCTTTTGTTTGAAAATTATTGTATGTCAATATTTATTCTAATAATATAAGAATAAAATTAATCTTTCAATTCATTAGATTGGCATACAATTTTTTTAATTCATAAATCATATTTTCTACATACAAAATAATTACACCATTGTTATTGAAAATGCCAAACAAATTAAAAATTGCGAATAAATTTCCAAAAGAATTTCTTTTTATTTTCATTAGATAACTTAACTTTAAATATCAATAAAATACCTAAAAACCAATGACTATTGTTCTATGATATCTTATAAAAGGTATTTTATGTTTTTTTGTTTTAACTTCCATTAAAATGTTAATTTTTCTTTAAGTTGTTATCTTTTTTTTTTTTTTTTTTTTTTTGTAGTATGGATTTCTTTTTAATTTTTAAAGTTTAGATTTCATTGCAATTTTTAAACAATTTATTTCATATAACTCGTGTACATGCGTATATCGTATGTATAAATTATGAAGAATTCAAATTAATAGTAATGAAAGTCATTAAAATTTAAATGTTTACAAATATGTTTAAATTTCTTTTTAATGCCATTTTAACTTCCTTTTTCGGTTGGAAAATGGAAAAAATAATTGTTTTGTATTCCTTGATAGGTTGCATTGTTTCAGCTTCCAGATGTTACTCTCATGATATCAGTATACAACAAACGCAGCATGAAGCGCAAAGAAATGATTGGTTGGTTTTCTTTAGGATTAAATAGCAGTGGTGATGAAGAACTTGCTCACTGGAATGATATGCGAGAAAACAGAGGAGAGCAAGTGTGTCGCTGGCATGTGCTTTTGGAAACTTAATGAAAGAAAATTTACCAATTTTTATTATACCCCACTAACAGGTTTTGGGCTTTTATGGTGTTCAGCCTGTTTATTGTGTGTTGATGGGCACTTGAAGCTTTCTGCCGTGAAGGCATGTCACCTGGCCTGAATACCAATTTTCAAAGCAGAACCTTCCCTTGTGTCGCTTTCTAACACCGTGGTCATCTTCAGCTCTCTCTATCAGCACCTAATCTCTCCTTAATTATCAGTCTTTCATTTCTGGCTGAAATAAATTCCCTACTTAATGAGGAAATGGAGAGATATGTTTGTTAAAAGTTTTTATCCTTATATATCATTAAGTTTTCATCACTGTTATGCACACTAAACACCTTTTTACAAATTATATACATAAACTTGTGTTATTTTTTGTTCACTGTGTTAAGCCTTTTCTAACACTTGTATACTATTTCTAAATAACATTTAAAATATGTTTAATTATTTTTATATTGACTAAAAAATTTAATTAAATTTATTTGATAATGAAATTTAGTAAATGATGTTTAGTTTGCAATTATATCAATTCTTAAGAATTCTGCATGCTTTATCCCCAAATTTGTATTGAAAGATGAATTTTATGTTTGTTTTCAAATTGCAAATAATTTTTTATAATTACTATTTATTAATGAAACTAATTTATTGTGGACATTATAACCAGTCTTTATTATTAAAAATGTTTATAAATGAGACACATTTAAATATTTTGTATTTATTATTATACATTCATAGATAAAAAAAAGTTTCTGTCGCAATTAGAAAAATATATATATATATTTTAAACACTTAATAATATTAATTTGATATTCATATTTATCTTACATAATATTCCTACTATTTTTCAATTAAAGTTTTCATAAATTTTGTAAATTTTTTTATTTACAGCACATAGTTCGACTTATCAGTTTATATAATTGTAGTAAAATCTAATTTTTCAATTAAATTTACGTTTCTTGATTTTTTTTCCATCGTATTTGCATAAATAAAAGAATTTTTTTTTTTTGCAGTTATTTGTCATGTGTTTACAGTGATGTCATAATGAGCATAATATCAATACTTGTTGTCAAATTCATTTTACTAGTTCTCTTTATATAGAAAGTCTCTTCACTGCTGATAGAAAATGTAGCATAGAAATATTCCAACTTTTTTAGATGAATAGTAGCTTATTTAGATCACATCTGTTTGTAAGGCATATTTAAATACGTTACAAGCTAAAGTAGTACTTGCTATATCTGATTATTAATATAGAATTTTCAATTAAACAATATTTTATCTATGATTGAAATTAAACAGTATGTTTTTGTGAATAATGTACTTTACTACTGATTGATTTAGCTAGTTACATTTTAGATAACATTTTTGTTTTTAATGTATTTTTATTTATAAATATGTATAAACACAATTATTTCAGTAAACCTTATAGGTTAGATATAATATTGTGATCATACCATAATGTTATGGTTAAGCTTGTCTCCATTAACGCAACCACTTACTTGTGCATTTACCTTTCAAGGTATTTTAAATATTTTATTGAATGTATATAGTTTAAGAAGTTCATAAGTTAAAATTTTAATTAAAAAACATTTTTTTCAGTGAATTTATAATACTTAAATTTAGACAAAGAAAAATATATGTTTAAAACACTTTTTAGTTACATTGTTAATTGTAAATAAAATTACTTAATAAAAAATGTTTGTTGTGATATTTTGAAAGCTAGGGAAGCTTTTTATTTTATTTGGTTTTTATAATTGTTTGAGTTTATATTACACTTTTTGAAAAATATTTTCTAATTCTCTTATTTATTGTATGATATTTTTATCTAATCTTTTTAAGGTATTCCAAATGTTCTGAGAATTAGTTTGTGAGGAATAATCAAAAATATTTAAAATTATTACAATAACTTTTTTCAGTAATTTAAAAAGATGCAATTGTCAGTTAAATACTAGATTGATATCCCTTTTTGATATTTAGTCTTGTTAATTAATAGCTAAATATCATTAAGATATATTGATCACTTTTTTGTATAACCAAGTTGATTTTTTTGTGTAAATAAATTGCGCTAATTGGTATATACTTGCAATAATATATAAATTTTTTCAGAATATGAATGTTTATTTTTAAATCATTTATATGAAAAAAATGTTTCAGTCAACATGGATAGTAAAAACACTATTAACAGTTTACTTTATTTGAAATACTTAACACAATCCAAATGAATTATAATATAAGCAATTTTTAAACGATTAAAGTACTTTTCTCTTGAGATGTTAAGTGTATACTAAGTGTCTAATTTTAAATAAAATTTTTAAATTTTATTAAAAAATTTCATTCTAGTATGACTAAATTATAATTTTTTTTTCTTAAATTTCAGATTATTGTGATAACTATCAATATAAAGAAAGAAATTTTTATTAGAATTAATGCTTGGAAATAAGTCTTAAAGATATAAGAGAAATTTTGCATGTGATACAAAGTTATTTAATGTACAAAATTAGTTCTTTCCATGAGCTCTATTTTTTATATGAAGTATGATTATAAAAATTAGAAAGTTATGTAATTTTTAATGTTTTCACATGGAAGTAACATTTTCTAATAAAAAAAACTCTCTTCAATAGATTAATGTAATTAATTTATAGTTAAAATATTGATTCCTTAAAAATATAATTTATAATTGCATACAAGAAATTGTTTTATTTCATTAGAATAAAAAATATTATTTTTAAATGTTATGTAAAATCACCTAAAAACTTTTTAATTAATTACATAAATTATTACTCAACAACCTGTTTTCGAAATCATAATCTAAAAATGTTAAAATCATTTTAAGTTGGTTAATTTTCTTTTTAAAAGAGTAATACTCTATAATATAAGTGATTTAATATTTTTATTAAGTTTAATTATTTAATTCTAATATATTATTTTCTTTATAGTTTTTCAAGTTTATTTTAACTTTATTAATGAAATTTTTGTGACCAAATTATTCTTGTCTAAATTTGCCACTATTTATTGTGCTTTTATTGTTACATATTTGTAAAATTTCTTTTTAGATACACATTGTTCATTGTTTCTTATAAGTGCATATTTATAATTATCTGTCAAAGTTATTTTACCTATTAAAAACTATTCCATACAGATCATATTCTTGTTTTTGTTTTCAATAATCAACATCTAATAATTTAGGACAATTTTTGTCCTATTCATTTTAAAAGAAACTGCAAGGCTACCACCTTGCAAAATTACAATGACAGAAAATTTTAAAATAAAAAAAAAAAATTTTTAATGCAGTTTTACTGCGCAATTACTTTGTATTATCATCTTTTGAAAAATATAATTTTTGTTGAAAAAGTTAATTTTCTTTTCACAACTACTGTATTTTTTAACATTTAATTTAAAACTTTGATGATTCTTTCCTTATATTTTACTGTCCATAGATAATTTGCATTAATGTCTAGAATTAGGAGTAACAAATTATTTAGCAAAACGATTTGATTTTTTAGGCACAGTAAAATTCTGATTAGTTATTTTTCCTTAAATAGCGTGTGAGCGAGCGAGTGAAAGATTTAAGATATAGATTAAGTTTTACTGATTTTTGCACTATCATTTTGCATAAGCAATGAAGTTGATGTGTGTATGATCTAAAATTTTACTTAATTCTTTTACAGTGAACTCACTTGAAAAATTTAAAATTGTCTAGACCTGTAGTTAAGCCAATTTTGAAGAGCACAAGAATTTAGTAATTTTATGTAATTATTTATTTTTTTAGCCTATATATAGTTTAAAAATGAAATTCCTAAATTACCTTTTATATATCCACTTGCTATTTTCAGGAAATATCAAATACTTATTTTTCACGTAATACTGTTTGCATTTTCTGATTTCAAGCTAGATCCCCCTTAATGTACAGAGCATTAAATGGCTAATTCTAAATAAATATTCAAAAATTTAGATTATATTTACATTATTCTATTTTTACAACCAAATATACATACGTAGTAATTTGATATTAGCATTTATTTTAATGTGTAATTTATTTTATATTTTTCATGATCAGCTTGAAGACCACTGTCCTTAATGGCAGTTAAATATCAAAGGTTTTGATATTTTCAGTTCAACAGTCATAAGTTCCATTTCTATCTCAAATGGGGATATCTACTATAAAGTATATCTCATTCAATTTTATTAACGACGAAAAGTGAAATTGTAGATTGACAAACATAGTCAAATGAATTCATTTGAAGTTAAATAAAATCAAATAACTTAAGAACCACCTGAATTTAACTCTGCAATTTTCAAATTATATTTGACTTTTTTAAAAATGAAGTAAAAAAGGGCACTCACTTTCTATATCTACAGTAGATTTTGATATTTTTATTCAAGCAATCAATTCAACATTGATTTCATAATGATAACGTTTTAAATTAGTATATAAATTTATCTAGAATCTAATCATGTTTAAAAAAAAACTTTTTGCAATTTATTTTTTCTAAAAAAAAAAAAGTTACGAAAAGTCTCTCTAGTTAACAATTTTTTTAAATAGAAAAAAAATCACTTAAGTATTTTCTTCGAAAAAATATTTAAAATTATTTTTTTGATTTGAATTTTAAAATTGCTTTCCATGCGTTTATTTAAAAAATGTTTATGTGGATGTTTCACTGATCTTCAAATAAAAGAAAGTATTTATTACTTTTATGCGAAAAATTTTAGTGTCCTACCTATTTTAAACTCTAAAAATCGCAGTCAGTAAAAAATATTGCATCAGTTAAAGAAAGTAATGGTTGCTTATTTAAAAACTTTTTGGTAACGTTTAAGCACTCAGTATAACCAGAGTTCTCTTTACTCTTAAATAAAAATCTATTGAATTATCCATTCATATTTTACAAAGCAAAACAATTTTCTAAAAAGTAATTTGTATCTGTCTTTAAAGGTACAACAATGATTCATTTTTAATAAATATTACCTATCAATGAAAAAATTAAATATTTATATACTGTAAATTATATATGAAGTTTTTTTTTAAAGAAATTTATTTGTAATCAAATCTTAAAATATAAAATATTTTGTACTTTTAAAAAACTATCATTTATCTTTTATAATTTTAACTTTTTTGTCACAAAATACATGCCCCAAAAGACAGCAGTTTTTACATATTGTATATTACACTCATGTCCATAAATTACAGATAATTCAGAATCGCACAAAAATTGAACTCTAAAATAAAAATTTCACATGTAGAATTATCATACACATCACATACAGAATTATCATATACTTGAAGAATGATATGCAAATTACAAGAAACCACCAGATGGCGCTGATAGTATGTCACAATGAGGAGAGTGTACGAGAGGGGTGTATAAGGAATGGTTGCAAAGAAGTAAAAAATTGTTCACAAGCGTTTTAAAAGTCTTTCAGTGTAATAACCGCATAGTTATGGAACAAAGAAAGGATTTGGATGATGTTTTACGTGGTAGAATTATCGGCCGTTTGGAACCTGGACGTACCCAGGTGGAAGTATCCGAAGAACTTGGAATCGCCCAGAGTGTCATCTGAGGCTTTGGCAACGGTTCCAAGATGATGGTAGTGTAAGTACACGTTACAGTACAGGTCGCTCCCGAGTTACAACGCCGAATAAGGACCGGTATCTGGTACGACAGTTTTAAGGCAGACCGTGTACAGATACTTAGGGCACATTGGTCTATATGCTCGTAGGCCTGTCAGATGTGTTCCACCTACCGCAATTCACTCGCCTGTGGTTAGCCTGGAGTAGAGAGCATGCATTGTCGACACCAAAAGAGTGGTCTTGTATGATGCTTTCCGATGAGTCCAGATTTAGCTTTCAGTCTGATTCTCGCCGGATTTTCATATGGAGTGGCCAGATAACCGTTACCACCAAGAGAATATCATTGAACGACATCATTACGGTGGTGCAGAATTGCTCATTTGATGAGGAATTATTCTGGATTCCAGAACTAACCTGCACATTCAGAATGTAACCATGACAAGCCACATCTATAGGGATGACATTCTGGAATAACATGTACGTTTGTTTCGAAGCGCCATGGGTGCAGAATTTCTGTTTATGAATGGCAACTCCCGTCCTCACCGGGCAAACATTGTGGACGAAAGCCTTCTTTCGGAAGATATCACCCGTATATGAAATGGCCAGCATACTCATCGGACTTAAATCCAATAGCGCATGCGTAGGACATGCTTAACTGACTGCCGAGCTGGCAGCCGAATGGTTAGCGCTCTTGCTTTCGGTTCAACAGTTCGTGGGTTCAAATCCCACCTTGGGCATGGATGTTTGTAGTGGTTCGGAATCCACTTTAAACCATAGGTCCCAATCTAATTAGCCCTCGTGTGCAAAAAATGACCGTTGAGCGACAAACTAAACCCCAAACCCTTCTTGACCGACGAATTGCAGCCTATTAACCCCTTCCTACATATCTACCGGAACTTCGGAGAGCATTGCTTGACGAGTGGTGTAATGTTCTCCAAGATCAGATCGATAATTTGATACTCAGCATGCCTAGACGTTGTACAGCCTGTATTACATCATCTGCGGGGGGAGGGGGGGAGCATGCTATGTATCAACCATGTTATATTTGTTTTTGTTAATATGTTCTTTTTTGAAATTTGCTCCAGGGACTGAAAATCGTAGCTTTTATTATTAATAATAATAAAACAGAATGCTTCTAAAAATATTTAAAATTTGTTTAATAGTTTCCTAAGATTTCATTTGAAACTGTAGCATATTGTACTGTTTAAGTAGAATATTAATATGATTATTAATTTTTTTAAATAATAGTTTTGTAAAAAGTTTTGATTCCTCCCACTTTTCAACATGAATTAAAAATTCGGTAAACTGATCGGTATCCTTTTTTCTCTTTCTTTGTAAAACAAAAGAAATAGTAAAAAAGTAAAAAAACCATACTTAAAAGTTCATTACCAGAGTTTCACAAAATAATCACAATCTACGATTATACGCTGGACAACAAAATGTGAGCGTTATTATAAGATAAGAATGGTCAATTTTTAGAAAGAATGCCCTGTCTGAAAAAAATGTAATGCACATACAGTTCCAACACTAAAAACATTATTTAAAACGTAATAGGATTTTTATGGATGTAGCATATTTTCTTACTAAGTAAATGCGAGAGAGAAAGGAGATTTAAAAAATATGAATTGAGATATTAGTTCAAGTACAAATTAAAGTAAAAAAAAAAATTAAACATTGAAATCTGAATATAATTAAACAGTAAGAACTCTTCTCATTTTACTAAATCTTCTAAATTAGGATTAGTGTAAAGATACTAAGATTAAGTGATTTCCGTGTATATCAATTCACCTTGAACGATATTTTAGTTCTATTATATTGGTAATATAGAAAACATGTTCACAAACTTGCTGAAACAACTAAATATCAGACAATCAAATCACAAATTTCGAAAATTACTGTAAAAAAATAAAACGAAAATGGGATTAATATATAATGCCCTTGTGGTGAATCTTATAGTTTCGCGCCAATGAAATTCTTCTAACTTTTGTAAGAGGAATAAATCGAGACGAGTGTGCTAACCCTTTTTGTACACGATTGAAAATTTTAGAATGATTAATAGAAAAGGAAAAGGCAATTAATAAAATTGTTTGATGGAGATAATATCGTATTGGTGATGTTTATTTTAATATAACATAATCCTCACCCTTCTATTCCTTTTGTGGGACAATAAAACAGAGTCCAAACATGCTTGGTAACTAAACATTAGGGGTTTTTATTAGGTTGACTACCAAAGACAGACATGTGCTTCAAATCCTAAGCTCTTGGTCATGAAAACATGTATGGGCACTATAGGATTTGGTAGCCATGACATTGAACTTAGTTTTAACATATAATACTCTGAACACTAACCATTATAATAAATTCCTTATATTTTCTTTTCTGTATAATATGATTTGAAGATCAATAATTTCGATTTTAATTTCAAATGAGTAAATCAACTTTTTATAATATGTTGAAAACCATAAAACTTAAAGTTGTATGAAAGCTGCAAAAAATGTTTAATGTTTAAATCTATCCTAGACTAAAGAATTGGTAGCTTAGGAAGCTAAATTTTGAATTAAAAGATTTAATAATGAAATATAGTGCAAATTACATTTTAAAACGATGTTCAACATCAAAATAATAAAAACTTAAAAAAAAAAATCTCATGTTTTCTTTTTTTTTTTTTTTTTTATTCATCAAATTTAACAACGCTACACCAAGAGTAACATGACTCATCTTTAAACATGGCAGTTTTCCAGCCATTCAATCTAGTTGTGACATTACAAACAAGTCTGAGAGCTTTGTTAAATGTGATATTTGGTTTGTGTGTGCCAATACACCCTTGAAATTGGAGGCATACAGTTCTGTTGAATACTGGGTGGCATTGATGCAGGCTGAAAATCACCAAGGACGATTTAGGGAGAGGTTTAAAATTAATAACCTCATGCTTCAGAATATGCCACTCCCTTTTGCTCAGTTTACAAAGAGAATTAAATTGTACAGATTATGTCCCAACTTCCACTTCATATCACCAAAGTGGCAGCGACAGTTTTAACAAAAAGGCAAGAACACCTACACCAATATGACAACTAACAAACATGTAATTTAAAGTCATTTTTCTTTCCTAGTTATACATTTCACCTTAACTAATAATATTCCAACTTCCCATAGCATTTAACTTTTGCAGGTTTACAATTCTTTATAATGAGCAATGAAATTTGCATAAAATTTCACATATAATCTATTTATATAATTGCAGTATAATGTGAGCATAAAATATGATTTATATATGGACCCAAATATTTCCAGTGACGTGTTCATTTTTAAGTAATTAGATAAGTTGTTACAGTTAAAGAATTAAAATGATAGAGAGCAATACCAGCAGCCAGAATTCTAAGTAATTCAGTGTACGTGAATATGCAAGTTCTCTATTTGATAATCAATTATTGAAATGTTTTGTATTATCAATTATTTTGGAAATTCCTAAGGACTTAAAACTGACGGCAAATAAACACTCGTCCTATATTTTCATCCCTCTATTTAAGTCAATAAAATTTTAATCTGTGAATTTTCAATCGATATTTAAAATAAGCTTCTATTATAATGTAACATTATAAAACTAGTATATTTACCTAAAAAAAAGTGTACATACATATCAATTTTATTTCATATCTAAACGTCATATCACGTAAAATCTTCTGCAGAAATTTTCCATTAATGACATCTTGTTTTTTTGTCTATTTTTCTTAATACTGAAATAAACTTAATAGACTTTGGAAATTTTCATAATGTGAATCATATAGTATCATATCATATATCATACATATAGTATGATTCCAATATAAAAATTGTGTATCACACTATTATTCTGAAAAACTTAAAAATACAATAGCATTTTCATATTAAAAACATGGTTATGACATTTTAATATGACATTTAAGAGTAATATCAATGCATCTAAGAATAATATCAATATAGTACTTAGTGCAGTGATATCAATGCATCCATAGCTTTAAGTTAAAAACATAAAATGAAAAAACAAAATACACGATTTAATAATAAACTTTATTTCAAGAAAATAAATAAAATTTTCCTCTTTTGAAGCAATAGTGTTTTAATGTTAACACTTCTTCTAGTATATGATAAAAAAATAAAAATTTCAAAGAATACTTTTTTTTATATAAAACAAGTTTTTAAATGTAGTAAAATTAATAGGTTTAATATTTTCTGTGCTATCTAGATAGATAACATATAGATCTAGTCATGGAAAACATTGAAGAAATTGCAGAAGCCACTATAAGAAATCACAGCTTTATTTGATATGACTATCAAGATACAAAAAAAATTCTTTTCTGTACAATTTACAATCAAATTCATACCTGCCAACTTTTGGGAAAGTACTACAGTAAAACTTTTTTGGATGTCAAAATTACATATCCGTCAAATACACATTTTCGTAATTTAATTAACTAAGTTAATTACTTGACTATAATTTTATATTAATTCAAAATAAATTATTAACTAATGAAAATGCAGATGTTAAAAATTTGATTCATCTAAAGATTTAATAATGAAAATTCATAAAGATTCTAGAGTGCATTCATTATACACTAACATTTGTGCTTTCTGAATATTGAAATAATATTTACAAACAAACATTTTGCATCCCACAATGAGACTAAATTGCACTTTTTTGAAATATTCATTTCAATCATTTTTTTCATAAAAATAAGTTATCTGGGCAAAATTCTGATACATACAATCGTTTTTAAATCAATCAAAGTTAATAATTAGAAACACACCTATAATTAATAAAATAAAAATTCTGGGATTTAAAAATCTCCATAGAAAATTTTCTTGATTAAATACATTTCTTTAATATTTTATACACTGGAAGAGAGAAAGTTCAATGACATAACAGTGGCTTTTTTTTAGCCTTTTCTTACAAACTCTTGCTCATAACAAAATCCTTCGCTTAAAGATTTCACAATAAGTAAATTTTCTTAATTATTATTGGATTGTAAGTTCCTAAATTCTCTCACCAGTTTGAAACCACAGAGAATCAATCTCTTCATTTTTCAACTTAGATGAGTCTCCCGTTTGCAATGAAGAAAACTGATTTTCTAGTTCATCCATAGCCACATCCTCAGATTCACCAACATTAACTGACAGCAAAAATGAAAACTTTTGAACAAAGAACCTTACACTTGAAAATTTGGCCTTATCCAGTTTATCCACACTTCGCAGGGCCGGTCCCAGGGTAGGGCAATCCGGGCGGCCGCCCAAAGCGCAATGATCTAGGGGCGCCAAAATAATGGGAAATGAAAATAAACTGACAAAAAAAATTAAGTTACAGGCTTTTATAAAATGCACTAAAAAGTAAAGAATTTTTTTTATCATTTCAATATCATATCAATAAGTTATTTTTCATAATATTCCATTGTCATTGAACCTTTGCATTGTAAGCATACCAAATTTCTTTGAAATCGGTCCACGGGAATTTTCTCAAAAACGCTTTGCAGGATTTGATTGATATTTTAGATTTTTAAAACCAAACGAAACGAGATTTGACAGCCATTTTTTAATTGCATATAAAAAGGAAATAGACTTAAACAATGCATTATTTGCTACTAGACTTCGGCTGGTGCGAAATAAAATAATCTGCTTAAATTGTTAGTGCAAAAATGCTTTAAAAAAAATGTTTGTGCAAATTGTCCATTGCGTTTAGCTTCTGTGAAGGTAAGTGTTTTAATTTTTAAAAATGAATAAAATCCATCAGACATAAGTCAAAACAAGGGTGGGGGTGAATTTCAAAAGTAGAGTTTAGATCGAAACATGACTTATGTGGTATCAAATAAAAGGTTGGATTGAGTTTGGAGTTGAATAAAACGCATTTAATTTTTTAAGCCAGTGGCGCACAAGGAGGGATTTCAAAAATTAGAATTTACATCAAATAATGTCTTGTGTGGTATCAATTTTTTTTTCTTGGCCAGTGGAGGTACCTACAATGAAGAGGGGATTTGTTGTTAATTGTATGAGATAAGGTGCCCATAAATTGGCAGAGTATTTTTCATTTTGTTTGTTTTAGTTTGTCCTTCGTATTAAAAAAAATTGGGTAGCTATATATTACAAATACAAAAATAAAATGTAAGGAATAGGGGCCCTTAAAATTATATAGCGGAGGGCCACATAAATTGTGAATTCGTCGCTGCATAGTGTGATCATTCTTTTGAGGACTAACGAAATAGTATTTTATAAAAATGTCAAAAAGTAGGCTGTTTTATACAAGTGGTTTTCAAAGAACAGCACAGCAAGTGCTTAGAAGTAGCGAGTATAAAAAAGCGTAGAGAGATTTTTGGCACAAGTTTTATACAATATTTTATCTTGATCAAAAATTTAAAAAAAAATTAAAAACGTGCCGCAGGTATAGTTTCTAACAAAAAAATATTTTACATGAAACTACCAAACAAGAGACAAAATACCAATTATTATTTCTTATATGAGTATTATTTTTTATCTTAATTAATTTGTTCAGGAAACCAAAATGTCCGATGCTAAGAGAAAACCCTCAGGGAGCGAATTTAAAAAGTGGAGATTGAACAAGCAAATACAGCTTCAAAAACAGTCAGATGCGCTGCAGAACTTCTTGAAAGCAGTTAGTTTCAACGCTCCCACAACTGACCAACATTTAAACACGTTCATTACCTAGATACTGACTTTTCAGTTATGGAACCCCCTTTGGACGCACCCGTCAGCATTACTGAGATGGGTAAGTCATCTAGATATTCTATAAGTCATCTGGATCATATAGAATGTTTTTGATTAAACGTAGTCCAGCTGCAGCTTTGTATAATTTTGATTTTCCTTTTGATGATCAGCATAGAAGATTCTCACCAAAACATTACAAGAAGAGGCTTAAAAATGGAGAAGAGGTTTTAAGAGAATGGATGGTATATACCGTATTTCAAAACGCTCTGTATTGTTTTCCATGTCGACATTTTGCTACACTATCTAGCTTGAGCGCTCTTAGCAATCGCGGATTTAAAGACTGGAAGCATTCAGGGGACTCTTTAGCACATTATGAAAATGCTAAAACTCATGTAGATTGTTTGAAATCATGGCTTAAATTTAAGCAAAGATTGAAAATAAATGAAACAATAGATGCAGTTCCTCAGAGACTCATTGATTCTGAGATAAATCACTGGTTTGAAGTTCTTTTACACATTATATCAGTTGTTAAAATGCTAGGCGAGAGCTTTCTAGCTTTTCGAGGAACAAGCGATAAACTGTAGTGGAAAACAATAGTGGAAACTTTTTGAAGTTAATTCAATTATTAGCTGAGTTTGATCCAAAAATGGAGGAACACGTTCACAGAGTCCTCAATAAAGAATAAATCAAAGCTACATATCTAGGGAAAACTATACAAAATGAAATAATTGAACTATTGCATGACAACATAAAGCACCACATCAATGAGCAAGTTCAAAAGGTTAAGTATTATTCCGTGATTCTTGATTGTACTCCCGATGCAAGTAAAGTAGAACAGGTGACATTTGTGGTAAGATTTGTCTCCATACAAGAATCGGAGCCTGAAGTTCAAGTTAATATTAACGAACATTTTTCGGATTTTCTACTCATAGAGAGATCAACAGTTAAGGAATTGTCGGAAGTTTTACTAGAAGAGCTAGAGAAAAATAGACTTAAAGTAGAAAACATGCCGCGGTCAAGGGTATGACAACGGTTCCAATATGAGAGGAGAAAAATCGGGAGTACAAGCAAGAATCAGAAATATAAATCCCAGAGCATTTTACGCTCCATTTCCCCCCAAGCAAATAACATAATCTTATTAGTCATTCATCTGCTTATTTTCTAAATGGTAACAGCACTTCATTTCCTAGTTAAGTATCTGAAAAATTTTCATTCTTATTACTTTCTTAATCATTCATTACTTCTTATGTACACATTACATTTAAGTCTACATTCAAAATGGGTAACAATGGGATTCTCAGTGGAAATCCATGCATGAGATTACTCAACTTCCTTCACCTTGTCAGGAAAATTTAACTGACATTCAGTTGCAGTAATTTCTTTACACTCCCGACTGTTAAAATGATCTAGTTTTGTTTTTTTTTCTGCAACATCATTCTATGCATAAATTGGCAAATGCGTTATACTTGGAATGATAATTTCTTAAGTTGATTCCAAATACAACTCCTTGCAAAAGAACCTTACAACATTTTCACCTGAAAGTATTGATTACACGCAAATTCATGGGCTGTTAGATTAAAAGGGTAAAATTTTACAAATTGATAAATAAAAAAATCCTGTATTTAAGCATAAGCAGTAAAATTAGTAATCAACAATAAGCATTTTACAATACTTGAATAAAAGCTTGTTACAGGTTCATAACATTAAATTAAAAAACTAAAAAATGCAGGCAAGAAATGCTTGAAAATAAAGCTGGCAGAAAAGAAAATTTTCAAAATTCATAAATGGGAATTAAAATTATCATTGTGTCCATGAGATCAGATTAGGGAATAAATACTACTTCATGAAAATATTTATTCATTGATTAAATTACAATTCAGCATTTTAACTTAAAATCATTAAAAAAAAATTTCAGTGAAATGTTACGCATAAAAAGTAATTATTAACATTGATATAAAAAACTGAAATACATTGTTTGAGATGATGCAAAAATCGACCTGACACTTTTTAATTGAAATAAAGAAAATTTTACAACATTTGTTTCCAAGAAAAAGGCAAAACAACATTTTAAATACAATTTATTTTGATACTTAACCATACAGATAATAACCAAATTGATAAAAATTACATTAAAATTCTTGTTAAAAGAAATGCTTTTATATGAATTGAAATGAAAATGAGAATAATCCATAATCACTGAGTAAATGACATTAATTTACAAATATGAAGCATAGTAATTCTTTGTCTGTATCAGATCAGATTATATTTATGGATGAATCGAATTCCCAGAATTTTCTGAGGAAGACAAGGGCGAAGAGAGATCTTTCACTCTACCTATGGAAAAAATCAAGATATCAGTGAAAAATTATACTGCTTGAAGACTAGTGAGTACAGCAAAAATACTTCTATGCAACAAGATATTTGAATATACCAAAAACTTGTAAATGTTTTTTCTATTTAATCCTTTTGGTGATCAATTTACCAATTATAAAAAAACTTGTCCATTAAGAAAGTATACACAGAATATGTGTGTATATTATATTTTAAAAAATATATAATTTTTTATATATTTTACATATCATCATAATTTAAATATAGTTTTCGAATTAATTTTTTGCTTCAGTAAAACAACAATTTTTAAAAGTTATATATTTTCACATCTATAAAAGATTAGAACTTTATAATATCAAGTAAAATATATATTGCTTTTATTTATAAAATAATTCTAATTTAAAAAAAAAAAAAAACAGATAATTGTAAAATTTAGGATTTTCCATTGTTATTTTTTAAGAGATATTAGATTTTTCACTTTATTCATACTGTTCGTTTTTAAATAAAATTTATAAATTACAATCATACAGCAATTGCAATTTTTTTTAGAGATTCAAAGGAAAAATGTAATGTTTTATTAAGCAAGTTTCAACAAATAATATTTTTAATAAAACTTATCCTTTGAAATTGAAATAGAATGGATGCAAATTAAGGGTTTCCAACATTTATGCTCATTTATAGAGAGAGAGAGAGAGAGAGAGAGAGAGAGAGAGAGAGAGAGATCACTTTTAAAAGGATATATTTATTTTTAAAAAAACTATTAATTTATATTAATGTTTGATTAGTTATCACTCAACGATCATTTTTTGCACACGAGAACTAATTAAATTGATTGCTCAACAGTCCTTAGATACATAATCAAATTAAATGATAAAATAAAAAAAAAGGATTTTAAATTTAAAATTGATTTTTTTCAAATTAAAAATTATGTTTTAAATATAATAGATATAATTAATCACTTTTTTTAAGGCTGTTTACATTTATGCAACTTATATTTTATAATCATTAATAAATTATATACAAAAAAACGAGAAAGCTTTTATTTCCTACAAATAAATGTTATCAATTTTTATGATTTTACTGAATGGTCATACAATATAATTAAAACTCACGCATTGTACATCAAAATTATAGAATTTAGTAACAATGTATATGCATTATGAATTCATAAATATTACAATTACATGAAAATAATTATGAACACTTAATAGAAAATTTATTCATAGATACAAAAAATATTCAAAATTTTGCTTTAGTTGATAAGGTTGAAACTGGTCACAAAATGATGGTTGAATTTTAAAAATTTAAAGCAAATTTCATCATTGTAAGAAGTTATTTTATTAATACATTCCTTATTGAAATAAAACTTAGAAAAAAGCTTATTTTATTCTAATGATAAAATATTTCAATCATATAATATCTCAAAAATTGGAGGTTGAATTTTAAACATGAAACATACTTGATAATTCTCTTCAACATGAAAATATAAAAACTAGATTTTATTTCTTTTAATGTATTAAGAAATAAAGTTTTCATATTGAAAATATAAATTCATAATTCAATATCAGTCGGAACAACTTTTTCATTAAAGGTATAAAAAAAATTAACTTCCTCTCAGTAAATAAACCATAAAATAACCATAATAATAAAGTTATATCAGGAAAATTAGAAAAAATATACATTTTACATTCAATTGTATTAAGTTTCAATAGCCAATAAATTGTTCTGCAACTGAAACCTAATTTTAATTATAGAAAAAAACAATAGGGTTATTAAGAATTTCTTAATTATTATGATTTGTATTTTGAAATTCTTAAAAAGCATTTACTGCCAAGTAGAAAAAAATATTTTGAATATTAATACTTGTAAGTTTTCTGAAACTACACAAAACGTTATTATATTTATCAAAAAAAATTTAAGAATAACTATATTTACATAAAAAGAAAGATTAAAACATAAATTTTTTTTTTCCAGAAAAGAAAATATATCATATTAGTTTTTAAAGGTGGAAAATAAAAGCTATGTTAGCTAAAAATAATGCAAACTACGACAAGCTTTTACCTTTAAAGCTTTCTAATAAACATTTTGTATCTTTTAGAAAAGAATTATCTTTCTTAATTTCAGAAATATATTATCAACGTGACTGCAAAAAAGTTATAAATTTGAACTAGCCTGTTCATATCTTAAATATTTTGCTCATTTTTTAATTTTCATTATTACCCTAAAATAAATGAAAGATTAATTATGATGTTTAGAAAATCTTTACTGGCAACCTGTATTAAGAGAAACGCACAAACCCTAAGTGATTAGTGTTCACCATTGTTAAGTTTTATATTTTAAGAAACTGATAAAATATTTTTAGTAAAGTGTTAGAAAATTAACTGCAATTTATCAAAAAAGTTTTTTTATAATTTTAAATATGTATGTAAATTTGTGTTAAGAATTTCATTAAAATCTTTTAGAACTTTTCACAATTCATGAAGAAAACTTAGAACATTTTAAACGAATTTTTTTATACAAATTGTTGCAATGCAGTCTTATAGAATACTTAAAGAATAATAAAATATTTGCAACATTATTTTTAGAAATTATAACTATCATGTTGTACAGAAGAATGCATATATTAAATATTTTTAAATCTACATAAAGTGCTGAGAACCAATGAATACCAACTGTATATATTTTTGTAACATGAAAACTTAAATTTTTAAGCAAAAAATAAATAAATATAAAATAAATGAATAATAATTGTAAAATTTAATTAGACTATTTATTCAAGTTACAATTATAGTGAAGTAAGAATTATTTATTTAAATCATAAATGTTCTTTGCAGTACTGAATTATCAATTGCATAAAATAATTTTAGAGTTTTAAAATACCTTTATGATTCCCATTTATTAATCTATTGAGAGTATTTCAAGATGTGCACAACGTCTTTTCAAATAAATATAATCATTTAAAACAAAGTAAATAGTACAACTATCAGATACATAAATTAGAGCTATTTGCTAAAGTTTCTAGAATGATTTTTTCCTCTCTATTATTATTTAATAAAAGGAATTCTAAATTTTTCTTTTGTTTAGTTTAAAATTCTTTAAAAATTATACAATTTCCTATCCACATATTCTAGACTTTTCTATTTATTTAATCATTCATATACATGATAATGAGAGAGTAGTAAAAGTAAATTAATTACTTGTGTGGGAGTGTGTGGTGACAATTTTGTACATATGAGAGTAAGTTAAAATAAAAAGTATATTTTCTATCATTCACAGGATCAAATTTCTCAATACAATTTTGTAAAAGTGTTTAAATTGTTAGTCAGTTGTAATGATTTAAATACTTCTACAAAAATATGAAATTTCTTTACAACAGAATCATATTATGACACGTTTATTTTAGATGCATTTAAAAAAGCACAAAAGATTCTGCATTTAACTTAAATTGCACGATTCATTATATATCAGAGTTCAAGGATTTAAACAGGATATGTTTTGTACCACAGAATACTGCAAAGGACATTTTTTAATTAACGCTTTGTCATTAATACAAAAAAGTAAACAAGAAATTTCTTCCCATTTTTATGACTTGAAAGAAGATGAGTAATAGAAAGTGTAGCCTATTGATAGTCCTTGAAGTAATCACTATTGGCATTCAGCACTTTCTGCCAATGTATCTCTAATTGTGCAATCTCCTTACAGTAAATTTGGAGGTTTAGCAAGGAAACTTCATGAGTGCTTGGCTGCTTCATTGGTGAAGGGTTTTAAACGAAAATGATTCTCCAAGGAATGGAAGAAATGGTAATCTGATGGAGCAAGGTTAGTTGAATATGGAGCATAGCACCAAGTCTCCTAACATATCCTGGTTATTCATGCAACATGCTGCCTCACATTAACAGCCAAAAACAATACACCCTTGTGATTAACCAATGCTGGTTCCTTCTGTTGCTGTGACTGAACCACAATTTTTAACAGTTGCAAAAACAGGTTTGTAGTGACCGATTAGTAGCTGCTCATAGTGAACCACTTGACAACTAACTCACCGGGCACCAGCTTAATCACAGAGAAGCAAATCGCTAAAACCAATGCATTGCCACAGTATGTTCATTCACAGCACTATCATCAAGTGCTTGATCAATTCGGCAACTTAGTGCAGCATCTGATAAGCTTACTTTGAAATCATAAAGTAAACATTTCCAAACGAGCTCCATCAACGTGTCCATATCTCTCTGATATAGTACAAGTTACAAGTGATGAACATGCAGTGGACCTGTTTTCATAATGACTGATATTCCAACTCTCTATTGTTCGATACCTCAACCATGTCATACACTAACTTGAATACTTATTCTCACTTCAATCAAGGGCAATGCAAAAACAGCAAGAACATTTTTGTTTACCTTATAAAAGTGACTTGCAATTAAAAAAATTCTATCTTCTGTTTTTCTGTAAAAGTTTTGCTTGTACACAAATTTTTTTTTTTTTTAAATATTAAATTCAACATTTAACCTTTTCAGGCACGCTACCTTTTAAAATACTAACAAAAAATTTTGTAGGTTGCCTATTTAGGCTTATGTGAGTGAGTATACAGTAAAAATTTTGTAAAGATTGCATGTACCATTTCGATTTCGTGGGTGTTCCATCACATGGAACGCTGCGCCGCACAGGTTGTAAAAAGCAAGCATTGCAGTGAAGCCTATATACACAAAAATGTTTTTGCATATGAATGATAAAACAATGCAATACACCAGCGTAGCAGATTTAGCGTGGTCCATGGTGCATCACAAGGCATGGTACTCTACACCATAAAAAAAATTTAAGATTTCTGTACAATTTTTTTAGTTATCCAAATAAGGTTTTGGGGCTGCATAGAGGAGCCTGGTTGAGATAAATCATTGCCATCATTTTCACTGGCATACAACACAACTTTATCAGACTGAACTGATTAAATTAAACCATTTGATCAGTAATTATTAGGAACATATTTCTCTGTATCACTATCCATATGTTCTGATTCACTAACAGAGGGCAATTCTTGAAGCATTTCCATTGCTTCAGAAGGACTAAGACCTCAATGTGCTATTTATTTGCAATTAACAAATTAAAACAATTAACTAGAAATTAAAATTATATTGGCAAAAAGTAAAGATTTATAAATTCAAAAAATATATATACATAATATTATAAAATGAATAGCAGTGAGAAGAAAAATTAAAAGTATAAAAATATGTTTCTCTAATTAGAGAGGATTCGAACTAGCTGAAGCTTCCCGATTCAAGAAACCAATAAGGGTAAGAAATATTATCCACATAAGTAATCCTTCCTTGTACATTTCTCAACATTAGTTTATTACACCTCAAAAGAGACGGAAAAAACAGTAAAAAATAAACACAGCTGTTCCCCTTGTCATTGAGTTTAAGGCTAATCGCACTCTAAATTGCGTAAAGGAAATGTGTCGTCGTGGCGAAGTGTTCCAGGTTATGGAACACCTTTTATCAAATAATTCTGCGTATACTTTAGGTGGATAAAGTTTAAGGTAATATAGAATAAATAGTTCAAGGTACAGACAACAAAATAACATATTTCTTTTCAACAGCTATTTTTGTATAGGAAAAAAAATTCGGAAATAGTTCTTAAAAATAATGGGATTTAAATACTCTGCTATGATTGAAAATTATTTTAAGCCAAATTTCATCTTTTTATCATAAAATGCAATGATTTGGTAACAATTTAAAGTTTAAGTTCCATCACCTGGAACACTGAACTGTAAAGGGTTAATTGACTAGCAATATTTTTTTTCTGTCTTTTTCTGTTATTTAAATACTAATAAGTTTAAATGACAAAAAATATAATAAAGATATTTTTAAAAACTTTTGCATTAAACCTTCTAACAAAGCATAAAAATATCCTGCAATAAATTTTATATGTTTAATAAATGTTGGAAAAGGTTGGACATACAAAAAAATAAACATTAAAAAATTAAAAAAAAATTTTTTTTTTTACACTTCTGTACAATATTAAAAATTTTAGTATCAAGCTTAGGAAACACAGGACATGTTTCAAGATACAGTAACATTTCAAGCAATCTTCTCAAAACACTAACATTTTCTAACCATCAATATTTGCAAAACTTTAAAGATTCTACACTTAGCCCAAAGCTACCAAAGTCATCTCTACGGACAGGTGAGTCTTTAAATAGTTTGTCAATAGCACTTGCTATTACTTCAACTTCAGGAAATGATGAACATACATGGCAGTAAGCATTGTGTAGAATATGTAGTACAGCAGTTTACATTAGTTTATTGTTCCCTTTTTAAAAGTCAGTCGTTTTAGCGAAAACAAATCAGTTCACATTCAGACCAATAATAGCTAATACACAATTTTGTTTCCAGATAATTTCATTGAAAATTTTAAAATATTAAAACAAAAATTTAAAAAATGATATTTTTAAAAAAAAATAAACTTATTAAGGCAACTAAAAATTCCACGGGTAATTCACTACTTTCAATGAGTGGAAGTCAAAATTCCAAGAGTTTTAAGAAGTTGTATACAATCCCTATTTATTTAACATGCTTCTCTATAAAAAATTCTATTGTTTTCTGTGATAATCAATATTTTTACAGTCCAAATTAAAACAAATGTAAGTAATACATGAACTAAAAATATGTTTAAAAATAATTGTAATCATTATAATTTTTTCTGTACATTATTTGTCACTTTTTGTTCTGACGGGACATAAATAGAAAATTAATTATATATCAATGATTAATTTTCAACATTAATAGAAATTTTTAGTTAAAGATATATGTGTGTAATAATGATACCAATTATAAATTAAAGTAAGCAAAGCATTGACAGCACTAGAAAAATGATAAGTTTTAGTACATTTAAATTTTCAACTCATTTTTTAATAGTTAATGAAAAAATGTTTTTATTAGATAGAGAAATGATATAATACTTAAATGTACAAAAAGAAACCTACTTACCTGTAAATAACTGCTAAATCTAGTCTCAATAATTTAAACCATTCAAGGAAAAGATTTTAAAATTTTTGTAAAATGAATGATGATAAAAACAAATGATGTAATTATGTGAATAATCTTTTAAAAAATATTTTTAAATTTTTAATACAGATGAAAAGTATGAGTTCAACATTTCAATCAATCTTAGGAGATACAGAATGCAATATTTAAAAAAGAAAAATTGCAAAGTTTTACAGTAAATATCAAATAATCATAAGTAGTAACAAATCTTATAATAAATTCTTTTTTATACAAAATTATATTTAAGATCCCAATAATGCGAGTAATCAATTGAAGTATGAATGACTTAAAATATGGTTAATCAACAGATGATTTGTAAAGAGTATTGTTTAGTTAGAAACAAACAAATTTTCATTTTTATAAATGTATAACAGACGTTTAGGATAGTTTAGAGAAGCGGAATTAAAGATCAGACACAAAGTTTACAAAATTATGCTTATTTAGTATAAACATATCAAAGTACTGTTTTCAAAATTACAAATATATGCAATAAGACTTGCACTGATTTTTTAAACACTGACAAATTTTTCAATATTTACTTTTTTTATATTTTTTTGCCAACTGTTCATACTTGCGGAGAATTTCTTCCTGTTTTGAAATTAGTTCCTTCTTTTCAATGATTCTCTGTGTACATTCATACAATAATAGGGATCTAGAACACTACAAAAACATAAAATTTAATTACTTATAAGTTATATTATAGTCTAAATTTAGATTATTTATTTATTTATTTTTTGCTAATTAAGAACAAACACTTTATTTAAAAAATTTAAGCAAAAAATCTTTGCTTTAATGAAATTCAAAGATTGAATTTTTTGCCAATTACTTGAGCTTCAAAGGAAAGAAAACTTTGATAACAAAGAGATAAAATTTCCTGTCATATTATTTATATAAGGAATGACAGTGATTGTATCTTACTGGTGAATTTTTACTTATAAAAATTATTATAAAAATTACTTATTTTTATTTACTTATAAAAATTATTAAACAAAATAGAAGAAATGTGGAGTGTAAGAGATCTCTTTAATAATCTTGCTTTAAAAAAATTGCAAATAAGAGGTCACTTCGGAGTAATGAAGACTCTACTGAAAGTTCGAGAAAATTCTATAGGAGCAGAACCAGACAAAATGTAGAGAAATGGTGCCATTCTTGTGATGACCATGCAGCACGTAAGTGACCAAAAAAAATGTAGCCGAGGAAGGTTACAGAGGTACAATGTAGGAGCACCTTTTGAGCGGATAGCATTGGACATTTTGGGTCCTTTACCACGATCTTCAAATGGCAACAAATACATCCTAGTTGTCATGGACTACTTTACTAAGTGGCCTGAAGCATTTTCAATACCGGATCAAGAAGCGACTACAGTAGTCGAGGTTCTAGTGCAGCAATGGGTTTCCAGCTTCGGCACACCCTTACAAATTCATTCAGATCAAGGGACAAATTTCACCTCTGCTGTGTTTAAAGGAATGTGCCAAATTCTTGGAATAGACAAGACGTAGACCACACCATTACAGCCGCAATCGGACGGCATTGTAGAGAGTTTTAACCGAACCATCTTAAATAATCTCTCACTCATGGTTTCCAGAAATCAGCAAGATTGGGATTTGAAGCTACCGCTATTTCTGCTTGCATATCGCAGTGCTGTCCGTGAGATTACTGGATATAATCCATCACAAATGCTCTTTGGTCGTGAACTTCGTCTCCCTTGTGATCTTCAGTTTGGTTGTCCACCGGATACATCTTCATCGCCAGAGGAATACCTTCGAGACCTTCAGGCACGTCTTGAAGATGTCCATAACTTTGCTCGAGACCGAATCACCCTGATGACCAAAAGAATGAAGACAAGGTATGACACAAGAGTGACAGGACATGAATTTCAGGAAGGTGATAAAGTTTGGTTATGGAACCTGATTCGACGTAAAAGGACTTTCTACAAAGTTGCAAGCAAACTGGGAAGGTCCCTACACAGTCCAAAAAAGATTAAATGACGTCGTGGTTCATATAAGGAAATTATCTTCTTCAAAACCAAAGGTAGTACATTATGATAGATTAGCTCCTTATCGTAATGTAAAGTAAAAATTAGTATACCATAGTATCTTTGTAAATAGTACAGATAATTTTAATATTTTCTTTTTTTTTTTTTTTTTTTTTTTTTGTATTTGTATTTTTAGTTGTTTGTGTATGTAATGTGTTCTGTATCCTCTTAAAATGTAAATTCTTTTATATTAAATTTGACCTCCTATAAGGAGATTGTACTGCCTGGGACGTGCAGTCCTTGAGAGGGGGGCAATGTTACAAATTATAAATAATTATTGTATTTGTCTTAAAATAACTCAGGCAGATCAGAAATACTTACATTTTGGGCAAAAATTGCGTATTTAGAAATGTTATACGTTAAAAGCGGGTTTTCTAATGATTGGTGACTTGGCGATGTTTTGGTGAGAAAACTTGACGACTTGGTGACAGTTCACGAGATTTTTGGCAACTTAGTGAGAAATAGATACTCTTGGAAGCATCCACCACCCTAGCTCTAGGACCAATATTTAGCGAGATAGCCTAGAAGTTTCCAGAACATAGCAAAACTGATAGATTTCCCAGCCAAGTCAGTTATAAATAACGCAGCCTTACATAGAAGGAGTCAGTTTTGTAAAGACAGTAAGTGAAGATAATCGATTTTAAAATTTAATTAGTCGTGACTGCTAGTCTAGAGGAGCTATTCTCTGTCTGAGGTATTCGAGACCTGTGATTGGAAGCTGTTACTTATGGTATTTGACGAATTGTAGCTGTATAATTGTGATTGTTGCAGCTGGTATACAGCATATATATTTAGGAAATTAATAGGGTATCCCCTTCTAATAGCGATCATTGCAACTTTTTTCGTCGCAAAGTAACTGGGTTTCCTCTGATTTTGAATTATTAGTCCTAACACTACAGAAGCAAACAATAACAACCCTATAAATAAAGTGGGATGTTCCCATCCTTCGATTTTAAAATTCGCATACTAACTTAAGTTGTTCAGTATGTAAGAAAAGAGTAATCATAATAAGAATTAATAAAAATACTATTTAAAAATATTACAGAATTAAAATTAAAGAAAAAAGTAGCAAAAAGTTACATTTAATAACATCATCTAGTTAATAATAAATAAAATAATGAATTTCAGTGACTTAAAGATAGAATGTTACAAATTATTACTACATAAAAGTGGTCAAATCTAGATAAATTAAAAAAAATAGAATGATTCTATAATTTTGTTCATTATTGGAAATTTAAATAGTGGAATTTTACAATTCTAGGAATTTTATACCTGCAGAAAATAATTCAAATAAAGTTATTAGCTTCATTTTTCATCCAACACTCTACATGCACAGCAAAATCCAAAATGAATATAAAAGTCAAAGTTTATATTCTGGCACAATATCCATAGTGAAATACAAAACGAATATGAAAGACAGTATTAAAATTCCGGCACTGAAAGATTTACTCTTTTCTACTAACAACTAAAATTCAAAACTATGTATTGAGAACAACTTCAATAACTAAAGGTGCAAAAGTTCGAATAATGAATTTCAATATATTTTAATAAATGCTTATACAATATTTACATAAAAAGAATAGGCTGAAAGCCTCTAAAAATCTAAATTCAATAGAATAAAACATCATAGGATATTTATCCCTTCAAAAAAACCTATACGCACATATTACGATCAAACAAATTCTAAAAACTAAAACATTCTTTTTTTAACTATCACAAAATGAATATAAAAATCTAACATGTGCTTAGAGCGCCATCTGCTGACAATAAAAGTTAAGAAATATTTCACCACAGCTTTATATTTAAAGCGAATAAAATATGTAAATATAACAGACCATATATTTCACGCTACATCCCATGTGAAATAAAAAATATTAAAATACAGGATTTAAATTAACACACTCTAAACTCAATAAAAAAACGACCAACTAAGACAGTGACAAGCAAATTAAAAAAGTGAAAAATTCAAATTGTGCATAAAAGTAAAACTAAACTTGATGTGAAACTATAAATGCTGTTGCCACTGAAAAGCATATATATGACATAAAAATTATGTAAACATGAGAAAAACAAAATATGGCAACCAAAATATTTGAAAAGTAAAAAGTACTGAGTTTGGCAACACTAGAATAAAAACAAAGGATGCTAGTTTTGGCAAGAAATTACTCAGAGGGGGATATCATACTTACATCATATTTTGATGGTTCTAACTAATATCATAACAAGCAACATTGCAGGTGCTGTTACAATTCATCAAAAAAATAGTAGTAAAGCTTACTCTTGTCTGCAAACAATAAGGCACAATTACTTTTTAACATTACCCGTTTAATTCTTAACTCTCATTAGACAATCTAGAATGTTCAATTTCTCAAGAAAAATTCTAATATTACTCTAAGCAACTATTATTAAACAGCTAACTTCTGAAATATTCCTATTACAAATAACCTCCTAATATGGAGAAGTTAAATACTTTGTTCAAATACGTTTTTATTAAACCTTGAATAAGATTTTAAAGGATAATTAACACACACATACAAAGGCCACAGCACACTTGTAAGGTCAACAAGAATGATCACTAGGTTTCCATTTTTCGTTTTCCAATTTCACTCAATTACTTATAAAGTCAATAAAAAGCTATAAAACAAAATGAAGAGCTTATTGCATAACTGAAATCTTGTCCAGAACTAGTTGGGACTTTCTAGCAATATTTATTGATATGACATGCATTAGATTTTTACTATACTCGAGGATAATCTTATATCGAGATCTATCGCCAAATTTTCGCCAAGCTTGATTGCCAAGTAACAATAATTTTTCAAATATAGTCACTAGTGACATCACTGGAGGAATGTGATTTTATATCATCACAGTCATGTGGTATTCTCTCTCCAGGCGATTATACGAAGGTTTTTATCGCTACTGGCGATCGCCAGGCCACTGCTTGTTCTTTTACAATTATGTTCTGGAGAAATTATTTATTTCGTTTTCATAATACTTCAAAATCTTATTTATTAATAATAATATTTTTTAAATTTATTTTACAATATAATGGTATATTGATGCATTTCTATTTATTTTCTGAATAATAAATAATATTTTATAAAATAAATAAATATTATATTAATGCATTTCTTGTAGTAATATAGTATTATTTATGTACATAATTATTTGTTTAATTTTAATTAAAATCTTATTTGAATGCTTAAAAATTATATATGTTTTTTAAAACTATTATTTATATTAGAATTCATTTATCGATTTCTAATATAAATATAAAATAAACAAATTATATTTTATAAGTTCATCTTATTTAATTATATAAAAATATTATTTATTTTGTTAAATTATTTTATTTCTTTAATTTTAATTGCAACTTTTGATTGTTAAAAAATTTTATTTATATACACAATTATTTCTTAAACTTTAATTAAAATTTTATTTGATTGCTTAAAATTCCTTTATATATTTCTAATAAAATAAAATAATTAAATAGTATTATTTTAATGAATTTTTTGTATAAATATAAAATTTATATGCATAATTATTTCTATAATTTTAATTTAAATCTTATTTGATGGCTTAAAAATTTTATTTTTTAAAACTATTATTTATTTTATTAAAATTCATTTATCGATTTCTATTATAAATAAGTTATATTTTATACGTGCATCGTATTTAATTGTACAAAAATATTATTTTCTTAAATTATTATCTATAATTAAAATTCATTTATTCATTTCTAATATTACTATGCGTAATTATAATTAATAATTTTAACTTATTTGGAAGATTTGATATTTATGAGTAAAAAAAAATACATATGTTTAAAAATCTTAAATTTGGAAGTTGTCACCTGAGATAGTTTAAATTATTAGCTGCTTCAAACTTAATTATGATGGGCATGAATATTTATAACAAATCAATATTGACATAGATATGCTTATAAATGTCTAGGGATTAAACGTTTGCGCATATGGGGAGGAAAATAGCATTATGATATTGTTGATATTACTCAGATGTGAATGTCATTTTATTCTATAACTTTCTTTTATTTTGTTATACTAAATTTTATTGTTGCTATGAAAGAATATTAGGAAATAAATATTTCTTACTCTGTCAATGACATATCACATGTCATGATATTTATACCATTCTTTGAAACAAATTATACCAATTCTAGGGATTATTACACTTTAAATTGTTTTACAAAAAAATAAGTGAAATTCATTTGGTATTTACAAGCTAAATTAAATTGTTTTCTATGGAAAAACTCCTCATAAGGTATTATTTTAAAATTGGGGTGTGTGTCAGATTTAGTTGAAGTCTTATTTATCCTTTTGTGAAAATTTTAGCTTTAAAGTTACATAATTTAGTTATTTTTAAATTTTTATTTTACTTACATAGAAGCAAAATTTTTATATAAAATTATGATTTTTCTCAAGAGTTGATTCTCATCTTTCCAGTAAGATTTTGAGAGTAATTCATAGAACAGAAAATTAAATTGTTTTTAATGCATTTGGTAATAATTTAAAATAGATACAGGCTTAGAGATTTCATTATCTTCTATTACACTACTTGATATTGAAAGTGAAACTAGGAATTTTTGATATATCAACACATTTAAAGGATTTTAAGGAAAAGTCTGTTAAAAAAATTTACTGACATTATGAAGAGTTTAACTGTATCTGCAATAAGTGCTATAAGCTAAGAATGACGAATTTGGCGGAATTACACTACTTTTATTCCAACGTGGTGGTGCAAGTTTTATTTGTTAATATAAAATTAATTTTTCTTAATTTTATTAATTATTTTACTGGTTTAAAGCTTTTATTAATTGATAACAAAATGTGAAGGTGAGTTTTTTGTTTATTTATTAAGTCTTTGGTTAAAGAACCTAGATTAATAGCATTTAGATTAGACATGTGTAACATTTCAAACAATTTTTATTTTCAAACAATCATTATTTCTTTTTTAATTTAATCATGACTTAGGTTTTAATTTTTTTATGAAGAAATCATTACAAATTTCGTTCATTAAATTAAAGAATTATTTCATCTAAATGTTAATAATAGTAACACATAATAAAGGAAAATGGCGAATAATTATAAGGCTTTTTTAAAAGTTAGTGAGGGCTGTAAATTTGATGTTTAGTTGATTATTTGTCCTATATATTTGATATTAAGTATTAATCAACTTTTTACAAGCAGTAAAATTTGCTAAAAATAGAGTATATTAAAAACATTGTTGTACGTAAAAATTATTTTAAAGCCTTCATTAAGAGAGCATTATATAATTTTTCGTGAAAAAAAATTTTTTTTTTTTTTTACGCACTTGATATTTTACAATTATAAAGCACAAAAATTTTTATTATTTAATCTAACTAATTGTTTTTTATAACCATAATTAATAAATATTATTATCAGATATCTTACTTTAAAATTCTGATACAAAATAAAATTTCCAAATTTTATTATAGATAATTCAATAAATTAAAATTATAGCATTAACCAAAATTATTAACATATTAAAAAAGTAAATTAGTAACCAATAAAATATTTTAAAAAATTAATATAGGTTATAAATGTAATAATTAAAAGTTTAAATTTACAATAATTTATTAAAAATATGCTAGTGGAAGTTTAATTTTATAAATGCTGGTTATTATTAAATAGATGTGACTGCAAATTCTATTTTTATTATTATTGACTATTACATTGTTTTATTTATTGTTAAAATTTAGTCTTATTCTTTTGTTGTGTTATTCCATTTTGTGTTTTACCGCTCTTTCTTTGATCCCGCCCCTGTTTCAGAGCAACCCTTTTCGCGAGGATACAACACCCTTTCTCCTCCCCACCACAACGAAACCGCCTCTCAGGAGCCGGTTTTGTCGCCAAAAAAATGGCGGAAAACAGGTCCACATCTTGTAACAAGATACTTCCCCTATACTCAAGTAAAAATATTAAGTATAATCTATATTAAAGAAAATATGGTATTCTATTTCCCTTTCATTACTCTTTTTACAGAACTTGACATATTAATGAAATGATTTTTGTATACTATTATAAAATTATATAATAGATTAAATATTTATTTAGAGACATGCATAACAGAAATGACATATTTTTTGCATATATATATATAATGCTTAAGGCATAGAAAGAAAGAAAAACATTTTTATTTTGTATAATAACATTTACTAATTAGTACTGGAAACAAGTACATTTGTCAATCAGAAATATGCAAATTTGATATAAAAGAAAAAATCTGTTTATGTAAAATTAAAGAAAAAAAATTGAACTATAAAAATAGAGTTCAAATGCAGAATAAAGCATGAAAATGAGAATGTGACAATGAGCAGAAAAACCATTGATTAGAATTTAGTAAATGATTTAAGAAGATGAGACATAACAAATTAATACAAACTGATATTGCATTCCTTCATTAATAATATCTAATAACATATAGTTCTTTTAAAAGAAAATTTTGAATATCTGAACATTATCTTACCTTTGTTAATTCAAAGGACTCTTTCAGCTTTCTATAGGAGGATGAAATTTCCTCTCGTCGCTTTCTTTCAAGATCATTTTGATGTATTTTCTATAAATTATAAAAAGTCAATAAACATTAACTGCAAAAGAAAAACATGTCCTAAACAGGTTAATATTAAGCAAGATATATGTATAAATATAAATTTTTGAATGGATTCATTTGAAAAAATTTTAAAATATGAAATATCAAACCCTAATATATTTTTGAACTGAAAAATTAAAAACAAATAAGCTAGATTTTATTAATACATGGGAAAGAAAAATTTACATTACAATGTGCGAGCATTCAATGCCTTATGTTGAGAATTTTATGGTTAAACTGTAGATTATACACAGTCTCAGCTCAAAATGTCACCAAACCTGACAAATTTTGTTGATTTTTTCCTCCCCAAATCAATTTGTCACGAAATGAACAAAAGCAATTAGTCACCAAAAACAGCATCAGAATGTCTTGATGCCGCACATCTCGGAAATGATTGCCATTTTAATTTTGGATATCTTTTATCGGTTGTAAAGTGCTCCAGATTTTACATATTTATTTTTATTTCACTTCGGATGTAGCACGGAATATAAATATTATCTTTTATATTCACATTCTTTTTAACTTGCTGAGGATATAGTGCCGAATTTCAATAGTGTCTTTTATATTCATTTCTTATTTGGCTGTGGATATAGCACTGGAATTTCAATCCTGTCTTTTACAATTGTTTAGTATTTCACTATGGATATCGTGCCAGAAATTAAACTGACTTTTATATTCATTTTGGATTTTGCTGTGCATGTAGACTGCGGGACGAAAAATGTAGGAAAGAATTTTCATTATTTTCTGAAGACATAGAATTCCTAGAATTTTATGTTAAGTATTTAAATTTCCCATAATAAACCAAATTATAGAACCTTTCTAATTTTTAAAATTATTCTAGATTTGACTACTTTTATGTACTAATAATTTGTAACATTCTATCTTAAATCACAGAAATTTATTATATTATTTTTAACTAGATGGTATTAAATGTAATTTTTTTTATACTTAATTTCCTTTAATTTTAATTCTGAAATATTTTTAAACAGAATCTTTAATAATTCTAATTATGATGACTGTTTTCTTGTAAACTGTTAGGCTGTGCAATTGGAAATTGATGTTTTTATTTACATGGATATTATTGTTTTCTAATTTAGTGTTAGGTGGGGGGAGAGGAAAACTCTGCTTTCTTAAGCCAATTGGTACCCATTCTGTGTTGCCAATTAAATTTCAATTCCCGGAAAAACATTTCGCCAAGCTGAGACTGTAATATCCAGTTTTACTGCACAAACATATTTATCCTTACTTTTAAAAAAAATTGTTTTTCCTCAAAATACTTAAAATTCCTATATGAAAACTATTACATTTATACTACCGTATTTTTCGCCGTATAAGACGCACAAAATTTTAAAGGAGGCAAATCTAGAAAAAAAAGATTATGAACCAAATTCTGTAGTAAAATATTTTATATCAACTGTATAAAGTTAACAGCAGTTTAAGAAAAATTTTATGTCAACCATATAACATACTAAGAGCTATGTTTACTCTCATAAACAGTCAGCAAACAGTGAAAGTAACAAAAATAAGGCTGTCATGTTTTTATTCTAACCCCTAGAATTCCTCTTATTCGTTGCTATCAGAAATGAGGAAGGACAGATCCATGCAATCATTGTCATCACTTTCTTCCTCTCTGGTGTCAAATAAGATGTAGTCTTCTGCTTCTGTTCCAAGGCATTACTAATGCCACAGTTCTTGAATGATTTTACAGAATGCATGTCTTTCTTTATGGAGTCCATGACCTTTTAACCCATTCACACACTTGTGTGATAGTGGGCCTCTTCATCAGTCCAGTAAGAGTCAGATCATGGTTCCCAGCTACCATCTAGGTATTCCACTCCTCTCACATCAGAACTTTGAAAGGTTTGTTACTAGAAACATCCAGAAGTTGCAGCTGTCTGGTAAGACCACCAGGAATCACAGCTATTTGGGTCTTAACTTCCTTAAAGTTCTTTTTAGTAGTTTCTGTAATGTGCGTTCTGAACTGGTCAAGCACCAACAAGGAAGATTTCTTCAGAAGCACGCCAGGACATTTGGTCCACAATTTGTCAATCCACAGCCTCATGCCATTTTCGTCCATCCACCCTTTATCATGAACATGCACAATGACTCTCCGTGGAATTGTTTCTTTTGGGAAAGTTTTCCTTTTAAAGATCAACATTGGCGGCAGTTTGGTACCATCTGCACAGTAGGACAGCACAACCGAGTAGTGGGTTTTCTCATGCCCTGAGGTTTTTACAGTTATGCTTTTGGCTCTTTGTTATCTACGGTTCTATTAGATGGCACATCAAAAATTAGCGGGACTTCATCCATGTTCCCAATCTGGTTCATTTCAAAGCTATTCTTCTTCCTCGCATCAATAACAAACTTATGAAAAGACAGAATCTTTTATTTGTATTCCTTTGGCATTTTTTGTGCAATTCTGGTTTTAATCTCTTCATAAATCTATAGCACCACGATGGTGATCCGGTGAAATCCTGAATGCCTTTCTCCATAGCAATGTGTTTGGCCTCGTAGATTATCATTTTTGTTGAGACAGAAAGTCCATTTTGCCGGTGACATGCAATGCACTCCTTTACTTCTACCTCTAACTCTGGCCACTTTGCAATTGGTCCCGCAAGGTGTGCTTGCTTTTATCCAACTTTTGGAGCTGATCCTCCTGTTTCCTCCACTCTCTTATCATTTTCTCAGTTGGAGGTGGCACAAAGTGTCTCTCTGCAGCTCTGTTTCCATGCTCCTTAGCAAATTTTATTGCTTCCAGCTTGAAAGCAACTTTATATGCAAGTCTCTTCTGCTTTGACATCTTGATGGGGTGGTATGAAATATGATATATTTCATTCAGATATACCATACTACATATATCACAGCTATCCGCGCCGCCGCTTGCTTCCGCACTGCTACTAGTCGAGCGCAGAGATGCGTGCCTCCAACAGCGCTGGCTTACGAGACTCCAAAAAGTGCACAAAGCCAGCATGAGAGCAAGCGAAGGCATGCGCCTCTTCGCTCAGCCAATTGCAGCGCAAGGCAGAGACCGTCAAAATACAGTGCGAGGCAGAGCGGGGCTTCCTGGTCTCAGACTGCGCCAAGAGGTGGAAGGGAACAGAGTGGCAGAGTATTTCTGTGGTAAGGTATGTATGCAGAGGTGGAGGGGCAGCGGTGGGCCATGCTGGGCTTTTGTATTTGCCGTATAAGACCCAGGCACTTTTCCCCCAATTTTAGGGAGAAAAAGTGTGTCTTATACGGTGAAAAATACGGTAATTTATTATTACATTGCATGTAACATTAACTAAAGATTAAAAAAAAAATATTTCACTTTCCTCAACTAAAAAAAAATATTAATAGAAGGATTGAAGGATTTAAAAATATAAATTACTTTAGTCTTTCCAAGTTTTTTGGGAGGATTATTTGGGGTTTCAGAACCACATAGCCAAGTGTCATCGATTCCTACTACATCTACTTCTTCATTAGAATCTGCACTGGATGTGCTTTGATCATCATCATCGTCGTCATCATCCTCATCGTCGTCGTCATCATCATCATCATCATCCTCCTCCTCCTCATACTCTTCATTATCAACATCACTATAAACATCATCATCACTACGATCAGTAACATCACTGTGATCATTAACATCAATGGGTTCCGTAACATCAATGGGATCACTATCATCATTGGGATCCATAACATCATTGGGATCCGTAACATCAACGGGATCCGTAACATCAACGGAATCTGCAACATCAACGAGATCCGTAACATCAATGGGATCCGTAAAATTTCTGCGATTAGCAACATTTCTGCGTTCAGTAACGTTCCTGTGATCAGTAACATTACTGAGATCAGTAATATCATAGCAAGTATTAAACATGTTTTCGGAGGAAAATTTTTATCCCTAAAAAAAATAAAAACATTTTAAAATTGTAATATAACAATTTTTTATACTTAATCCCAAATAGAATTTTGCAAATAATATGGGTATTTAACTTTGATAAAAGAAATTTTAAGTTAAAACAATTTAGATCATAAATAATAGTGAAAGAATGTGTCTCTTCATATCTCATTAATATAATATACATAAAATCTACTAACTGTAAATAAAAAAAAAAAATAGCACTTTAAATTATCACATAAAAAAAAACACAAAATCTTTCAGAAATTAAAAAAGAATTCTATTTAAATAGTCTTCTTAACAATATAATTCTTTATATGAGTATTAAAGTATTTAAGAACTGAAAATTGACTAACATTAGAAATGTGTTAGAAGATCAGTGTTAAGAATCCAACGTTAGGAGTATTTATCAAAATGTAACGTTTGCACATCACGAATTCGTAAAAACGTGAGTGTTTATAAAAACAACAATCTAATGTTTAAATTTCTTTAAATCTAATTTTATATAGTGTTGATGAAATAAAAACGTGGCTAAAATTTATTTGGATAGAAAAATTTTAAAATATTTTGAAAAGTTTTAAAGGTAAAATCTTTTATACAGATGAGAGTAGCTTTTAGTATTGTACCAAAGAATAGAAGTTCGTATTGTGAAAACATCACTTCTAATACATTAAAACCTGCTTCATTGAATTAACATAGAAATTAATTTTAATCAATAGCAGTATAGCATGGGTTTAAAGGAAAACATTATCCAATTTTATAAAAGAGTTCAATCTAAGAAGCAAATTTATGCACATAACACTTCCAAAATACTAAAAAGACAGAAAATACTGAAAGCTGATTATAGGATTTTTATTCCAAGTAAATGTGAATAAGATTTAAGCAGTAAAAATTTTCTGAAGATACTTCTTTTCATCAAATTTTCTACATTAATATTAGGCATGTGATACCAAGAGTAAGAAATTTTCTACAAAATCAGTTAACTTTGAAAAATATTTTAGTTTCATTATATTATTAATAGAAAACATTTGTTCACAAACACACAAGAATAAGTTCCTTTTAATTGGTTCAAATGCCAATAAAGTCCTGAAAGCTGAAATAAATGGTTTAATTATGAAATAAGTGCAGTGAGATAGCTACATTCAATTACTTACTTTACAGTTGTTTAAAGTTTATTTTCAAAGAATAATTATCACATAAAATTATATCAAATATATTAATATACAGTGAGTGTAGAAAGTATTCGTACAGTACGATAATTGATATACAAGAGATCCGTTCATAGACATCATAAACATAAATTTCATTTTAATTAATTATGAATATATAGTAGAACTTATTTTCACTAGTTGCGTGTGAAATTTACACAAAAATTATTCTTTACATGAATAAATATTTACAAAACTGCATAGAACAATAGACCTATTTCACAAGAAAATGCATTAAAAACAATTTCATAAAATAAATCTTAACTCTAATAATTATTAAAACATAAAAATAACATTATTGGCCATTAACAAATTAACGTTTATTAGAAGTTAATTACAAATTCTGATTCGCTTGGACTTGAAAAAAATTATATAAGCATATTAAAAAGTGCTACTAAACTGAAAGGAAACAATTACTTACAAGTTATGTGACTGTATTTAAAATATACACATACACGCTAATAATTTATTAATAAATTATACTACTAACCACGCGGGCTTTATCTATGTTGTAAATTAAAGATGGTCTTTAGGTCAACACATACAGAACTATTATTTAAAAACAGTTATCATATAATAACTGTTTAATAAATAACAAGTTCTTGAAAAAATACGTTATTAAGATGTTAATAACTGGTAAAATCGCTACTCTATTATGGAACGTTTCTACGTTACGTTATTTTGGAACTTTAAAGTTGTTCTGTCTATTTTGGAATAGCCGGAAGACATTTTCCCAACTCATGTTTTCAAGGCAAACTGCAACCGATTTTGGTATATTTTGGCGAGGGTTCTAAATTAATACCACAGACCAATATCTTGGTCTTTGATTAATACAATACTAAAAATGTTGTCTGAAAAACAGGTGTGGCCAATAATGTTATCGAGTAGGGCGGGTGTAATAATGTAAACAAATGTGAAAAACGCTAACAGAAGTTTTATGAATCCATAAGCAAATTATTGCAAAAATATTTAAAATCGCTTACCATAATGGTAGATGTATTCAATATTTTTTCTCTTTAGTAAAAAATTATATACTTTTGATTCATAAATTATTAATGACAGAACGGTCGTAAAATTTCTTTCGTTTAAATTGTATAAATTTGTATGGAATATAAATTCTGTTGTCCAAATAGGTCATTAATCTAATTTCTTCTAAATTAAGTTTCCACTCTTATCTTCCATTAATTTACTTTATCTAAAATCATGCTTATAGTGTCTGTTCTGTAGAATAAAGCTCAACTCGAACAAATACAAACATTTATTTAAAAATTAACATTAATAGTATTGCATATTAAAATTATAATTAATAGAAATTTAATTATGGCCCTACATGGCCAACAGAACAAACACCCAAGGAGAGCCAGCTGAACCTCCTCGTTCGCTGGTCCAAGGCAATCTCTCCCAGCCGGAGCGGACTCCCTCCTCTCCTCTCTCCTACTGACTACAGCGCCATCATATGAAGAGAATGAGGAGTATCCTAAGACTACAATGTTGATAATTTATTTTTATTTTATCAATTTAATTTGCCATTTATTTGTAGATTCATATATTTTAATAATTTATAAAATTTCAGTTCATATAAAGAATTTAAATTCAGTACTTCTTTTCAAACCCTTAAAAAGTGTGGAATTAATTATGTAATAAAATAAAACTTATAATTTGAATAAATGTTTAAAGATTTGTACTCATCCAAAGCATGGAAAATAATATTTTATTTTTTTGATAATCACCCTTTATTGATTAGAAATAAGCTCAATTTTTTACTTTATTACTCCACATTTATTACAAAAATGATAATATATTAACAATACTCATTCTAGAAAACAATACATTCATGTATCTTTGTTTTTAATATCGTATCTTTTACGCATAAGTTTTCGCAAGAGTCGGCTGATTTTGAAGTTTAAATTTGATCAAATGTATAAAAACTATTGATGTCCTTAGTCTGATTTTTAAAAAAATATTTTTATTTTGAATGAATTTAATCTAATCTGATAATCATAATTAATAATTTAATTTTTCTGGTTTATGTTATTTACATCTTAATAGAGATTAATTGTGTGTGTGTCGTTTTCTTAAATCTGAAAATTAAAATTTAAATTTGAATAATCAATATTTTTGCTTTAATTAAAATGTTTCTCTCAAAAGAAAAAGATTTATTTTAGTAAATATACATTCCAAAAGAAATTCTCAGTTATATAAATTATTAAAAAGTTGTGTGTTATAAATGTTTAATTTATTTACCTTCAGCTGTTAACCAAAAATAATTTTTCAATTATTTTCAAAGACTATATAAAATATGAACCGAACGTTAGTTACAAATTCTGAATAAATTAAATTTATTTTTCTGTTTTAGTAGATATATTTTTGAAATTCTCAGGCATTCTATTTTTCCTAACATTATAGCTGATTTCCATATTATATTACAATATTGAATTTTCTCTGATTTTCGGAACTAAGCACCTTAACTAATCGCAAGATGGTTTGAGAAATATTCTATTATTCAATAGTTCACACACATGTATACCTGAAATCTCTATAATATTTTTTCCTTTATTTATGTCACTTTAAAACTTACTCCAATAGATTATCTACCTTATGCAAAAATCGCTTTTCAAGATTCATTAATGTTGTAATTTTCATTATTTATACAATAAAATAAATTTCTACAACCTAAATAAATTGTGATTTACTAATACATTGTAATTCTTTTTCTAAATTTTAATTATAGATAAAAGAGTACATCACGTTTGCAGTTTTCTTGATAAAGAAGCATTACTTCTTTATCAGAAAATTGCAAACATGATATACTTTTTTACCTATAATTAAAGATACGAAAAAAAAAAACACGTATTACTTTAAAATATCATCCCCGAAATGTACGCACCAAATTGCTTTTTCTTAATAAGAAACTGAACATCCTTTGTTAAAATATTATCTCTCACATTATTTTTTAAATTGTTTATCAAAAATTAATTTCATGACCTGAAAATAATTCAAAATTATGAAGGACTCAACAATTACGAAAATCCAAATTATTTCATAGATTTCTCTCACACATTTATCTGGATATCGTTTTGTCTCTTAGATATTAACACGATATCCGAATATCTACGAATCCCCCAGTTATCCAAACGATTGTAACAATGGGATTTCCTGTGATATAAGGATATTGAGAGATCTGATGGATACCTCTTAGATATTTCGGATATTCATTAGACGCGTTTCCTAGATATCCAAAAGATATCCATGCGATGTTCTGAAATACACGAGATATCTATAAATAAAATACGATATCCCCGAGTTGTTCAAAACGAATCTTACTGGATATCCTTTATATATCTTAATATTTTAGTTATTTTTTAATAACTATGAGAATGTACAAATTATTAAAAGCTGAAATGCATTTATAATAAAATTTTCATCAGTTTTTTATTTTCCAGATAATTTTTAGAAGTTATTAACAGAAACAATATTTTAAATTTCATTTATTGCTTTAGTGACTCATTTATTGCTGTGTGACTAAGTCTTTAATTTTTTTAAAAAAATATATAAAAACCCTTAGAAAGATATTGTTTTGTAATATTTACCTCTTAGTTCAGTATTAGAATGGGACTACTAATAAAGGCAATGTGACTTAATTTTAAAAACTTTTAGGAATTTATAAATGCATTCAATGTTTGTTTTAATTTCGGAAAGTATTAAAAATAAAATAATGTAAAATTAATCTTTATGGAATTTTTAAAATTTTTAAAGCAACTGAAATAGAACAAACAACAAAATTAAACTCTGTATGAATGATTGAGGGACTTTTGTCAATGATACAGTGTTCTGATTTTTCGAAGATTAAATATATGTAAGTAATCTCTTAAAAAATATAATTTTCTACTATTGCATCAGCCTATAACAAAATGCATAGAGTCATGGGTTCAAAATTAATTTCTTTATCAGCGTTCTTACATTTTTGACAAAATTGCTGATTTTGAAGACATTTTTTAATTTTTAAACTTTAAAAGCTTTCATTATGAACAACTTTAAAAGACTTCCTTGTTAAATTTTAAGAATGCCAAACAAAATACTTACTTTTCATATTTAATGATCAACACACATATGCCTACAAGAAAAACTTCTTAAAAAGGAACAAATTTGTATTATGTGAAATAAATTCTTTATTGGAACATTATGTATTTATAACACTTCCAGGATTTTTATAACAAACGAACAGCTAAATTCACATATTTTTAAAATTCATAATTAAAATGTTTAATAATATTTAGTCCAATTTTTATGGAAAATAATTTACAAAAATCAATTTAAAATGTGCATTTAATGTATTTCGTATTTAATATTGTATTTTCTTAACTTCATTTAATGATTATTTTGACGAACAATTGCGAGCAATGTAATTCCATTTACATTGTTCGCAATTCTTCGTTAGAATTAGGCAACTAATTAGTAATATATTACTCTGATCTATACTGATTTTAAAAGTGCCATACAAAATTTATTTTATATATATGTTTTCTCAATCGTACATAAGCTGAAACAATAACTTTTTTTACATAAAATAATTTGAAATATCATTATTAACGGATGATTTTTATTGAATTCTGTGTTAATTTTTATAGAATTTTCTAGTCATTTATATTTCCAATATTGAATTTTTCTGCTAAACATAAATACCTTTTAAAACGCAAAAATATTCATTTAAAAGTTTCAATCAATAAAATAGATAATATGTGTTTATAGCATATTTCAAATAACAATATAATGAAAAAGAAGCATTGAACTGCCCTGACACCACTCATACATTAGATTGAGAAATTTGACTTTTTTTTTTATAAAGCTAAATTTTTAATTCAGTTTTATGAAGGTAGATTTTCAAAATCTTGAGTTTAAATCCCTCCCCCACCCCCAAATTATTTTTAATGTTGTATATTCAGATTGCAGGAATAATTTCAGATATATTATTATATATGACTCATGAAATTAAAAATAAACTTAAATTTTTCATAAATAAAATATTATGTATTTGTGAATATTTGCTTATTTAAAAAAATTGAAAATTATTTAATATTCTAATTTTTATAATGAATTTGAAAAAAAAAAACTTTAAAGTGCAATTGTAGGTTTTATTATAATTTTAATTTGTTCTTTGAGAAGAAAAATTTTTGACTTGGAAAATTAAAGCTTATATTAGTATAACTTCAATCTTTGAACTATTTCGTAACTTTAAACGATGCACTAGGTGAATTCTATCAATTTAGTTTTCAATAAAAATATGAAAATAAATATATTTTTAAATATATTTTGTAACATAAACTTATTAGTGGAACCAGGTATTCCTTTGTGACGATTGTTGACGGAGAGGTTAGCGTCCCTAACTTTGAAGCACTAGGCCCTAGCTCGAATCCTGCTTCGAGGATGGATGTGTCTCTCTTTGTGTTTGATTTTCTTTATCACTTCATTTTCGGGACGAAAATGGAACACTCTGTAGGTGCCTCACTGAATAAAATTCCATCACATCGCCCATTATACGGCTGAGTAGGACAAAGGCTTAAAAACAGCTGAGCATTAGAAAAAAAATGTATATCTTTAGTGAATCATGTATGTTTAAATTATTATTTTGAAATATTTGGTTAATAACTGATAGTTTATTTATTTATTTTTTTTATGAAAAAATTTCTGAATCATGTTAAACTTTCTTACAGTTACAAAGCTATAATAATCGTATCTCTGAAAGTTTGATTTATTTATTTCATTAATATATTTTCCAATCCAATGTAGCTTTATTTATTTTTTGCAATTTTATAATTTATTATCGAGTTTTAATACATATAGTATTCGTTAAAAATGATTCAAATGATTATTCATTTTAATTAGGGTAGAAATATCAAACTTTCTGTCTTAACTTATTAGGACAGAAAGTTTTTTTTATATTTAATACTGATAAATATCTAAATTTAAATTGAAAAAATAATTTTTTATTTTCATTTGATTATTTGAACATGTACGAAAATGTTTTTGCATTGTGGCATAATAAATATCCTAGTTTTAACAAAAGTTAATATAATCCAAATACCATAAGACATATATTGAGATTGCAAACAAAATACTGCATATTAATGAATTTCCTGACTTTTAAAATTTCAAACTGTGACAAACTTGAAGAATATATTACTACTTTTAAAGAAGAACAATTGTGAAAGATCAAATTTAACTTTAAATCCTGGAGTTAATTAATAACAGAAAAGCATTATACTATATTTAAATAAATGAACAGAAGTTTAGGACAATATATGGTTTTAATAAACGTATAAAAAATCACTGAAAAAAATTTTAATTTTTATAACCTAATTAGATAATAAAATAAAATTCCTATTATGAAATTTTTTTTCATGTATTAAAATTCCTATTAAGGAATGTTTTTTTTTTTTTCACATAATTTCATTACAATATTTAAAAAAATATAAAAATAAGAATATTGGCTATATAATATATTACAAATTTGCTTGAAAATGTTATCTTAATATCTTAAAATCATGTAATGCAAATTTAGGTGATATAAAAATAAAAAATTTATTAATTTTAGCTTACAATTTTGAAATGATAAATGAAATGTTTAAATTAACTCAGTTTTCACTTTTTATCTTTATTTACACATGATGGTAACACATAAATATTTATGTGTTACCATCATGTGTATTTTTTTAATTATGGCTTGACATAAATAAAATATATATATTTTTGTTCCTCCATTTTCTTTTAAAGTTTACATTATTCAATATTTTACATTAAAACTTTATAAAATTTAAATTTTTGGTAAAACTGTTTTCTATTATTTGATTTTTTAATGGAACTTTATGCAGCTATAAAAGTTATTCTAATATAGAATGATCTTATTTACTTAAACATTGTTATAAGAGCTTTAATTGCAAAGTTACTTAATTTTTCCATAAATTGTATAACATTCTTGAAATTAAAACAAGATATGTGAATTAATGCAATTTTTATTTTAAAAAAATACCTGGTTTCTCTACTACACAAGAAAAAATACTATCGATAATCAGAAAATATACTATCTATTATAATAATATAAGAAAAAAGTGCTATCTATTATAATATCAACAAATATTACTATGATTGTTTCGTAAATGTTTAAAAATAGAAAAATATAAGAAATTTAAAAAATGTATTTTTTTTCAACAAATTTTAAAATATCTTTTTGTAATTGGTTAAAATCCCCCTTAAAAATTCTTCGCAAACTATTTACCATTTATTTATCGAAATTTTTTATATAATTGAAAAACTTTTCTAAATTCATTCAAAAATTAAACTGATTATGTTGAAAAATAGAAATTATTTTATTATGCTGTCTAACACTATATTTTTATTAACATTGGAAATATTTGAAAGTTATTGTTGAGTAATTTCAAAATTTACTTTTCTAGTTACAAATAGGAATTTTAAAAGCAAATTTAAATAACAAAACATTATAAATTTTTATATAACAAGAATAGTGTTTATGAAAATATATAAGTTTGAAATTTTTCACAGAAAAACTGTTTATAGGAAATAACTTATATTTTTCTGCCTTATATTAGAGATTAAGCCATTAGAAGGAAAAATATCAAATTGTAATAAATATAGCATAAATAAAAAGAAATATTTTTTATGCTGGATATTTGTCTTCAGATCTTATTACCAATAGCCGTGCAACTTGTAAATTTATTTTTATGCATAAAGAATTTATTTTTATAAGAGATTTTAACACGCTTTCTTCAGAAATTTTGATCTGCAAACTCCAACTCCATAAGAACAAAATCATTTGAATGTGTATAATGACTCCACCGTATTTCAGAAATGAAAACATATTCAGCAAATTTAAGAGTGAATACTTTACTAAGCACATAATAAAGTTAGCGGAAAAGTTTCATAATAATTTAAACCAAATTAAAAATCCTGTCATAAATAACCAACCACAATACAACTACAACGAATCTGCAAACTGGCGACGTTCGAATGTTATTCTTATAAATCTATAATTTTTAAATCTTCCTTTTATTTATAAATTTTTTTCATTCTGTAAATTTAAATTCAATGCTCGTTGAGCAGCTTCCCAGAAAACTTCCCTTTCAGCCAAGTGATTTGTGAATGATCATTAACTCTCCATCCCAGAGTGGGGAAGATTAATTCAATTCCGAAATTAATGAGACAGAATTAAGGCATTATTCTGTCTCATTAATTTCGCTCTTACTGGCAAACCTCTTTAAAATAATTCCTATTCAAGTATCAATTAAAATTAAGAAATTTTAATTTTTACCTTATTAATCCGCAGATTGCAAATAATTTAAGTCTCAAAATGTAAATAAATAAATAATAATGAAAAGAAAAAGTTCTTCCCTCCTTCAAATCATTCTGATTCCATACACAAAACATAATTATAGCAAAATTTCATTCCTATTCAAACATTTATATCACTACTTGCATCTAAATGTATGTGCAGAGCTGTACTGATCATTACTGTGAATATTGTTAAAAATTTGTGTGTATTTATATTACTTATCTAATCTCGAAAATGTGTGAACAAGTGTATGGAAACAAAAAAATTTTTACTTATATCAGCTTATGAAATAATATTTACTGTTTGTGTACACATCATAATTAAAATAATATAGATATATTTTCTGTAAATATAAACTCTACTTAGCAGTCCATCACATCACCACAAAAAATAAATACAGAATTATAAATTTCCTTAAATTGGTGATCTAATTGAAAATCCATATAATTCGTCAATTATGATTTTGAGTGAAAAATATATTTATGAGTTTTTTCATCAATTACTTATTTCCATTTATTATTATGCTACATGCTAAGCTCATCTAATCATTAAATTAGCACTAGCATAAGAGTGACAAAAAGCTCTATGTCGAGAAAATTACAATGAATCAGTTACTTTGTGAACCAGTGGTTTGTAAAGATAATTTCCTGAATTCTCAGTGGCATCTTTTTACTAATTTAAAAAGAAATAATAAAAAAAATTCATATCAGTGATGATATATGGAGCACTATATTTAAAAATAGCAGTACAATATATATTTGCAATATCAAATCAATAAGTTTTGCAATACGAAATTAAATGTCAGTAAAATCACATAATCTATGATACGTAGTCTCCAATGTCAAGCATAAAATAAAATGACAATAACAAAATTGATAATTATAGATATTATTAAAAAGGAATTTTGGATATGCTAAAAATAAAATATTTCAAGTACTATGCATAATATTAAAATAAAATATTTCAAGTACTATAATGTATGAATTATTCAAGAATATGCATTCAAGATATTTGACCTTGTAAATAGTCCCTTTTATTTTTATTTATAAATAAAGAATATGAATGAGTGTGATGTCAAGTTGCTTGCCCTAGTAGCAGAGGCTCAGTGGTATTACAGTGGCCATTTACTGATTTCATTGGTAACTCAATTTACACCGAATTTTTTGACCGGTCCGTGCCCAGTAACTTACACATGAAACTGCCACTCTTTTTCCTACCGCATATTCTGAACGACACCGTCGATGGCCGCTGATAGACTGGTCGCTGGACGGCGGCTGCAGCATTTACCATTGAGATTGAAAGAAATTAAAATCATGCGCAGACTTATTAATAGGTCTACGCATGCATGGTGACCATATATAAAAATCATAGCATTATTTATCTTTTTTGAATGTTTATTTGATATTTTGAATAATAACATTATTTTTAACAGAATAATGTTAGTTTTCAAAATTGTTATTTACATGAACATTTCTGATTAGTAGTTTAGTAAATTCACATTTTTCTGGTAACAAGATTGGATACAAGAAAGATTTTGAATCATCTCTATAAACTATTCTTGTTCTAACTCTTAAAATATCCTTATCATCTACAACAGTTTCAATAAAATTTAAAGATTTTACTTTATATAAGTAATACTTTTTGAACAAGACAAATCAATTTTTCTTTGGAATTCTCTATTTCTGATATTGTAAGTTTATGAGCTTTGCATTTATTCAGACCAACTTTACAAATATTTACAAACCTCAGTAGCCATGCAAGTATTCTAATCATTTTATTATAATCTGATACATTATTCAAAAGCCAAGGAGGTGCGCCTTTTGAGAGATCAATATTCGTTACTTTAACCATTTTTTTTCTCAAATCTACTTATTCAGTTTGGCAGAGAGTTTCTCCAACAGGCCAGTTTTCAGAACATTCTCGCAACCACAAAGGGCCTTCCCACTATTTGGAAAAATACATTTGTTTCGCAGAACATCCACGCGATAATGCATCAGCGATATTCATATTTCCTGGAAGTGTCCATAACTGACCTTTTGTCAATTCACGAATCCCTTTAAGTCGGTTTTGCACGAAAATAGGCCAGTTTCCTTGTTATTTTATCCACCAAAGAGCCGTAGTAGAATCGGACCAAAAGGTAATTTTTATATCTGGGAAATCGAGGGCATTAATAATAGAATTTGCAAGTCTCGAACCTATGCAGCAAGCCATTAATTCTAAACGAGGAATACTGAAAGGGTTTAAGGGTGCATCTCTAGATTTTGCTCGTACATGAGTTACCTTAACTTCAGAATTGAATACCGATCGAACAAAAACGCACGTTGCGTATGCCCCCTTTCAAACATCCACAAATACATGTAATTTAGATGTTGAATTAATTGCCGTATATCGAAACAAAGATATATCATTTAAAATAGATAAATTTTTAAACCATTTTAAAAATTCATTGAATTATTTTAAGACAATTCTTCATCCCAAGAAATTTTCATTTTCCACAAATTTTGCAATAACATTTTAGGAAGCAATGAAACTGTGTTAATAATGAAATAGGATCGAAAATTCTTTGTATAATTGATAAAATTACTCTTTTTGTAATTTTAGTATCACAAGTCAAGGCATCCATATCAGTGCAACATTTTAATGTATCGTTATCCAAATTACAAATTACTCCTAATACAGAAGTATGTCTTGAATGTTTATCAACGTTTACCCCAAGGACATTGCTTTCATAATTATGCAAATTAAAACATCCATTCATCATAATTAATTCAGCATGTTTTATAAATTGCTCTTGTTCATAGCTATTAGATACACCCGACACACAATTATCAATATAAAGGAATGCTTACCCTTCTGAGTTATATCATAATATTCAGGCTTACAGTTTTCTAATAAATGCATTATAGAAGCATTAAGAAGGAAAGGGCTTGAAGAGACTCCAAAAACAGCCCTACAACTGTCTGAACTTTATTCGATGGGAAAAAATCTAAGAAAATCTGTGTGATGTGGTGCTATAGACAACATTAAAAATGCTTTTTCAGTATCAGCACTAATACCAATAGGATATATCCTAAATCTATCAAGAATATCAGGTATTAATTCAATAAGATTAATTCTTTTATACAGACATTCATTTAAAGAAGGCTTCCCTTTCTCCGATGCAGAAGCATCAAATGCAGGACGGATTTTAGTGGTTTGGCTCGCCAATTTTATTACTGGTCTGTGAGACAAATAATCCCTAGTAGCAGAGGCTCAGTGGTATTACAGTGGCCATTTACCGGTTTTATTGGTTACTCACTTTTCTCCGAATTTTTTTACCGGTCCGTGCCCAGTAACTTACACATGAAACGGCCACTCTTTTTCCTACCGCATATTCTGAACGACACCGTCGACGGCCGCTGATAGACTGGTCGCTGGACGGCGGCTGCAGCATTTACCATTGAGATTGAAGGAAAGTAAAATCATGCGCAGGCTTATTAATAGGTCTAAGCATATATTTAAAAATCATAGCATTGTTTAGATTTTTGAATGTTGATTTGATGTTTTGAATAATAACATTATTTTTAACAGAATAATTTAGTAAGTACTATCAATTCATTTGAATCAATATAAAGTATATATCTTTAAGGTGTCTATTTATTTAATTCTATTACATTATTTTTACGAAGTTAATTTTTATTTTGTGTTCGTAAAATTAAGTCAAAATAAGCATTGCAAATAATAATCTATTTTAAATAATATGAATTAGTTTTAATATTAAATTTCAATTTAGTTTGTTCATTGTTTTTGTCTGTGATGTTGAATTCATAATATTAATAATCTACGATTATTATGATAATTAACAACCAGCAGCTACCCGAAAGAGCAATGTTGATAATTTCTTTTGTATATTTTTGATGTATGCTATTTTTTTAATTAGATTTCTTTTTTGTTACTAGCATTAATATGTGAAACTTGGTCATAGGTTAGCATTTTCAAATAAATTTAGTGATCTAAAGCTTTATTCCAAGAGAAATTTCTTAAAATCTAATATAAAGTTTTATCTTAGTGATAAACATCAGGATTGATTATATATTATTATATTGTAAGTATTATCTATAAATTAGTAAATAAAAAATGTCTATAAGTAGTTTCTACATTTTAATAAAACTTAAAGTTAAATTTTTCTTTTACACTTGAAATTTAATCACATTCTCATAATAATTAATTAGGATACAATAATTTCCATGACTTCATAATAAAATTAATTATCTTTGGCTTATTTGTAGTGAACTGTTGAAATTAGTTCATGTTGTCGAAGTCAATTTTCAGCATAGGTTGTTTTCAGTACAGTTTACGTATTACACGTAATATTAGTTTTTATACTTAAATGAATAACCAAGAGTTTTATGTATGTATTATAATATGTTTATATTTACAAATAAATTCTTCTGTTGAACGGAAAGTAAAAAAGGTGCTTTTCTATTATAAGCCTGAAGAAATAGTTTCGGGTTACTGTTAATGGGTTTGAATCCCAGCTTGAGCTTGGATAGTGGTTCGGAATCTACTTTAAACTGTATGTCCTGGTTTAATTAGTTTCACGGGCAAAATATGTAAATAAAATGTTTACATTATTTTTTAATATTTTCTTAAAATGTAAATTTTTTTAAACACTGCACGATAAAAATGGAATATATGGGACTAATTTATGATTTTCTCTCCCATTATTGGTATTATTGATAGGGTAAAATGGAAAAATTTTGTTTATATATATATATAACCAAATTTTTGTTTTTTATTTTATTTTATTTATTTATTACTCTTTTTTGTAAAATCTGTTTTTATAGTTCAATTTTAATAATAATTATTTATTTTATCTTATTTTTGTATTATGAACAACAATTTTAGAGCAATATATTGTATAATACAATAGCAAAATAGTATTACATATATTATTGCACGGAAAATAGTTAAACCATACATTAGTGCCAATGCATATAACGAGTAAATTTTGTATTTCAAACTGGCAGATATTAAAGTGTATATTTATATATTGCTGCGAAAATTATAATTAATGTAAATTTTTACTGTAATATATATTTATAAAAGGAATAATTCCGGAAAATTGGTCTGGTTTCCAATCTTCAGAATGTTATAAATTTGATTACAGATTTGCATTTTATTTTTAAACTTTCTAAGGTGATCAACTCTTAAAAATAAATTTTAAAAGTAATATAGTGCAGAATAAAAACATCATTAAATTCAAATGTAAAAGTTTAATTAATTCAATTTAACCAAAATATTTCAGAATAATAACTATTGTAACAAATCATAAAAAAAACAATATTTCATATGTTTCTGTTATAATTTTAATTACATGTTTTATTATCCTTTGTTTAATGTATGTAACTGTGTGTTTGCGCGCGCGCTATTTAATACAAAGTTTACCATAGGATCAAAATGTTGATTTGAGAATATGGATTAAATTTATAACTTTTTTCTATAAACTTAATCATTCATTGTAATATTTAACAACTTTTTGTGGCAATTCCATGTAATGTTCAAAATTGTTTTATAACAGAGGCAATTTAATGTTAATAGTATCAATTATAAAAAAATTTGTAATGTTAATATTACTTTGTTTCTGATGTTATTTTATTTAACATTACTTATAGGAGTAAAATTTATTTATTTGTAGCTTCTCTTTGCCACCATGACCTCTGTGTCACAGATATTGATATACAGCAATATATAAAGAAATGGTTGGTGCGTGCTCCTGACAGAGATGGGGACGTTTAAAACGAGCTTTGGAAAAAGCCCAGTCTAATGTTGATAATATGAAATAAAAATAATAAAGATTTATACTTTGTGAACATTTTATTTTTGTGAATAAATTCCTAAATATTGAAGTAGATAGTTTAACAAATATTAAAATAAAAAATGCTGTAAAATATAAATACTTTATCTAAAAATGTAACTGAATTTTTAATCTTATTACAATAATATATTTAATACACTTGTTATAAAATTTGTAATTCATTTCTTTTATCACCTTTAGCTCTGCAAATATTGCTTTTGAAATTTTCCTGGAATATTCCTATTTAAGTAAATTTTTCAGCTGTTAATAGAAAATATAAAAAAATATCAAACATTAATTAAACTAAGACCATAGAATCAAAGTTGTCTGTGTTCCATTTTAAAATAGAATCAATGTTTTATTTTAAATCTATGAAATGTATCTAGTTTAGAAAGGTTCTATAATAATTTATACCTATTATAACAATATATTGGAACTAATTGAATTATGTATGATTTTAATTGCTGAAACTGAATGGATGCACACATTTTAAAATATATATCTTATAAAAGTAATAAAATTTAGATTTTTACAATTAAATTTCCAATGTAAAATTTGTTAAGAATTTGTTGATAAGTATTAAGAAAATCCTTCAACACAAGTATTTTTTTCTATTAAAACACTTATGTGAATATTTAAAATAAGTTTTCCTTAATATTTTCTGGCTTATAATCAAATAATTATTTTATAAAGATGTTATTAAAATCATAATTTTAATAACATCTTCACCATACTAGATTGTGCACAAGTTAAAAACTTCAATGGAGTTTAAGATTTAATTTCCTTGAAGCATTGAATTATACACTTATATACTTTTTAAAATAAAATCCTAAATATTCTCATCCAAAAAATGTAAATTTGTAAAATTTTTTATTTTTCCAAAACTGATACACCCAGTATTTAAGTTTTCGACTAAAATTCTTATTCGGAATAAGACTTTTAATTGTGATTCCCAATCTAATTAGACCTCTTGTACAAAAAAAAAAAAAAAAAAAAAAAAAAAAAGCCCGTTTAAGGACAACAAACCAAGATAGGCATACAAGTATTCATACTAGAAAAGAAATTTTAATATTCTTAGCTCATGATTTTAGTATGAGAAATTTTCTCAGTCGTTTACTTTACCAATGAAGAATGTGTACTTATTTTTAATAGGACATTTTTATAATTTTGAAATATTTATTTTCTTATTCAAAAGAGCTTACTTTTATTTTGAATTTTTTTCACATTGTTTTATGCAATGGTACATTCTCTTTTTATTCAATAATTTATACATTCAAAGATCTTTTTAATTTTTTAAAGTGCAGAATGATAATTAGGCCTGATTTTATTACATTTCTCTATATTGATTCCTTTCCAGTTAAAACAGGTTTTTTATAAATTGTAATAATTAAAAATAGGTATTAAATAAGTAACTATAATAAATACGTGTGAGACAGAAAATAATTTTATTTTCTGTCTCACACGTAATAATTATTTTGATCCATGAATCAAAGTTTTCGAGCTAAGTTCATCGTTTTTAACAAAGCATGTTAATTAGGAATATTTAATCCTTGTGATCTCTCAGGTTTTAATTAATTTTACATTAAATCTAATTTTAACTTAAAAATTGCCAGTAGAATTGTCATTTTAAATATATAATTTTATAAATGATTGACAAAAAATGGAAAATCTTAGTTTTAAAATTTATGTTTTTAAGTAAATAAAATTATAAATGTTACATAATTTTCTGTTGAACATTAAAAAATAACTTTGTGAAATTAATTAGAGAATTTTATTACATTAACTAAACTTAAACAATAAATCTGTCAAAAATCTGTCTGAAATTTTAGAAAAATGTGATGCAAAGCAATTTCCTAAGTAATAAGCTAATTAAAAATGATTTTCTAATTGTCTAGTGTACAAAAATAAATGAGCCACTAAAATAGATGAGGGATTATAGTGGGGATATTTCCGTAAGCAGAACTGCTCCGATTCTACGCCAAATTCCTTGCCAAATATGATGCCAAGAGGATGATGGCAATCTTGTTATGGTGCTGCAGCACCATAACAAGATTGCTTATTGATTACAGATGACGTCAAGCAAAGAAGAGGGGTTGTGACGTTCTGCTTAGAGCTAGGTGGAGTTAATGACGTATTGGAAGGGAATTTCGTATAAAATAATAGAATATTTTTTTGACTTCGAGCTTGCTTTTGTGCTTTTTTCTTTTCTTTTCTTTTTTTTTTTTCAATTTTAATTGCTGAATTTTAAGTCTTTTTAATATCAATTCTAATTTTATAATTTTTAGTAATTACTTTTATTAGATGACAAGTAATTTGAACCAAGAAAAGAGCTTTCCAGTTTTGATAACTATTATTTCTGCTATATTATGTATGTAGAATCTGTTATATATATTAAAGACTGTTAGTTCTGCACAAATGAGAACTATTAAAAATTAATGTACATTTCATCGTGCATCTTGATTATTGCATATATTTTAAATTTCAATAAAATATTGAGAATTTAAAATTTTATTTTTTAAGTAATTTCATTATAAGACTTTTGTACTTTGTTTTCTATAAATGAGTTATATTTGTCTACATACATATTATAAATAAACCGGAATCATTGTGCTATTTAAATATACTTAACTAAATTACTATTCATGTACTACAAATTAAAACTTGTAACAGTAATTTATTTTAACTAGTGAGAAGTTTCACAGTTAAATTCTTGAATTAAATATTTTTCAATAAGTTATTATTAAATTATTTAATAACAGCTTATTTGATTTTCATCATATAAATTGAAGTTTTGTTTATTGTTTCCTAGAATAGTTTCTTATTCAATTTTTAAATATATAAGAGAATAAACTTCAATAAATAGTGTATTTGCTACATAATTTAATGTACTCTAATCTTACATCAATAATAAAAAAATCAATCTATAATTTAAAAAGTCGTAGCTTCTTATATGAATTCAAACACAAAATTAAATCAGTTTTTGAGATATAATACAAAATATTATATTTACTATTTATTCAATATTTTAAATAATACATGTGATTCATGGCAAATTTTTTAGAGAAATTTCACTTTAAAATTTATGTTTACTAGCGAAATAAAGTTAAATTAAAGTTAAAACATTTGATTTTATATTTTCTCTAAGAAAATGAGAGCCTTGTTTAGTTGTAAATTAGTCATTGCTCAATATGTTAGAATTTTTTAACTGTTTAGTTTAAAAAATATTAGCCAACCTGGCAGCCGAATGGTTAACGCTGTTGCCTTCGGTTCACTCTTCGGTTCGTGGGTTCGAATCCTACCTTGGGCATGGATGTCTGTAGTGGTTAGGTGTCCATTTAAACCGTACGTCACGGTCTAATTAGCCCTCGTGTGCAAAAAATGACCGTTGTGCGACAAACAAACCAACCTTAAGAAATATTAACATATTTAACAGAATGATACAATGGATTAACATTGCCGTCTTATAAAAATTCAACATAAAGCTTGACATACTTTTATGACAAACATTGTTTGTTAAATTTCAATCATATGATTGAAGTTGTTCAAGTAAATATTTAATTTAAACTTGCTTAAAATTCTAAGATAATAACCCTGTAATAGGAATCGTGTTTTGTCGCTACATAGTTGTCTTTCAACAATTACATTTGTTACAAAGAAGAATGGTATCTCACTGTTACATAAATTCTCTTATTTTTATATAAATAAGCATTTATATTTTTCTGTGAAATGTTTGTGTCCCTCAATGGTTATTTTTAGACACGACGCCTAACTAGATTTTTTATTGAAACATTAATCTTTCCTAAAACTGAATAAAATTTTCTCTTATTAACTAACTGCTAAAGTTTCAAATTTATCTTAAAAGATAATACTATTTTATGTTATTTTAGTCAATCATTATGAATTATGTAACAGTTGCTGAAATTAAAAATAAAATTTTATATGCAACCTATTTTTACTTAATAAACTTAAAATGCATCTCATTTGTGCAAGTTGATAAAATAGCTCATTAAAATGTGTTTTATAATACGTGATTACATTTAAAACTATTAAAAATGAGAAAATCTCCTTTTTACTTTCACATAACTTTTAAATAATTTTTGTTGGGATTTTGAATTAATGAGAAATTAAAAAAATTGTATTGATTTAGCATTATTTAAAATTTTATATTAGACTGACGAAAAAATTGCCATTAATTTACGAAAAAATTAGTCTTTATTTTGAACAAAGTTTTTTAATATTATATTCATATTTACTTTTTTTTTTCAGTTAAACAAAAAAAATTTTATTGACTCCATATTTTGAGCATTTAACATTTGAAAAAATCAGAAAACATGTGAATTATTAAAAAAAATTTTTTTTTACAAATAAAGGTGGTGATTCCTATGCTTAATCTGAATTAAATTATTCTTTTTGGATGACAATAACGATATTAATTCATCAAAGTTCTTAACTTTGTTTGGCCATAATGCTAATGCAGATAACAAATATATTAATTTTAAATTTAAAAATTTCAACTATAGAAGCATAAATAAAATACTGAGTAAAATGTATCATTTTTTATCTATGGATATTTTTTTATACTTCTTTGCTGGGTGAAAAAATAAAATGGCTTACAAATCTTCAAATTTAGTTTTGCAAAAAATTATGTTGTAGTGGCAGATTTTATTAAATTTTTGGTAAATAAATTTATCAAAAATTACTAGGTATGAGCGATAAGATATTACAAACATGATAATACCATAAATCTTTATTAGAACTTTATAAAAAGTGTAAGAATTGATAAAAATCTGATTTTTCAGAAGTTATTTTTAAAATTTTCTTTGAAAAATTATAATATCCCTTAGAATTTAGCTATTCATGTAGTGATATAATTCATTGGAAGTATGATATTTAAGCAATATATTCCTAAAAAAGAAGAAGCAAAGGAGAATAAATCTTTCACATTTGTAATGTATGTGAAATGTTTAATTTCTATTGTAATAAAAATATATGTAGCGATTATTAACGCGTGCATTTTTATTTCGTAGAAAATTTTTCGTACACTATAAATAGGCATTTAATTTTATTGCATTGATTACATACTAGAACCAAAAAAAAGTGATATATCGTGCATTTGATCAATTTTTTTTCTTGATTAATTTTCAAGAGACAACATTAATTATTATACGATTTCACCATCATAACATAATTCTTTATAAATCGATATATCGAGTAATATCTTCATAGAGAATCCACTATGATTTATAATTCTTTCTAAGGAATATTGTTCTATTTTTCCGATTATGATATTTTTTATGTTTATTCTTTTATGTTTATACTGTCCTTATACTGTCCTTATTTTTTATGTTTATACTGTCCTTATTTTTTATGTTTATTTTATGTTTATACTGTCCTTATTTTTTATGTTTATTCTTTTATGTTTACACTGTCCTTCTTTTATGTTTATACAGTCCTTTTTATTTTATTTATATTTTTTAAAATATTTTTCCCTTTTCAAGAAATAAATATTGCATTAGAATATTTGTTTTTAACTATTATAATTATAGATTATAGTGTATTTCGAAATATATTCAGAGAAAAAAGTTCTTGAATAAATAGTATAAGAAATCGCCGAGTGATCCAGAAGGAACACAATTTTACAATTCTCTACAACAAACATTATGATTCATTTCGCAACATTTTTTTCAAACATGTCGACGAAATTTTTTTTTTACTTAATTAGTTACTGAAACACACAAAGTTTGAAAATGGATTTATAAATCTAAGTCAACAAGCTTTAAAATAAGTAATATCTTTAAGTAATAGAACATAGAATTTACTTTCAATGCAAAAATTTAGAGTATTAAAAACTAAATCGTCATTATTTTTAAATGCGATTATTTTCAATCTTTTCTAAATATCAAATTTTAAAAGTTTTAATTACTAAATTTGGATATTTTAGATTTTTCTGATTGCATAATATTCTTATTTACATTTAGATTTTAACATAGAATATGTTGCTTTTAGAAATATTATTATTCTCATTCAACTATTTTATTGCTCATCATGTCTCTTAAAAGCCAATTATATTTGCTTGATTTTAAAAGTATCCTACATTTTCAAAACATTTTGATGGTTAAGGATTAAACTTACCCCAAGGAAGTTTACCCCATATAAAATTCTTTCATTTATTTATCTTGAAAGTTAATTTCAGGATGTTTTTCTTGGATAAATAAATTTACCATTTCAAGATTTCATGAATTCAAATTTATTCCGAAACCAAAATGAGCTTACAAATCAAACATGAAATAAAAAATAGTTTATATAATAAGTTATGAAAATTCTTAACGTAGCAAAAAAGATTTAAATATATGAAGTTGGTAGACTAAAATTTATGTGTGTCTATAAATATATTATAAGGTTTATTAATGATGACTAATATCATTATGATATTCTTGAAATTATTTAAAATATAATGGAAGAAAAACAAAAGTTTTCTACATGAGTCCTATAATGAAACGTATAAATTTTCGATTGATTTAATTGTTAAAAATATATGTAGCTATATATATATATAAGATTATGTATATGTAGCTATATATATATGTAGCTATATATATATGTAGCTATATATATATACGTAGCTATATATATATATATATATATGTAGCTATATATATATATAATATAAGATTTTCTTTCAAATTTTATTAATATTTCAAAATCATGTATATGAAAAAAATCAAATATTCATCGAACAGTTTAACATTTTATGGTAAACACCTTTTTCTGATTGTTATGGCAGACTTCGCGCAGAAATTCATTCTCGGAAAATATAGATTCGTCACGGTTAAATCTTCAAGTAACAGTAGAGCGGGAAGCAAATGACCCTCTTTCTTGTATGGATAATGTGACCAGAAGTCAGAACGGGACTGTCCCTTTTTACAGTTACGAGTCCCGGTGTCCCCAAAATGAACTCTGGGACGCAAAATTGTCCCGTTTTCTGAAACCGCGCGCAAATTTGAGTAGTCGCGCCTACGCGAAAAAATGTCTCTGAAGTTTGCATATAAAAATGTGTCAGGTTTGCATTATTGAACGATTGCCCTCACCCCCCACTCTCCGCCCTCTGCTTCTTTTCTAAAACAAAACCTTTGATGCGAAGGAAAGGTGCTAAATGATAAAATATTTTATTACCAAAAGTAACGCGAAAAGTTACCAAATATGATACAAAGATAAAATCTCGTAAGTCGCAATTTTTCTCCTCAGCATGCGCAGTTCTGTTCTTTCAGATTTGGTTTTGTTCTACGGGGTGGTCTACACGAACGTATTTTTCGTTCGCCCACTTCTCGATATTTATTTTGTTGTTGTTTGATACTCGTGTACCTAGTAAATAACTTAAACTTCTTTTGTTTTGGAATCATAAGTTAAAATGCCAAAGCGCAAGTGTACGTTCAATATTAACTTACAAGCAAAATATCCGTTTATCAAGCAAATAAATACTCCCTCAGATGTCAGATGTGAAGAGTGTCGTACAAAATTTAACGTTTCATATGGTGGTGCCAGTGATACTGAACAGCATTTAAAGTAAGAAAAACATAAAAAAAGTCAATCGTGTTGCCGCTTCGAGTTATTTGATTTGAACTTTTTTCAAGAAATCGGACAAACCAACTTTAAAGGATTTAGATATCGCCGCGGCAGAAGGCGTCTGGGCTTATCACATGATACAAGAAAACCACAGTTTTCGCTCTAATGATTGTGCGTCGAAATTAACTCAATCATGTTTTGATCCCAAATTTACATGCGCGCGTACGAAAGCAGAAGCTATTGTAGTAAATGTTTTGACGCCTACAGCAATGAAAGAATTAAAAGATGATCTTGATAAGTCCAATTGTATTACAATACTAAACGGCACTTCAAACCACGGTAACAAGAAAATATACCCTATTCTAGTGTGCTTTTTTCAATCTTGCGTAAGTGTTCAAGTAAAAATTTTAGATCTCCAAGATCAACCAGGTAAGACTTTTGACATCATAGTCGATTATTTAAACCAAGTGTTAACAGATAATAATTTGACAGCAAAAGTCGTGTCATTTTGTGGAGACAATGCCTACATGAATTTCGGAGGTGCGGCTAGGCGAGGAACTAACAATGTGTTAATGAAATTACAATCATCGCTGAAAAAGCCATTGATTGGTAATGGATGTGGAGCCCATGTAATTCACAATGCAATAAAATCTGCTGCAGACAGGCTACCCTTAGATTACGAAGGCATTATTGTGAAGATATATTCATTTTTTTATATTTACATGATTCGAGTAAGATCTAAAGGAGTTTTGCGCCGAAACTGAAAAGGAATATTAACAAATGCTCATCTATAGCAAAACAAGATGGCTTGCTCCTATGCCTGCCTAGGGTTTTAAAAATGTATCAGCTATTAAAAAACTGCTTTTTGAGTATTGAAAAATGTACCCTGTTACTAAAAAACTTTTTTGAAGATTCCACGTCCAAATTCTGGCTTTATTTTTTACACGCTCAGTCAGCAACTTTTCATCAAGCTGTATTGAAACTGGAAGGTCAGACTGCATCGGCAATTGAAGCTGCAAAAGAAATCAATCAACTAAAAGACAATTTGACTCAGAGATAGACCAGTCAGTTTCTTCCATTTATGGTCAGTCAATTAATAGTGAAATCGAAAAATAATGTTACTGACATAGATGAAGAGTTTGTGAAAAGGGCGGCTAAAGAATTTTATGAAACAAGCCGTGAATATCTGGAGCAGTGGACTTGTTTTCTTACCAAAGAAATGGAGATATTTTATTGGACAGATTTGAAAAAGGTCCCCGCATGAGAAGACGTTCAAAAATCTCTGGATGTATTAATTGAAAAGGAATATATTGACTGTATTAAAGATGCAAAAGTTTTTGACGAATTTTCGTTAAATTGTAACTACATTACATCGCAGAAAGTAACCGAATGGAATAATCTAAATGTTGCCACGGAAACTTGTTGGGTGGAAGTATTCAAACACTTTCAAGCCAACAATCTTCAGCATGAAAACTTTTCTATTTTAAATAAATATATTTTATGTTTGCCTGCTACAAATGCTCCAGTAGAAAGAGTATTTTCTATGATGAACAAATTGTGGACATCTGAGAAGACCCAGTTACAAATTTCAGTTCTAAAGGCGATGTTGATAATTAAGGTGAATATAAAACAACGTGCCCAGAGTTTCATTCTTACTTAAAATCATCACCAGCCATATTAAAGCAAATTTATTCCTCTGATAAATATAAATATAACTTAACGTTTCGGGTGTATATATTTTTTAATACGTAACTTTTAAGCTATCTGACTTTTTCTAAATAAATAACTTTAAAAAATTGTTTTTTCTTATTGATTACCTGTTAATTAACGTAAATAAACCAATGTCCCGTTTTGAGTCAAAAAAATAAATGGTCACCTTATGTATGGGGGAAGTGAAGGGGTAGAAAAGTGTGTGTGTGTGCAGGGCTAAGAAAAGAGAAGGGCTGGCTCAAATGCTCCCCAAAACTGACACCGGAAATAGCCGTTGATGACGTAGTCAGGCATTGAAGGAGAATAAGCTGCCAGGAGTTTCTAAGCAAAATACTTATTTTTTATTTTTAAGTTCATTTTGTTTTTAATCAGAATGAAAAAAAACTACAAATGACTCTCAAATATTTAGTGAATTTGCAATTATTATTTAATAAACCCAAAAAAAATTTAATTAATATGGAAATTTAATATTGTAAAACCAATATATTTACCTATTAGTTTCAGTTTATTTTGGTATTTTGACTATTGACCTATTTCTTGTTTTTTTGTTCAGCTTTATTATGAGATATTATCTCAGCATTTCTATTTAAATACCTAATGCGTATAAATGTTCTCAAGCGATAAAAAGGTTTAATTGATTTTCGATTTACAGTAGGAGAAGAAGACTATGTTTCATTTATTAATGTTGCTATGACATTTTTCCCTTTAAAAAATGTGTCGCCATGAAATTTGCGAAACATTATGTTCATTTGTTTTATAGTTTCCATACATGCTTCTTTGGAACAGTAAGTCCCTCAGCAGAAATTAAATTAATCCACTCGGAATGATTGGGCATATAGACTGAATTTCATGATATAGTTCCAAGTGAATTAATTATCTTTAATTTTATAAACAATACATCCCACCACATAAGCCATAGCTTCTGTTTCAAATGGAGATGTATTACAATTTGGATTGGAAGTGGCAAGTTCATTTTCCCAAGATAAAGGTGAGGGTTTAATTAAGAATTCATGATTTAATTGCTCATCTTGAGAATCAAAAGAATTGATAATTTCTTGACGTTATTTTACATTAAATGCAGAGTCTAACATTTCACTTGTTAAATAAACGTTAGGTCCATTTTCTAACGAGTTTATTTTCGGTAACATATTAGGTAATTTATTTGCGAGAAATATTTTTTAAGCGAGTAATTTCTTCAGAAGGAGAAGGATGGTCATTGAATCTCCAGACACCTCTAATTTGGCTGAAGAGGCTTTCGAGGGCATCCGAAAGTCTACTTGTTAAAATGTACCGTAAGTCTACTTGTTATAAAATATAAGATACATTTATAGATTTTAAATCTTCATATAATCCATAAAGAGAATGAATTGAAACAATAATCCCATTCTGAAAAGCCCAAACCGATTTTTTTCCAAATACACGTAAGTTGAAAACTTCTTCCTTGATTGCGTTTAAAGTTTCTTTTTGAGTATCAAAGTGTTTTTGCACTTCAAAAGCAGCTTTTAAAGGCTTGTTATTGGGAGGTATTGGTACAGAGCTCTTCATTATATCAAATAAATTATCGATTAATGGAAAAAAAAATGCAACCACTTTAATATTTCCAGTGAAATGTATTATAGCTTTAGAAGTAGTTTCCGAAAATAAAATCTTTGCAGGTGTAAACTTTTGTCTTTCATTTCCTTTAACAGTTAGAAATTGGGGCTTCAGTTTAAGTTTATAGCAAATTTTTATTTCCCCGACATCTTTATTCAATATCTCATATAATATTCTCGAATTTATTAATGTACCGTTACGCAAAACTAAACCACTATCTAAAAAATTGTTCCTTAATAACTTGATATAATGAGGCATATCAGCGAAAACCTATATCTTCCTTGAATATTTTGAAGGATGAAGAAAACACCATTTGCCAATAGTTATTTCGAGTTCTTTCCATAAGGTATAACACCCGCCAAGATCCGAAATTATTGCTCGAACTTGAACACCAGTGCATTCAACTTCTTCTATTACAATAAATAAAAGTTTTTTTATTCATTTTACTGTCGAAATAAAAAAAATATTGACTGTTTCTACGGGAAAATTAATCCTCTCAATAAAATAACTAGAACTTTACAAAATGGGCCTAATATTTCATCCAATGAAGAGTCGTAACCCAATTTCGAATCTAAGTGAATTTCGTCAAAGCTCAAAGAACATATCTTTTCCACATCGCTCAAAGTTTCACAATTTTTTTTCATCAATAACATTACATCTTTAAGAATTCCAGGCATGCAACTAAACTTGGAACATTATCTTTTCAAAGTACTTGCATTTGGCATACTTAATCGCATTTTATTTCGCCAGAAATCGTAAGATTTTGAAGATAATGACCGAATCAAAATGCATTTTGAAATAGTATCAGATGACCATTTAGTTCTTAATTTATTTTCTTCATCTTCACGCTTATAAGGGAATAAATTATATATCCCCATCTTCCTAAGTTTAACGTTCTCCTTTTGAAGTAATTTTATTTTAATTTTTAATTTTTGTATTTCATTTAAAAGCAATTTTTTATTTGATTTCAATCATTTAATTATTCTTGTTGTTGAAGTTCGATTTCTTTTTTGCTCATTTTTAAGGAATTTCACTGTATTTTCTGAGCATAATATTCTTTTTTTAAATTCTTCTATATTTTTTAATTATTCATTGCATTTAAGGCATTTAATGTAACTGTTTCACATATATATGATTTTCTGTTTCACATTTATATCACATATATCTGTATATATTTTCTGTATTTCTGTATGTGTGTGGATTCAGACACTCAATTCTTTCAATAGCTTCTACTAATCTTCTTCTTTTCGTTTGCCTTGTTCTCTTGGAGTATTTCAAATTATATTTAAAGCCGGTAATTTAAGATTAGGCAGAGCCGTCGGTTTTCATATTTTTCTCTCTGGCAAACCAAGTAGTCGATTTTGCATGTCATCCATATATTCAATCAAATCAAAATACTCATTGCACATTCTAGTATTCTTGATGTTGATTTTATCATTTCTTCAACACCTTTGCATCCATTTCTTCGAATTTGATTTTCTTTTGGAAATCGATGAAATATTATGTGTTTTCCTTTTGTATTTTGATACGTATTTGAACGCGTAGTAACAGCACACGATATCATGTTTTCATCTTTAAAAATACTCTTGCTTAAAATGAAAACATTAACATTAAGCAAGCCAAAATGAATGAGAAAAGTGCGATCAGACACAAGCTAGCATAGCGAAGCCAGCCAGTCGATGCCCAGTGACGTCACGCTCTTCCTCTCTCAGGTGACGAGGCGGCATGCGACACCTCAAAGCTATGAACCAGCCATTATATTTTCCCTAGCCCTGGTGTGTGTGTGTGTCCTGTTCTCTCTTACGCTGGAGTAGGAGCATTTTTCGAACAAGAAATTGTGGGAATAAAAAGACTAACATTGTTCCAATGATTTAATTTAATTTTCAAAATAAAAAAGTCTAGGTTTAGTATAGATTTTTTAATTTAGAAGAAGTAAATATATTTCTCATAAATGCCAAGGAAAAGGTAGCTCAAAATATGCCAAGGGATATTTTGTTTCTTATTTAAATATGTTTCTTATTTGTTGTAATAATACATTTTAGGCTTCAGAAAATTGAATTCGAAGAATTTGCACTCAAATTACAAGTAACTAATTACGTTAAATTAATCAATTAGGTCATACACACAATGCCTGTTAATTACAAGTTATATGCTTGTAATGAATATTTGAGACAGTAAACTCCCGATTATTCAGATATCTAAATGTTAAAAAATTTTAGTTTTTAATAAAAAAAGAAAGGTTACAATGCTTAAAAAAGGAACTTACGACTGATTTTTTTGAAAAAGCAAATTTTAAACAAATTTGAAAATAGTGAATAATTTTATTATTTCCCAACGAATAAGGGTGTTTATTCAAGCTGTTGAGTGCATAAATTGGTCGAATGCAAATTTTTGTTGATTTTTACCTTTTCCATACTTTTCAAGATCGTTTTCTATAGCCATGTTACTCGATTTCACTAACTATAGGTAGTTTAACGAACTTACTATTATTATGATATTCATTATAAAGTAGAAGTACAAAGAGAATCAAATTGTTATTTTTTTCAAATTCAGTTCAAGATTAAACAGCTATTAACTATATTGAACACTGACCTTTTTTACAATTAATTAGTATTAATAAATTCTAAATGCAATAATATAATCGCTTAGCAAAAAAGTTTTAATTTCAGAGTCATTCAATTCAATACCATGAAAAGAAAAGAAAGGGCTTGTTGAGTTCTCTTTGTATTTCTTTACAAGTTTCAAAATGGATCAACAACAAATAATTCTTTCTTAAATATTTATAATTTTATTGCTTTAAGAATGTTAAACTATTAGAGGATTTTTCAGTTTAGCTTTTAAATAATTAACAAGGTTTATTTAAACACTATTTAAAATTTTTTTCTTGATAAATTCTAACTCTTAGCAAAGTTATTTCACAATATTTTTAGTTAACATATTTTTTTAACTTTCATTAGATATAGTGGCAAAAGTGTGCTCTAAATTTATACAAACAAAAGTAATTAGATATTGAAAAGATAACTATGTAAGCATTGTTGGGGGGGGGGCAGCAATGTATAGCTTAAAAAAAATCGTCGTTTGACAGCCGTGTTTTTAAAGGAAACATATAATTTTAAGTTGGAGTTTTAAAGAAATTGAAAGAATATAATGAGGAATAATGAATTCAGGGAAATCTAGGAGGTCTGCGCTCCTTGCATTTAAAATGAGCTAAAGTTCAATTTTTTCCTAATTTCTCCTGAACAAAACAAAACAAAACAAAAAAATGTCCATTTTAAAATGTTAAGAAAAGCGTAAAGCGTCCAATGACCGTTTTAAACAGCCAGTAGTTGAAATTAAGAGAAAGATAATTCCAAATTCTTTAGAAACTGTAGACATAAGAAAATTTATGTAACTCCAAGTTTTAATGAAGATGAAATAAATAAATTAAATAGAATAAATCTTTTTTTAAGTAACACATACGCACACACCAATATATGTATACATACATATATATATATATATATATATATATATATATATATATATATATATATATATATATATATATATATATATATATATATATATATATATATATATATATATATATATAATATCAATGTACGTTTCTTAACGAAAAAACTTAGATTTACTTTATTTAATTCATCTATGTATATATTATGTCATAAAAGTTCAGTGAAAATCGAAGAGCCCAACATAAAGCGAAAATAATTACAGTTAACTCCAACATAAAGCGAAAAATTGCGAAATTTGATATATTTATCAATCGGATTTTGATGTATTTATCAATCACCTATATATGACTGTTTAACCTAATTTTTGTTTTTACATATTAAAAAGTTAATTTAGCTTAAAATATGCACTGAAAAATAATGCACTACTGTGCTGTTATTGAAAATATATTAAAATGTTGTCAAATACTTATTCGGAGATCTTTTAATTATAACAGAGTATTTTCGATCACTTTTTACATTTCTTTCCACAAAGCAAAAGTAAGCGAACACTTATATCTCCATAGCTATTACTATACTAATTTAATAAATAATTGGAATTTTTTTAAGAGTAAATAATTGCAACTTTATTTTGTTTAAGAGTAATTAATGTTATGTAAACATGTTTATATTGCATAATAGGGACGAGACGCGTTTCTTAAGGTATGCAGGAAGAATTGAGTTTCTAGCTTGAGATATATTTGATAAAATAAAAAAGGAAGCAATACATAAAATGAATTCACAAAATAAAAAAGCCATTATAATGATGATTTTTAATTCGTATAGAAATTACAAATTTCCAACATAATTATTTTAATGGTCTAAGCTGTAATAAGAATTTCATTACATCGGAGATTACAAATGTAAATGATTAAAAATTATGTGATTGAAATATTCATGAGTAATAGTTTTTATATTTGGAGTAACACAATTGCCAACAAATAATTATTATAGAATGTCCTCTTCCTCATGAATTTTAAAGAATAATAGTCATAATATCCCATCATGTCCTTTAACTCCTTAGATCGATCAAGTTGATTGAAGAAATTTTTTTTAATATTTTTTTTTTGTAAAATTTATTTCTGTATTTTAAAATAACGTGGAAGAAAGGATTAATACAAAAGAGCAGTTCATAAATAATCTTATACTGAAGTTATTATTATTTATGGTGATCACAATATTTTTCAATATACATTTTAATTATTGCATATACTATAAACTATAATAAAAAGTTTTAAAATTTAGATTTTCTACAAATTCTGAGAAATTTAAACATGGGATTTGTATTTTTCTTGGTTTTAACTGACAAATTTCATTCATATATGTTCGTATTTTATATGTAGTCTACATATTCTTTGTAAGTGAATTAAAAAGCATTAAAGATTATTGTTGTTTTTCACTAATTATTGAGATGCTCCACTGTCAAAATTTTTATCTTAAATCATTCTATTATGATTACATCATTTAATATCTAGTAATAAGTATTCCATTTCGTAATTACTGTAAAATGTTTCTTATAAGACAACAGCTAAGAAAATCATCTGATAGGGATTTAAATTTCCTTAAAAACAAAAATAATGAGTACCAATATTTGAGATGTAGTAAATGATAATATTAACTGTATAACGTTTGCGATTCACAATAAATTTAATTGTAACTCTGGTTTTATGACAAAATAAAGTATAAGTTTTATCTTACGCATTTAATACTTTTTAATTATGTTGAACATTAACAATGTTGTGGTTTAGATTATCGTTGCTATCTTTCTAAAAAGAAATTAATCTACATCTTTATAAATGATTTGAATAATAAATCTAAGCTTGATTAATTTCAATTATTTAACAGCAGGCATAAAGCTGGAATTGAATTTTAAAAATTTCGGAGATATGTTTATTAATATATCAATGATCTCCAGGAAAAGAATTTAATCTTATTGAAACAGGTAGCAAAACGAAAAATATTCCACTGACAAAATGTTATGCATAATAGATTATTAACTGCTGAAACAGAAAAAATAATTTCTGATCCTCCTATTTTAAAAGTAATTCCCAATAAAATTAGTCATGCATAATTGTGGTGATTTATATAAACCTTTAAGCTTACGTAAATCAATAATATTATATATGACGAAATTATTTGATATATAAAAAATATAAAATTGTATACAATTTTTTATATGAATACAAAAAAATTGATATAAATTTTGGTTATATTAAAACACTTTGAAGACATAGGAAAAAAAAATAACAATCTAACAAAAATTAGATAAACTAATATTTAAAATAAAAAATTAGAAATATATATGTGAGAGTATTTAAAAAAGATAAATTTGTTTTAATTTTTTTTCTTTAAAGTAATTCTTAATTTTCTCCATTAAGTTTCGCGTTCCATTCCCGTAAACCTTTTACAAACCAGTTAAGATGAAAGGCTACTTTTAAATGAGTTAAATATGATCATGCCTCTTTGAGTGCTTATCCAACAAAGAGGTGTTCGATAAGCTTATTACTATACATATGTATCGGTAGTGAATATGCCAATAGTTCATCTTGGTGAAGCATTTGGCGCCACAGTTCTGCTTACGGAAATATCCCCAATAAAATAAAACCATTTATCATATCACAGGTTTTTTATGGAATTACTAATGTATTTTCATGAAAATATATTTTTAATATAATGCTCTACACGATGTTAATTTTTTTATTTACTTATTATTCTGTTAAACTGATTAATATTTCTGCTGTAAATAAACACATCCACTGTCGCTTTTCCTAAAACATTAGCACGTTCGCAGATTTATAACCATTCTAAGTAACTGCGCTTGCGTTGAATGATTCGTTTCCTTATGAATCGCTCAACGCTTTCTTTCTCTCTAGACGCAAATTTGTAATATTTACCAATACTGCCAATAGCCATCTTGGCGAAGCATTTTGCGGAACAGTTCTGCTTGCTGGAATATATATTTTAAATATTGTCATAACTTGTAAGTTATTGTTTCCTTTCAGTTTTGTAGCTCTTTTTAATATGCTTATATAATTTTTTCATGTCCAAGCAAATGCATTCATTAGAAATGAATATTTACTTATAGTAAAAATTAATGGGTTTTATCTGTTTAGATTTTAATAATTATTATAGATTATTAAGATTTATTTTATGAAATTGTTTATAGAGCATTTTATTGTGAAATATGTCTATTGCTTCTGAATTGATAAAGTTTCCAAAATGGACAGGATATATATTAATAAATTTGATATAATTTTATTTGGTAATTATTCTTTGAAAATAAACTTTAAACATCTGTAAAATAAGTAATTGAATGTACCCTGCACTGCACTTATTTCATAATTAAACCATTTAATTCGGTTTTCACGACATTATTGAACTTTGAGCCATACTGAAAAAAAATAAAAGTTCACAAACATATAACTTATTCTTATATGTTTGTGAACAAATTTTATTATTGACATTATTGAACTTTGAACCATACTGAAAAAAAATAAAAGTTCACAAACATATAACTTATTCTTATATGTTTGTGAACAAATTTTATTATTAATAATATAAAGAATCTAAAATGTTTTTCAAAGTTAACTGATTTAGTAGAAAATCACTTACTCTTGGTATCATCTGCGTAATATTAATGTAGAAAATTTAATGAAAAGAAATATCTGCAGAAAATTTTTACTGCATGAATCTTAATCACATTTACTTGAAAAGAAAATTTAAAATTATCATAAAAATCCCATAATAATATTTCAATATTTTCAGTCTTTTTAGTATTTTGGAAATGTTATATGCATTAATTTCTTTCTTAGATAGAACTCTTTCATAAAATTGATCATTTTTTCCCTTAAACGCATGCTATATTATTGCTGATTAAAATTGATTTCTATGATAATTCAATAAAGCAGATTTTAATGTTTCAGAAGTGATATTTTCACAATATGAACTTCTAGTTTTTTGTACAATACTAAAAGCTACTCTCACCTGTATAAAAGATTTTACCTTTAAAAATTTTCCAGATATTTTAAAATTTTTCTATCCAAGTAAATTTCAGCCAATTTTTTATTTCATCAACACTATATAAAATTTGATTTAAAGAAATTTAAACATTAGATAGTTGTTTTTACAAACACTCACGTTTTTACGAATTAGTGATTAGCCTCTATCCTGACACCACAGACACATTGATTAATTTAGTTCCTATTTATGAACTAAAATTTTCAAACAATTTTTATGCAAACATTACATTCTGACAAATACTCCTAAGGTTGGATTCTTAACACTAATCTTCTAACGCATTTCTAATGTTAGTCAATTTTCAGTACTCAAATACTTTAATACTGATATAAAGAATTATGTAGTTAGGAAGAATATTTTAATTGAATTCTTTTTAATTTCTGAAAATTTTTGTTATTTTTTACGTGATAATTTAAAGTGCTATTTTTTTTACAGTTATTAAGTTAGTAGATTTTATGTATATTTTATTAATGAGATATGAAGAGACACATTCTTTCATTAAATATTATTTATGATCTAAATTGTTTTCACTTAAAATTTCTTTCATTTAAGTTAAATACCCATATTATTTGCTAAATTGTATTTGGTATAAATATAAAAAATTATTACAATTTTAAAATGTTTTTATTTTTTAGGGATAAAAATTTTCCTCCGAAAACATGTTTAATACTTGCTATGATATTACTGATCTCAGTAATGCTACTGATCGCAGGAATGTTACTGAAAGCAGAAATTTTACTGTTCCCATTGATTTTACTGATCTCAGTGATGTTACTGATCTCAGTGATGTAACTGATCTCATTGATGTTACTGTTCCCATTGATGTTACGGATCTCAGTGATGATGTTTACAGTGATGCTGATAATGAAGAGGATGATGAAGACGACAACAATGATGTTACTGTTCCCATTGATTTTACTGATCTCAGTGATGTTACTGAATTCAGTGATATTACTGATCTCATTGATGTTACTGTTCCCATTGATATTACGGATCTCAGTGATGTTACTGATCACAGTGATGATATTTACAGTGATGCTGATAATGAAGAGGATGATGATGATGACGACGACGATGATAATGATCAAAGCACATCCATTTCAGATTCTAATGAAGAAGTAGATGTAGTAGGAATCGATGACACTTTGCCATTTGGTTCTCAACCCTCAAATAATTCCTCCAAAAAACCTGGAAAGACTAAAGTAATTTATAAATTTTAAATCTTTCTTTTAATATTTTTTCTTTAGTTGAGAGAAGTGAAATTTTTTGTTTTATCTTTAGTTGATTTTGCATGCAATGTAATAATAACTTAGTATAAATGTACCGATTTTCATATAGTAATTTTAAGTATTATGAGAAAAAATAATTTGTTTCTAAAAGGAAGGATGAATTTTTGTGTGGTAAAATTGGATATTACAGTCTCAGCTTCGCTAAATTTTTTCCGCCAAGTAGCAGAGACAGGAACTTGAAATTAATTGGCAACCCAGAATGGGTGCCAATTTGCATATAAAATCAGAATTTCCCTCTCCCCACCACCTAACACTAAATAAAAAAACAATTACAATCATGTAAATAAAATAACCAATTTCAAATTGTTAAGACTAACAGTATACAAGAAAACAGTCATGGTTATAAGAATTGATTAAGGAATCTATTTTAAAATATTTCAGAATTAAATTAAAGAAAATAAAGTAGCGAAAATAATTACATTTAATAACATCTAGCTAAAAGTAATATAATAAATTTCTGAGATTTAAGATAGAATGTTACAAATAATTACTACATAAAAGTAGTGTAATCTAGAAAAATTTAGAAAAATAGAACGATTCTATAATTTTGCTTATTATGGGAAATTTAAATTCTAGAATGCAGTAAAAAAGTAAAATAAAAGTCCTTACCTTCAGTTTTCATCACACGCTTTACATACGCAGCAAAATCCAAAATGAATATAAATTCAGAGTTTAATTTCTAGAACAGTATCCATAGTGAAATACTAAATGAATATGAAAGATAGTATTAAAATTCTAGCACTATATCCTCAGCAAATTAAAGAAAATGTTAATGTAAAAGATAATTATTCTATTTCGCGCCACATCCGAAGTGAAGTAAAAAATATGAAAAGACTGGTTTTAAATTGCGGCACTTTACATGTGATAAAAAAAGTCTAAAATTAAAATGGCAAGCATTTCTGGGATGTGCCTCAGCTAGACATTCCGATGCTATATTTGGTGACTAATCGCTATTATAAATTTGGTGAGGAAAAAAAAATAACCAAATTTTACAAGATTTGGCGATTTTTTGCACTTGGTGAGCTGAGACTAATCTACAATTTAACCCTAGAATTCTCAACATGATGCATAGAATGCTCACACATTGTAATGTAAATTTTTCTTAACCATGTATTATTAAAATCTAGCTTATTTTTAATTTTTCAGTTCAAAAATATATTAGTGCTTGTTATTTCATATTTTAAAATTTTTTCAAATGAATTCATTCAGAAATTTATTTATTTATATATCTTGCTTAATAGTAACCTGTTTAGGACATGTTTTTCTTTTGCAGTTAATGTTTATTGACTTTTTCTAATTTATAGAAAATGCATCAAAATGATCTTGAAAGAAAGCGACGAGAGGAAATATCATCATCTTATAGAAAGCTGAAACAATCCTTAAAATTAAAAAAGGTAAGATAATGTTCAAATATTCAAAATTTTCTTTTAAAAGAGCTATATGTTAATAGATATTATTAAGGAAGAAATACAATATCAATTTGTTATTATAAACCTACAAAAGCAAATTTGTTATGTCTCATCTTTTTAAATTATTCACTAAATTCTAATCAATAGTTTTCCTTCTCAGTGTCACATTCTCATCTTCATGCTTTATTCTGCATTTGAACTCTATTTATATCGCTCAATTTTTGTTATCTTTAATTTTACGTTAACAGTTTTTCTCTTTTATATTAAATTTGCATATTTCTTTTTGACAATTGTACTTGTTTCCCTGCTAATTAGTAAATGTTACTAAACAAAATAAAAATATTTTTCTTCTCTCTTTCTATACCTTAAGCATTATTTATGCAAAAGAAGTGTCATTTCTGTTATGCATGTCTCTAAACAAATATTTGATCTATAATAAAATTTTTTATAATAGTATACAAAACCATTCATTAATATGTCAAGTTCTGTAAAAAGAATGATGAAAGAATAGAATACCATATTTCCTCTAATATAAATTATACCAAATATTTTTACTCGAGTATAGTAAAAATCTAATGCAGGTCATACTACTAAATGTTGCTAGGAAGTCCCAACTAGTTCTAGACTAGATTTCAATAGTGTGCAAATTACCTCTTCATTTTGTTTTGTTGCAAGGTTTAATAAATATGTACTTGGAAAAACTACTTATATTCTCCATATTAAGAGGTTATTTGTAATGTGTGTCAGAAGTTAGCTGTTTAAGTTTAGTTGATTGGAGTAATATTTGAATTTTTCATGAGAAATTTTGAAATTGAACAATGTTCTAGATTGTCTAAGGAGAGTAAAAACTTAAACTGATAATGTTAAAAAGTAATTGTGCTTTATTGTTTTCAGACAGAGTAAGCTTTTCTACTATTTTTTTGATAAATTGTAACAGAATCTGCAATGTTGCTTGTTATGATATATGATATTAGAACCAACAAAATATGATGTAAGTATGATATCCTCTTCTATGTGATTTCTCGCCAAAACCAGCACCCTTTGTTTTTATTATAGTGTTGCCAAATTTAGTTTTTGCTACTTCTCAGATTTTTTGATTGCTAGATTTTCTTTTTCTCATGCATTACATCATATATATGCTTCTTTTCAGTGGCAACAGCATTTATAGTTTCACTTCAAGTTTAGTTTTACTTTGAAGCACAATTTGAATTTTTCACTTTTTCAACTTGCTTGTCACTGTTTTAATTTGTAATTTTTTTTATTGGATGTAGAGTGCACCAATTCAAATCTGTTTTTTCATATTTATTTTTTATTTCACTTTGGATGTAGCATGAAATTTAAATACTGTCTTTTATATTCACATTTTTTCTCACTGTAGATATAGTGCCGGAATTTTAATGCTGTCTTTTATATTCGTTTTGTATTTCACTATGGATATCATGCAAGAAATTAAATTCTGACTTTTATATTCATTTTGGATTTTTTGCTTAGCATATAGAGTGTTGGAAGAAAAATCAAGGTAATAACTTCATTTTAATTATTTTCTGATGGCATAGAATTCCTAGAATTGTGTGTTAATTATTTAAATTTCCAATAATGAGAGAGAACAAAATTATAGGATCATTCAATTTCTTGAATTTATCCAGATTTGCTACTTTTATGTAGTAATGATATAAAACACTCTCTTTTAAGGCATTGAAATTCATTATTTGATTAAAAAAAACAACAGACCCATACAGGATTGGCGCAATTTCAAATTTTCATGTCAAGCACTCTGCAGCTCTGTTGCCAACCTAAATTACGTCACTATGCGTGATAGCCGTCAACCAATAACGATAACGTTCGAACTTCACTTTGAAATGGGGCATTTTTCCATATTCCAAATATTGAAAATGTGAATATTTCATTATAATTAAGTACTGTAGAAGTTTTATAATTCTAATAAATAGAAACAAAATTTTTAAAAATTGATTTTTAATTTACCGAGCAATGGCGCCCACCTTTAAAAGGTCATCAGTGTAGCGCTACCTACTACAGTGTCAACCGAGTAGTAAAGCTAAATTTCGAACGTTAACGAATTTCATTTTTTTATTTAAACTCGATTTTTAATATATCGAGCAACAGCGCCCACTAAAAAAAAAAACATCAGTGAGGCGCTACCTACTACAGTGGCAACTGAGCAATAAAGCTAAATTTCAAACATTAAATTTCATTTTTTGTTTAAACTCAAATTTTAATATAACAAGCAGTTACACCCACATTAAAGAAATTTAAGTAGGTGCACATTCTAACACTAATATGAAAAACTCAATACACACCACTGAAACATTCATTTACTTATGGAAACATTCATTTTTATAAAAACTTTGATTTCTAAATATGAATAAAATTGTGATGAAAAACAAAATAACTTACCTAATTTTTATGTGGCTCTCCAAATTGTTACTTTTTGGCAAATACACCGTTTTTATCGCTTCTAAAAAATCTTCTATTATATTTTCCTGATGATTCTTTCTTCCTTCAATCTCCACAGAAACATCAAATCAATATATCGTCATCAATATTTATTAATTTTTGCAAGCAACATTGAAAATCCAAAAACCAAATATCGAAACTCAATGCTTCAAGATTATTCTGTAATAGTTTCAAGGTTTACTTACAAAACGTGCATGTCACATGATCACATTACCTCATAAAACAAAAAGCACATCATACACACATAATCCGAACTGGTAAACCAATCTAGCACACTTTATTGCATGCTTGGCGCATACGCTTTGTGCATTTTACCTTCTGTATGCTTCTCTACTATTTAGCGCATTATTTTATTTATTTTTAAGTAGATCATGTTATTAAATGCAATTTGTTTGCTACTCTATTTTCTTTAATTTTAATTTGTGATTTTTTATTTAAATAGTATCTTTAATTAATTCTTATTACGATTACTATGTTCTTACATACTGAGCAATTTAAAAGCAAAGAAGGGGAACGTTCCAATTTATTTACATGGTTGTTATTATTATTTTGTTCTGTAGTGTTAGGCTTAGTAATTTGAAATCAGGGAAAACCCCGTTTTTCACATGGATAGGTGCCTACTGTGGGTTGCGACTTAGCAACAAAAAAGTCGCAATGATCGCCGATAGAAGGGGATACCCTACTAATTCCCAAAATATATATACCTATCAATTTAAAGTTGATATACACCTGAGCTGATATTCTCCTCTCAACATTCATGCCACACCACCATAAAAACTTTAGACATGTTAACATGGACATGCCCTCAACTTATGAAGGCACAGGGAAGTATGGGGGTGCAATGGCGTTATGTTTTTTATAAGTGTATATGAGTAATAACTTGTGTATCAGTTGAATTCCACTTTCAGCATAGATATTTGTAGTGGTTTGGAATCCATTGTAGGTCACAGTTTAATTAGCCATCATGTGTAATTAGTGACCTTTGAATGGCAAACATATTAACTTCATCATGGTCTTTACCTTAGTGATAATTTTCTTTTAATGTTTACCAAATGACTCTTAGGTTTTCTTTGCAAATAAAAACTCATTGCCAATCACATTGTCTCCTAAATTGTAAATCATCATTATGTGGTGCAAATCTTGATCAGTCTAACGCTGATGAACACAATTCTAAAATATAGACTCTGTTGTAGTGTGTGCTCATTTCACTGTTCTCAATGTATGAAAGTACCTCTCAGTAACCATCAATGCATGGTTTATTTCTGTATTGTTTCAGAATAAGCTGCAAGGTTTTAAGAATTGCACAGTCAATCACTTCTCTGGCTTTAAATACATTCTTTGATCAACCTGTAGGTTTTTTGCTTGTTCAGATCTCCTAGTCATTATTCTTAAATTATTGGTATGATATGAATACCCTATATGTGACATTTCTATCCAAAAAGATACTTCTGCCTGTAATTGTCTAATTTTGGACTGTACACAATTATCCAATACAACTTATCTCTTGAATAATTGTATGTCATCATTTTTTATTAACAATTTCTCGTTTTTACTGAACAGAATTGCACACATAAGTTAGATAGTTTGAGACTGGTAAGACAATATTAAATTGATAGATTACTCTATAAATTGTATCATATAAAATCACTTTTTTAGATGTTGTAGAAGTTTCTATTGCTTTAAATGTTTAGTTTTAGACCCTAGTGTATTTTGTTTAAATCATATTTCTGAAATGGTTTAACTTTAATGTGCTATATTTTCTTGTGTAATCTGATAAAAAGTGTAGTCCATTAAAAAAGCTTACATTAAAGTTATAAAATGATATTTATGCTTCATAAAATAAATAACAGATGGTACCACAACTGAGCTAATTTCTTTCTTTTACAATCAGCTTTGTCCAATGGCATTCAAGAACAAATTTGATTCATTGTAATGATAAGATAGTAAAAACAATTGCTATCGTCATTTTGGATTTTGTCTTGACTTGAAAAAGTAAAAATTAACAAATTTTATAAGCTTCTTGAATTATCGCTCTTGATCAATCTTACGCTTTCATTTTAATTTATCGCACTTTGCAATAAGGGTTGGGTTTTTTTTATTTTTTATTTATTATTATTATTTATAAAAATCTTTTTTATAATAAATGTTTTTTTCTCAGCAATTTATTATATTTTTAATATCAAATTAATTTTATTTTACATGACACCAACATTATTAGCAGTAAATATTTTCAGCTATTTTCCGAAAAAATAACTATGGATTAAACAAAACTTTTTTACTAGTGGAAAAAGGGTCTTACAGATAATAGCTTGCTGCATGTCATGCACAAGAAAATGCAGCAATAAAAAAATATGTAATTCTTGATTATTGCATGTTTTGTTTATATGTACTTTAAATTTATAATGATTAAAATAGCAAATTATTCATATTTTTATTTAAATGAAGAATTTCAATGGAAATTCTTTTTCATTATAATCTATATGGTCAATATCAGCATTTAATTTCATATTATAGTCCATATGTTTCCATATTATTAAAATTTATGTTATAAAATAGGGCTAAGTTTTTTCTCTTCACTATTACTCGTGGTAAAAAATTTTTACATATTTCTCTTACATTATTGTATTAAATCTAGTATAAGAGTTGAAAAAATGAATATTAATACTAATTATTAAAAAAATGTTGAAAATTCTGAAAAAAAGTGGGTGAATAGAGTAAGAGTAAGGAAATATTGTTGATTTAGTTGCAATTTTTTTAAAGCAAGATTATTAAAGAGATTTTACACTCCACATTTCTTCTATTTTGTTTAATAATTTTTATAAGTAAATAAAAAAATGAATTCAACGATACAGTCATTGTCATTCCTTATATAAAAAAATTTTCAAATTGTAATATGACAAAAAATTCTATCGCTTTATTATAAAAGTTTTCTTTCCTTTGAAACTTAAGTTATATATTTGGCAAAAAATTCAATCTTTGAGTTTCATAAAAGCAAATATTTTTTGCTCAAATTTTTTTAAATAAAATATTTGTTCTTAAATAGCAAAAAATATATAAAAACCTAAATTTATACTATAACATTCTATTTAAGTAGTTAAATTAATATTTATGATGCATAGTTTCATACTTTTATATTTAATGTTTTTGTAGTGTTCTGCAGCCCTATTATTGTATGAATGTACACAGAGAATCATTGAAAAGAGGAAACTTATTTCAAAGCAAAAAGAAATTCTGCAAAAGTATGAAAAGTTGGTAAAAAAATATAAAAAAGGTAATTATTAAAAAAAATTGTCAGTGTTTAAAAGAATCAATGCAAGTCTTATTGCATATGTTTATCAGTTTGAAAATATACATTGATGTGTCTACACTAAGTAAGCATACCTCTATAAATTTTGTGTCTGATCTTTAATGATAATTGTCTAAACTATCCTAAACATCTATTATACATTTATAAAAGAGAAAATTTGATTATTTTTAACTAAACAATACTCTTCATAAATCATCTGTTGATTAATCATATTTTTATGTCATTCATACTTCAACTCATTACTCGCATTATTTGAATTTTAAATATAATTGGGTATAAAAATAGCAAGAATTATAAGATTTGTTACTACTTATGATTATTTGATATTTACTGTAAAACTTTGCAATTTTTCTTTTTTAAATATTTTATTCTGTATTTCCTAAGGTTGATTGAAATGTTGAAGTTATACTTTTCATCTGTATTAAAAATTTAAAAATATTTTTAAAAGATTGTTCACATAATTACATCATTTGTTTTTATCATCATTCATTTTACAAAAATTTTAAAATCCTTTCCTTGAATGGTTTAAATTATTGAGACTAGATTTGGCAGTTATTTACAGATGAGTAGTTTTCATTTTGCACATTTAAGTATTATATCATTTCTCTATGTAATAAAAACAATTTTTGATTAGCTATTAAAAAATAAGTTGATAAGTTTTAGTATATTTAAATTTTCATTTTTCAAGTCTGCCAAAGCTTTGCTTGCTTTAATTTATAATTGGTATCATTATTACAGATATATCTTTAATTAACTAAAACTTTCTATTAGTGTTGAAAATCAGTTATTGATATATAATTAATTTTCCATTTATGTCCCGTCAGAACAAAAAGTGATAGAGGTAATGGACAGAAAAAAATTATAATGATTACATTTATTTATGAACATATTTTTAGTTCATGTATTACTTACATTTGTTTGAATTAGGACAATAGAAATATTGCAATATATACTAATTAAAATATAAAATATCACAGAAAACAATACAGTTTTTATATTTTTTTATAGAGAAGCATGTTAAATATATATATATATAAACTTGGATTTTATACAACTCCTTAAAACTCCTTGAATTTTGATTTTACTCATTGAAAGTAGTGAATTACCCTTGGAACTTTTACTACCCTGATAATTTGTTGATTTTTACTATCTGTTTATTTTTTGTTAGAAAATGTAATTTTTTAAATTTTTGTTTTAATGTTTTAAAATTTTCAATGAAATTATCTGGAAACAAAATTGTGTATGAGCTCTTATTGGTCTGAATGTGAACTGGTTTGTTTTCGCTAAAACGACTGACTTTTAAAAATGGGACAATAAACTAATGTAAACTGCTGTACTACACATTCTACACAATGCATACTGTCATGTATGTTCATCATTTCCTGAAGTTGAGGTAATAGCAAGTGCTATTGACAAACTATTTAAAGACTCACCTGCCTGTAGAGATGACTTTGGTAGCTTTGGGCTAAGTGTAGAATCTTTAAAGTTTTGCAAATATTGATGGTTAGAAAATGTTAGTGTTTTGAGAAGATAGCTTGAAATGTTACTGTATCTTGAAACATGTCCTGTGTTCAAAATAAAAAATATCCTAATCTTGATACTAAAACTTTTGAAAAGAAGAAACTTTGTACAGAAGTTTAAAAAAAGTGTTCTTTTTTCTGCTGAAAACAATTTTTTTTTATATATTTATTCTGCAGGAAGCGCAATCTTTTCCAACACTTATAAAACATAAAACAATGTTGCCATTTATTGCAGGATATTTTCATGCTTTGTTAGAAGGTTTAATGCAAAAGTTTTTAAAAAGATCTTTACTGTTATGTTTTGTTATTTAAACTTATTAGTATTAAAGTAACAAAAAATAAAATTGCTAATTAATTAAATTCTGAATTTGCAAAATAAATAAATAATATAAAATAGGAGAATTGTATACAAGCAAAACTTTTACAGAAAAACAGAAAATAGAATCTTCTTAATTGCAAGTCACTTTTATAAAGTTCTTGTTGTTTTTAGTTCTTGTTGTTTTTAGTATTGCCCTTGAATGAGATGAAAAAAGTATACAAATTAGTGTATGACATGTTTGAGATGCCTTACAATAAAGAGTTGGAATATCAGTCATTATGAAATCAGGTCCACTGCATGCATTCATCACTCATAACTTGTACTGTATCGGAGAGATATGGACATATTGAAGGAGCTCATTTGGTATTGTTTGCTTTATTATTTCAAAGTAAGATTATTAGATGCTGCACTGAGTTTCCGAATTGGTCAAGCACTTGGGGATAGTGCTATGAATTAACATAAAGCTGCAAAGCATTGGTTTCACAAATTTAGGTCTAGCAATTTGTTCCTCTGTGATGAATCTGGTGCCCGGTAGATTAGTTGTCAAGTGGTTCACTATGAGCTGCTACCAAACTGTCACTACAAACCTGTTTTTGCAACTGTTGGAAATTGTGGTACAGACATAGCAACAGAAGAAACCAGCACTGGTTAATCACAAAAGTGAATTGTTCTTAGCTGTTAACTCTTTGCAGTTCAGTGTTCCAGGTAATGGAACACCAAACTTTAAATTGTTACCAAATTGTTGCATTTTATGATAAAAAGATGAAAAATTTGGCTTAAAATGTTCTTTAAACTATCTTTTTTGATAATAGAGGACAGCACTACATAAAACGACAAAAATATTTCATGTAGAGCAAATTACTTAAATCCCTTTAATTTTGAAGGAATATTTCCAATTTTTTTTTTCTCATACAAAAATAATTGTTCAAAAAGAAATTTCTCTCTTATTTTGTTGCTTTTACCTTGAACTATTGATTCTATATTACTTAAAAAATTTTACACAGAAAGTATACGCAGAATTATCTGATAAAATAAGTTGTTCCATCACCTGGAACACTGCGCCACAATGGCACTTTTCCTTTGCGCAATTTAGAGGGCGATTAGCCTTGAATTCAATGCTGAGGGGAACAGCTGCGTTTATTTTTTACTATTTTTCTCTTTTTTGGGGTGTAATAAACTAATATTGAGGAAGGTACAAAGAAGGATTACTTATATGGATAATATTTATACACCCTTATTGTCCTCTTGAATTGGGAACCTTCAGTGCAGTATATTATATCACAGTTCGAATCCTTTCTAGTCAGAGAAGCATTATTTTTATGCTCTTTGTAGTGTCTTTTCTGTAGAATAAAGCTCAACTCGAACAAATACAAACATTTATTTAAAAATTAACATTGATAGTATTATATATTGAAATTATAATTAATAAAAATTTAATTATGGCCCTACATGGCCAACAGAACAAACACCCAAGGAGCGCCAGACCTTGAACCTCCTCATTCGCTGGTCCAAGGCAATCTCTCTCCGCCGGAGCGGACCCCCTCCTCTCCTCTCTCCTAATGACTACAGCGCCATCATATGAAGAGAATGAGGAGTATCCTAACACTGCACCCTTCCCGCAAGTTTTGGGTTTATGCTCCACATAAACACATAACTGAATTAAATATGTTAGGATACACACATAAGAATAACACAGACTTAATAATATTCTTCAAACAATTAAAGAAATATAAAACATTAAATAAATATGAATTTAGAATTAGAAAATAACTATACGTATATAGAGAAAAAAAATATTTGCAAATGAATTACTTAAAATTCACAAGTATGCATAGAATAATCAATATTAATAATATGTATATAAAAAGATATAAAACAAAATTAAAATAAATATATCCACTAAATATATATAAATTGAAATTATTGAAAATAAACAATACACCAGTAATATTAATGTAAACTAACAATATACCGATACAATTGATATAAAGAAACAATATACCAAATACAAATAAACCAGAATATTTCCACTGAAATGTATTTACATATAGAGAGTCTTTACACTAAGTACTAAATTCAGTTTTTATCTGAAAAAGTCTAGATAAAGCATCTGCATGAGGCATCTTAGCTTCTGCACAGTGTTTTATAGTTATATTATATCTCTGAAGAGCAAACACCCACCTCTGAAGACGAGGTGATTGAGGCGCACATTTGGTCAAGTATGGTAAGGGATTGTGGTCAGTATAAAACTCAATTTCTGAACCAAAAATTATTGATTCAAACCTTTTTAACGACCACACTATTTCATAAGCCTCACGTTCAATTGTAGACCAGGATTGTTGAGTTTTAGTCAATTTTTGACTAGCATATGAAACTGGATAAATCTTATCATTAGCACGCTGTGACAGACAAGCACCAACTCCTAATTGAGAAGTATCAGAGTAAATTATGAAAGGCTTACCTAGTCATGGAGTGTGAAGTGAAGGTGCCTTAACCAGGGCTTGTTTTAGAGACATAAACACTGTGTCATGCGCTTCAGTCCAGGGAATATTGTCAGGCACGTGTTTCTTAGTAAGCTCAGTTAATGGATACACTAATTCAGAGTATTTAGAAATGTACTCACGATAAAAGTTACACAAACCTAAAACACTTCGAAGATCTTTTTTGATTGTTGGTCTTTTAAGTTGCTGTATAACTTGCACTTTGTCCGTATCAGGTTGATGTTCACCAGAGCCAATAATATGTCCTAAGAACTTGATACAAGGCTTGGCAAAATCACACTTGTTTATATTAACAGTAAAGTTGAGCTCCTTTAATTTTCTTAAAATAATATTTAGATGCAACAAATGTTCTTCAAAATTATTTGAAAATATAGCTATATCGTCAATATAAGCACGTGAAAATTCCTTAAATAAAGATAACGCTTTATTCATCACCCTTTGAAATGTAGCGGTGGCATTTTTCAATCCGAACGGCATGACTTTGAAACGATATTGACATCTATGGGTTTTGAATGAGGTGAAATCACGACTAGCTTCCTCTACTGGAATAGCCCAGTAGCCCTTCAGTAGATCCAATGTGGAAAAATTATTAGCTTTTCCAATACAATGAATTAATTGCATTGAATCTTCCATAGGAAAATCATCCGTTTTTGTCACAGCATTAAGAGATCTGTAGTCGATACACATCCTAATTCCTCCATCCTTTTTGTTTACACATACCACCGGATGTGCTATTTCAGCTGAGCTCTCTTCTATGAGATCTAATTCCATTAGTTCATCGATCTGGTCATCTATTTGGGATTTAAGATACTCTGGAATTCGGTAAACATAAGGTCTTTTACGTTCTTTCCCTTCTTCTAATATGATCTTATGTTCATCAACTTTGGCTATTTTTACATTTCCAGTAAACAAAGTCTTATAATTACTTAATAAATCCAAAATCTTTTCCCTATCATTTTTAGGTAAATGCACACATACATTGGTATACATACATTTTTCAGAGGATCTTCGGTATGTAATTTACTAGTAAGTCTTGGAGAAGCATGAATTTCACCAAATGCTTCGTCGTCTTCAAAGATAATTCCCACAGCATTGACTCTTGGATAATATTTTCTGATCTTGTTTACATGGCAATGTTTAATATTTCCATTTGGAAGTTTAATTTTATAGGAGTTAGGTGGGCAGTGTTCAATTACCTCACCAGGACTTGTCCACCTGGCATACAATTTGTTAGAAGAGTCCGGAATCAATAAATAAACCTGATCACCCAACTTAAATTCCTTGGGAACAGTTCGGCTATTGAAGTAGTCGGTGTAGGCTTTTTGTTTTCCAGCAGCTATCAATGAGGCTTGTTCAACGGCTCTTTCAAATTTTACCTTCTAATCTTGTAAATAATCAACAACAGATTTGCTCATATTTAATGGAATAGGGATTTCACCAGTCCAGCTTGATTTCAAAACACTTAAAGGTCCTCTTGCTTCTCTGCCGTACAAAAGCTTGAAGGGAGAAATGCCAGTAGTGCAATTAGGCACTTCTCTGTAAGTGAAGAGTACATAAGGAATATATTTATCCCAATTGCTGGTATCTGACCGTATGACATGATGAAGAGAGTTCTTCAGAACCTTATTATATCTTTCAATTAATCCATTGCTGGCAGCATACGCTGGTATTGAAAATCTGGAAGAACATTTTAAGTGATTAATAAATTCTTGCATTAATTTAGAAGTAAAATTAGTCTCTTGATCACTGGCAATAATATTTGGAATACTAGTCCTCATAAAAATTTCTAATAGCGCATCACAGGTTGCTTTTGCTGTTAAAGAACATAAAAGAACAGCCTCTGGCCACCTTGAATGCTGATCCATCAGTACTAAAACATATTTGTGTTTACGTGCCAACGAAGGCTCAATCGGCCCGATAATATCCACATTCACAGCTTCAAACGGCAGGTCTGGTCTAAGCACTGGAGAAATAGGAATTTTATCGGAAGACTTCTCAGGAGATCGTAATTGGCATTCTTTACATGATTTGCAGAAATTTAAAATATCATTTGACATATTCGGCCAGTAAAAACTGTATCGAATTCTTTCTTTTGTTTTCTTTAATCCCATGTGACTTCCAAAAACAGACGTATGAGCCAAATCCATAACTTTCTGACGGCGACATTTCGGTAAAATTAACTGATTTACAGTTTCACCACAAACTTTCTCTTTGTGGAATAAAATGCCATCTAATTCAAAATATTTGCCCTTGCTACGTGATAAAGATCTCACTTCATCCAAAGAGGCACATTCTTGTTGTTCTTTTTTAAATTGTAATCATTGACTCAATTTACAATTTGTTTCGATTCCCAGCACTTGCACATCATCAGAAACACTCGGATTCGTGGCGTCATTTGAATGGAGCATCTGACCCATATTTTCGGCGCGTGATGATTCAGCAGTCTCCTTATGATATTCAACTTCTTGTGACGCCAAAACAAAGCAGGCGGCAGACTCCTTGTTTTCTTCTAGCATTTCATTTTTCAATAAATAAAAAAATTTCGTTGGTATTATACATTGCCCTTTGATTTTGTTTGTAACAGCTGCAATTATTTCGATGGGTTTCGAAAACATTTTATTTTCTGTTTTCAACGCTACTTGAAAGCTCATTAATTCAGCTTCTATCCTTTCGCCAAAAGCACTGATTAAAACAACTCTTCCTTTTTCTGTTTTTGATTTTGAAATGAAGTCATTATTTATGACTGGAAGTTGACATCCAGAGTCTACGAGAGCCTTTACCGGGGTATTATCCACGTAAATATCCACATATTGAAGAGGATTTATTTCAATTTCCATTCTCTTTTCTTTTAATAACTGGGAGCGAATTTCTGCTGTTAGAACATCGCTTTTCTTATTTGCTTTAAATCTTTTTGGACATTCTCTCGCAAAATGTGAATCTCCACAAATATAACATTCTTTCACAGTTCTTTTCTCAAAATTTTCTTCTTTCCGGAAATTTTTTAATTTTTGTTCTCTAACATACGGAGGGATTTGTTTTGACTCTGCCGAATATTTTTGTTCTTCTTGTTCGTTATAATTATATCTCTTGAAATATTCTTTGCGAGGAAATTCTTTCAGTTTGACACTAGTATTCATTCTGACATTTTCATAATCATCCAATTTACTTGTTATTTCTTCTGTAGTTTTAAAATTGGACCAAACATCAATAAAATGTTCTTTAATTTCTAAGGGAACTTTGCGTTTTATTTGATCGGTTATTATTAGATCACATAGTTCTTCAAATGTTCGTATTCCAAGTCCACTGATCCATTCGAAGAAATAATTTTTCAGTTCATAAACAAAATCTTGCCATTTTATTTCTGGTTTCTTATGGTGTTTCGTGAAGAACTGTCCAATTTTTTCTGGAGTTAGTTTATACCTTTTCAGAAGTAAACTCTTTACTTTGTCGTAATCCTCGGTGACTTCTTCTTCTTCTCTTGCTATAATTTGCACAACGTCATGCGGCAATAATCCGATTAAATGCGCAACCCAAAGTTCTTTTTTGATTTCAATTCTCTTGGCTTGTCTTTCGAAGAGGACAAGATATAAACTTATATCATTTGTTTTGGGATCAAACTTCTGTAAAATATTATTTAAATCTAATTTCGCCTTAAAATGAAAATCATTACCAGTATCTCGTAAGTTATCTTCTCCTGTTCGTTCCTTTCCCATTAAACTTAGTTTTTGAAGATCGAACTCCATTTCTTGTTTTCGTTCTTCCATTTCTTGCAATCTTTTTCATTCTTCTATTTCTTGCAATCTTTTTCGTTCTTCCATTTCTTGCAATCTTTTTCATTCTTCCATTTCTTGCAATCTTTTTCGTTCTTCCATTTCTTGCAATCTTTTTCGTTCTTCCATTTCTTGCAATCTTTTTCATTCTCCCATTTCTTGCAATCTTTTTCATTCTTCCATTTTTTGCAATCTTTTTCGTTCTTCCATTTCTTGCAATCTTTTTCGTTCTTCCATTTCTTGCAATCTTTTTCGTTCTTCCATTTCTTGCAATCTTTTTTGTTCTTCCATTTCTTGCAATCTTTTTCGTTCTTCCATTTCTTGCAGTCTTTTTCGTTCTTCAATTTCTTGCAGTCTTTTTCGTTCTTCCATTTCTTGCAATCTTTTCCGTTCTTACATTTATTGCAATCTTTTTCGTTCTTCCATTTCTTGCAATCTTCTTCGTTCTTCAATTTCATTTATTTCGTTCTTCAATCAATGAGTTTAAGAATTCTTTAGTGAAATCTTCATCATAATTCTTGCTTTCTGTTATCAGTTTTTTTAGTTCGTAAAGTTTTAAATTCGCAGCATTCTCAATGCCTAATTCTACCGCAATAGTTCGTAAATCTTCTTTCTTTCCTTTTGTGAGAAAAGCCATCTCAATTTCTTGTGAAATACAAACAATCAAATAAACAAATTCACAGTTCCGTTTCAGATTATGTTAGAAACGCCAGCTCGTAATCCTGTTGGGTGCAACAGTGTAGTGTCTGTTCTGTAGAATAAAGCTCAACTCGAACAAATGCAAACATTTATTTAAAAATTAACATTAATAATATTATATATTAAAATTATAATTAATAAAAAATTTAATTATGGCCCTACATGGCCAACAGAACAAACACCCAAGGAGCGCCAGCTGAACCTCCTCATTCGCTGGTCCAAGGCAATCTCTCTCCGCCAGAGCGGACCCCCTCCTCTCCTCTCTCCTAATGACTACAGCGCCATCATATGAAGAGAATGAGGAGTATCCTAACACTACACTCTTGATTTTTCTTTTCGCTTCAATTCATTTTATAATATTGTGTGCATATATTTTTTGAATTCATATATTTTTAGTTTATACTTATTGCAAATATAATTTTAATTTCTAATTAGTTTTTTTTATTTGTTAATTGCAAATAAATGGCACATAGAGGTGTTAGTCCTTCTGAAGCAATAAAAATGCTTCAAAAATTGCCTTCTGTTAGTGAATCAGAACATATGGATAGTGATTCAGAGAAATATGTTCGTAAACAACTTGATCAGTCTCAGTCTGATAATGTTGTGTCGGATATAAATGAAAATGATGGTGATGATTTATCTCAACCAGGTTTTTCTACGCAGCCCCAAAACCTTACTTGGATAACTAAAAAAGTTGTACAGAAATTCTTTTATTTTATATAATTTATTTTTTATGATGTAGAGTAGCAGGCTTTGTGATGTACCCTGGACCATGCTAAATCTGCTATGCAGGTGTAATGCATTGTTTTTCATTCATATGCAAAAACATTTACACGTATATGGGCTTCACTGCAATGCTTCTTTTTTACGACCTTTGTGGCGCAGTGTTCCATGTGATGGAACACCCACAAAATCAAAATCAATGTTTACAAAGTTTATGCAATATTTACGAAATTTTCACTGTATACTAATATACACCTAAATAGACAACCTACAAATATTTTTGTTAATATTTCAACTTTAAAGGGTAGTGTGCCTGAAGGGGTTAATGTGAGGCATGTTGCATGGAATTATTTGTTAGGAGGCTTAGTACTATCTTCCTTATTCACCTGACCTTGTACCATCAGATTTCTATTTCTTCCATTCTTTGGAGAATCATTTTTGTTTAAAACCCTTCACCAATGAAATAGCCAAGCACTCGTGAACTTTGCTTACAAAACCTCTAAGTTTACTGCAAGGAGATTGCACAGTTAGAGATACATAGGCAGAAAGCGCTGAATACCAATAATGATTACTTCAAGGACTATCAATAGGCTACATTTTCTATTTGTCATATTCTTTCAAGTCATAAAAATAGAAGAATTTCTTGTTTACCTTGAAGTATTAATGACAAAGCGTTAATAGAAAAATGTCCTTTGCAGTATTCTGTGATACAAAACATTCTGTTTAAATCCTTGAACTCTGATATATAATGAATCATGCATTTTAAGTTAAATGCAGAATCTTTTGTACTTTTTTAAATGCATCTAAAATAAATGTGTCATAGTATGATTCTGTTGTAAAGAAATTTCATATTTTTGTAGAAGTATTTAAATCATTACAGCTGACTAACAATTTAAACACATTTACAAAATTGTATTGAGAAATTTGATCCTGTGAATGATAGAAAAGATACTTTTTATATTAACTTACTCTCATATGTACAAAATTGTCACCACACAAGTAATTAATTTACTGCTCTCTCATTATCATGTATCTGCTGAACATATGTTTTCTGTGAACAAAAATTTGTTGTTAGAAAATTTAAACCAAAACTTGTGAACAATATAATAACTGGCAAAGACCTTAGTTATGCTGCTGGTGCCAAGAAAAAGTATTAATTTTATTTAATAGTTAATAAGAGAGGAAGCAAAAAGCTTTTGGAAGATGAAATAATTGAACTTGGAAAAATAGGCATTAAAATATACTGAAAAAACTTGTTAATTAACATTAATTTCAGAATTAAAAACTTGTTGCCATGGCGCTTCAGAGTAGCAACAGTTATTATTCAGTAATTATAATGAATTAAAAGTGAGAGCTTTAGAGATGGAAAGTTGGTATTTTCTTACAGCGATATTTTGTATATGTAAAATACCAAAAAGATATGTGAAAATCTGTTGAATGATTAAATAAATAGAAAGGTCTAGAATATGATATGAAATTGTATAGCTTTAAAAGAATATTAAACTAAACAGACGAAAAATTTTGAATTCCTTTTATTAAATAATAATAGAGAGGAAAAAATCATTTTAGAAACTTTAGCAAATAGCTCTAATTTATGTATCTGATAGTTGTACTATTTATTTTGTTTTAAATAATTATATTTATTTTAAAAGACGTTGTGCACATCTTGAAATACTCAATAAATTAATCAATGGGAATCATAAAGATATGTTAAAACTTTAAAATATTTTTTTGCAATGGATAATTCAGTAATGTAAAGAACATTGACTCTTAAAAAACTCTTGTAATTTGACTCTCAGAAATCTAAACACTGAATATTTCAAAATTGTCTATATCTTCTCATTCAATAATAAATGTTTGAAATTATTAAAGAATAAATCAAATTTGATAATACTTTTAAAATATTTTAATTTAAGGTCTTGATGACAATTTTTATTAAACTTGTAGAAAGAACAACTTATGAAAATCCAACTATTCTAATTTTCATTCTGAAATATCAAGCCTGCTGCTACAATTTTCTATTTTCCTTCTCTCATTTATTTATCAATTTCTCTCTCTCTTACTCTCTCTCTCTTTTTATTTTGTTTGCTAAGAATTATGGATTTTTATGCTACAAAAATGTATACAGTTGGAATTCATTGGTTCCCAGCCATTTATGTATATTTAAAAGAAAATGAAATATTTAATATATGCATTCTTCTGCACCGGTTACCAGTAAAGATTTTCTTAACATCATAACTAATCTTTCATTTATTTTAGGGTAATAATGAAAATTGAAATATGAGCAAAATAAATTTTTAAGATATGAACAGATTAGTTCAAATTATATAACTTTTTTGCTGTCACGTTGATAATATATTTCTGAAATTAACAAAGATAATTCTTTTCTAAAAGATTGAAAATGTTTATTAGAAAGCTTAAAAAATAACAGCTTGTCAGATTTTGCATTATTTTTAACTTAGATAGCTTTTATTTTCCACCTTTAAAAACCAATATGGTATATTTTCTTTTCAGGAAAATAAATTTTCTTTTAATCTTTCTATGTAAATATAGTTATTCTTAAATTTTTTCATATAAATATATTAACATTTTGTGCAGTTTCAGGAAACTTACAAGTATTAATATTCAAAATACTTCTTTTTAATTAGCAGTAAATGCTTTTTAAGAATTTCAAAATACAAATCATGGTAATTAAGAAATTCTTCTTAACCCTATTATTTTTTCTATAATTAAAATTAGAGTTCAGTTGCAGAACAAATTTGATATTCTCTATTGATATTTTGGAGGATAATCATTTTTGATGATTAGAGTATTTTATCTTCTAAATAATGTCTTAAGTATCTGATTAGACATTGAAAATGATTTGATCCTTGAACTATTATTCAAACAAATTTATTATGACCATTGAAAGTAAAAATGTATATTTTTTTCTCATTTCCCTGATCTAACAGTATTATGGTTATTTTATGGTTTATTTAATGAGAGAGGAAGTTCATTTTACATTTTTAATGAAAAAAGTTGCGCCGACTCTTATAGAATTATGAATTTATTTTTTCAATATGGAGACTTAATTTCTTAATACATTAAAAAAATGAAATCTAATTTTCATATTTTCATGATGAAGAGAATTATCAAGTATTTTTCATGTTTAAAATTCAACCTCCAATTTTTAAGATATTAGGGTTGAAATATTTTATCATTAGAGGAAAATAAGCTATTTTCAAATTTTATTTTAATATTGAATGCATTAGTAGCTTCTTACAATGATGAAATTTGCTATAAATTTTTTAAATTCAACCATCATTTTGTGATTAGTCTCATCAGTTAAAGGAAAACTTGAATATTTTTTATATCTAAGAATAAAAAAAAATTTCTATTAAGTGCTTATAACTATTTTCATGTAATCGTAATATTTGTGAGTGCATAATATGTATACGGAGTTACAAAATTCTATAATTTTGTGTACAATGCATGATTTTCAATTATATTGTATGACCATTCAGTAAAATCATAAAAGTTTATAATATTCATTTGTAGAAAATAAATGCTTTCTCGTTTCTTGTACATAATTTGTTAATATTATAAAATATAAGTTGCATAAATGTAAACAACCGTAAAAAAGCGATTTATTATATCTATTATATTTAAACATAAGTTTTAATTTGAATAAAGTCAATTTTAAATTTAAAATCCTTTTTTCATTTCATCATTTAATTTGATTATGTTTATAAGGACTGTTAAGCAATCAATTTAATTAGTCCTCATGTGCTAAAAATGATCGTTGAGTGAAAACAAACCAAACATATTAAAATTATTAGAAATTAATAGTTTGTTTAAAATAAAGATATCCTTTTAAAAGTGATCGATAAATGGGCATAAATGTTGGAAACATTAAATTTGCATCCATGCTATTTCAATTTCTACAGGTAAGTTTTATTGAAAATATTATTTGTTAATACTTGTAAATAAAATATTAAATTTGTCTTTTGAATCTCTAAAAAAATTGCAATTGATATAATACGGTAATTTATAAATTTCGTTTAAAAATAAAAATTATGAATAAAATTAATAATCCAGTATCTCATAAAAAATAACAATGGAAAATCTTAAAAATTTTACAATTATCTATCTTTTAAATTAGAATTATCGTATAAATAAAACAATATATATTTTACTTGATGTTATAAAGTTCTAATCTTTTATAGATTTTGAATGATTGGAAAAATTGATAACTTTTAAAAATTGGCTGTTCTACTGAAGCAAAAAATTAATTCTAAAACTGTATTTAAATTGTGATTGTGATTAATACTAATTCTAAAATATACTATACATACATATTCTATCTATACTTTTTAAAAATTTTTATCTAATCAAATTTTGGAAATAATTTATTAACTAAAATTATTGAGAAAAAATGTACCTGTATATGAAATATTAATGGACAAGTTTTTTATAATTGTAAATTGATCACAAAAAGGATTACATAGGAAAAACATTTACTAGTTTTCGATATATTCAAATCTCTTGTTACATATAAGTATTTTTGCAGTACTTACGTGTCTTCAAGTGGTATAGTTTTTCACTGATATCTTGATTATTTCTATAGGTAGAATGAAAGATCTCTCTTCACCCTTGTCTGCATCAGAAAATTCTGGGAATTCGATTCATCTATAAATATAATCTGATCTGATTCAGATGAAAAATTACTACGCTTCATATTATTTGTAAAGTAATGTCATTTACTCAGTGATTATGGATTCTTCTCATTTTCATTTCAATTCATATAAAAAATGCATTTCTTTTAACAAGAATTTTAATGTAATTTTTATCAATTTGGTTATCTGTATGGTTAAGTTTTAAAATAAATTGTATTCAAAATGTTGCTTTGCCATTTTTTTTGGAAACAAATATTGTAAAATTTTCCTTATTTCCATTAAAAAGTGTCAAGTCGATTTTTGCATCATCTCAAACAATGTATTTCAGTTTTTTATATCAATGTTAATAATTACTTTTTATGCATAACATTTCACTTAATTTTTTTTTTTTTTTTTTTTTTTTTTTTTATGATTTTAAGTAAAAATGCTGAATTGTAATTTAATCAATGAATAAATGTTTTCCTGAAGTAGTGTTTATTGTCTAATCTGATCTCATGGACACAATGATAACTTTAATTCCCATTTATGAATTTTGAAAATTTTCTTTTCTTTGAGCTTATTTTCAAGCATTTCTTGCCTGCATTTTTTAGTTTTTTAATTTAATGTTATGAACCTGTAACAAGCTTTTATTCAAGTATTGTAAAATGCTTATTGTTGATTACTAATTTTACTGCTTATGCTTAAATACAGGATTTTTTTATTTATCAATTTGTAAAATTTTACCCTCTTAATCTAACAGCCCATGAATTTGCGTATAATCAATACTTTCAGGTGAAAATGTTGTAAGGTTCTTTTGCAAGGAGTTGTGTTTGGAATCAACTTAAGAAATTATCATTCCAAGTATAACGCATTTGCCAATTTATGCATAGAATGATGTTGCAGAAAAAAAAAAAACAATACTAGATCATTTTAACAGTCGGGAGTGTAAAGAAACTACTGCAACTGAATGTCAGTTAAATTTTCCTGACAAGGTGAAGGAAGATGAGTAATCTCATGCATGAATTTCGGCTGAGAATCCCATTATTCCCCATTTTAAATGTAGACTTAAATGTAATGTGTACATAAGAAGTAATGAATGATTAAGAAATTAATAAGAATGAAAATTTTCTTTTCCATGTGTTTCTAATGCAGTTTAGACTAAATATTTTCTAAATTTTATTTAGCAAAAAGAGTTTTACCGAAGTCGTGTTTTCAACTTAAACTATAAATCTTACTTGGTATATTTTGGCGAGGATTCTAAATTAATCCAATACTAAAGGGGTGTGGCCAATGACGTTCACTACAGGGCGGGTGTAATAATGTTAGCAAATTTGAAAAACTCTCAACAGAAATTTTAGGAATCCAAAAGCAAATAAATGCAATAATATTTAAAATTGCTTACTCTGCGTGTATTCAATTTTTTCTCTTGAATAAAAAAATTAAATATTTTTAATTCATAAATTATTAATAACAAATAGTTGTAAAATTTATCTTCTGAATTGCATAAAATTTGTATGGAATATAAATTCTGTAATCCAGTTAGATAATTTAATCATTTAATAAAATTTCATTTGATAAAAAGAATTTAAATTAAGTACTTTATTTCAAACCCTTAAAAAATGTGGAATTAACTATGTAAGGAAATAAAACTTAGAATGAATGTTTAAAGATTTGTACTCATCCAATGCCTGGAAAATTATATTTTATTTTTTTCATAAAATTATTGATTAGAAATAAGCACAATTATTTTACTTTATTTCTCAATCTATTACAAATATGATATAGAACAAACATTAAAATTAAATTCTGTATGAAAGATTAAGGGACTTTTGTCAATGATACAGTTTTCTGATTTTTTGAAGATTAAATAAATGTAAGTAATCTCTTAAAAAATATAATTTTATAATTTTCTACTATTGCATCAGCCTTTAACAAAATGCATAGAGTCATGGGTTCAAAATTAATTTCTTTATCAGCGTTCTTACATTTTTAACAAAATTGCTGATTTTGAAGAGATTTCTTTATTTTTAAACTTTAAAAGCTTTCATTATGAACAACTTTAAAAGAATTCCTTGTTAAATTTTAAGAATGCCAAACAACATACTTACATTTCTCATTTAACAATAAGCATAAATGCCTTAAAGGAAACTTTAAGAACTTCTTAAAAAGGAATAAGTTTTTATTATGTGAAATAAATTCTTTATTGGAACATTATGTATTTACAAACCTTCCATGTCTTATTTCTTAATAAACCAGAGAGAGAACAACTAAATTCACCTCTTTTTTAAATTCATAATTAAAATGTTTAATAAAATTTAGTCCAATTTTTATGGAAAATAATTTACAAAAATCAATTTGAAATGTGTATTTAATGTATTTTAACCATTTAATTGATTATTCTGACGAACAATTGCGAGCAATGTAATTCCATTTACATTGTTCGCAATTCTTCGTTAGAATAAGGCAACTAATTATCAATATATTGTTCTGATCTACGCTCGCTAATGTTAAAAGTACACGACAAAATTAATTAACTTTAAATTAAAATGAAAAACACATCGCAAATGTATAAAAATGGAGCTGACCCGAAAATTATTTTAAGAATTTTATCAGAACATTTTTTAAAAATATTTTCGTCATTTACACTTGCACATGATTTGCAGTACAAAATAATGATATAGAGCTACACACATGTGTAAAATATGCAAATTAAAAAAAAAAAAAATCACGGTAATTGAAAGCAATTTAAATTTATTAAAATGTTTTAACCACATTATTACTACGACAAATTTTATGTGCCCCAGCCGATGTAATAGAGCACAGCGATTTTCGGTTCAGTCAATATTCGATCTCACTACCTTTCTAAAAAAAAAGAACGAACGCCGTAACGAAAAATTAATTTTTGAGATTCATTATTATTATAATTTTCAATACATATTTTAGAATGGAATTGCATTATTTATAGAATGTATTGAATTTAAAGAACCACAATAAATTTCTTTATTTATTAATAAACGGCAATTTAATTTCAAAATTTTAATATAGTTAAAAAAATAGATTGTTTACAATTTTTCTGATAAAGATATTGGTTTATTTCTTCAAAAATATTATCTACCAAACAAATTGCTTTTTCTAAAAAAAAAAAAAAAGGTTTTAACTAAAATTTGATAATAAGACATAGCTGGAAGGAGAAACGCAGAATTTTGTCACAACCAGATATAAAGTAAAAGCCTCTGCTATAAAATCAGAATTTAAGTTATTAATTTGCCAGGAGACAAAGGAATTATCTCTGTTGTAATATACAGTAATTCCTAATTTATTGTCTATTTTAGACGCATCTGTAAATAATAATATGGGATTGGACCTTTCAGAAGTACTATGTTGTTCAAAGAGGTCATTAGTAGTATTTGTAGGAAGATTTTTTGTCTGAAAAGAATACTTTCTAAGTTAATATTATCAGAGGTAAGTTTTGAAGAAAGGTAAAATATCTGATTCTTGAATTCTCTTCAAGCCACTTTTCCGCTCTCAAAGACAGAGGAAGAGCATCAGAGATACGATCATATAGCATTGTTTTCCATAAACTACCTTATGGATATCTGGTGAAAAGTGCAAGGCTTCTAATATACATTCTTATAGAGAAATAGTTTAGTCTTACAGAGGAAAAACCTCTGCTTTTTTCAGAAGAAGTGGAATTGGTGTCCAGCGGGGAAGATCTGTGGCAATTCTAAGAACACAGTGGTATGTTGGATCCAAGGTTTTTCGGTCTGATAGGCTCACTGACGTAAATACATGACATCCATAGTCCAGGCTGTTTGTAATTAAAGACTGAACAATTTCAAGTAAGTGATTAGAGTTTTTGCTCCCCATTTGTTACCTGCAACAGCTCTTAAAACATTGATTTTCTTCTTTATAGATATTTTCTAATTGAAAATTATATTGAAGGTTAAATTATCAGTAAAATAGAAACCCAGGATTTTTAATTGTTTAGATCAAGAAATAGGTAGGTGGTTGATAGATAGTTCAAAATTTTCATGAGATTTTTTGGAAGAGAAATCTATAGCTGAACATTTTGCAGAATCATTTTTTTAGTTTTTATTCTTTACACCATTGCTCTAGTTTATGATTGCAGTGTGCATTTTACGATGAAGGCTTTTTTGTGATGAATGAGCAGTCAAAAGGATTATGTCATCAGCGTAATTAAAGCACTGAATGTCAGGAGAGAGAACTTCATAAATACATGACTTATAAATCATGAAAAGAAATAAGGATTGGACATTGCTATGAGGGACACCTCTGCGAGTGAAAATGGAGAATTATTTTTTAAGTCAAGGTCTGAACTTAAATCGAGAAGTAGGACTTCAGTTTTAGATTGACGAGCATAAAATTTGGCAAATAAGTTAGCCTGACTTATTAAGACTCAGACTTTTGAGTCTCTGAGTATTTTTAAGTCCTCCGAGAGAATATAATAAATGTCTTTAAATATACCGGCATTTGTTATAGTTTTATACCAAAAATTTCTAAAAAGGATAAGAGAAGAAGCTGATTAAGTTTTGCAGAGATTTGTTTGTATTGTTACCACAGAGTGATTAAGAAAACTTATTGCTTTTCCCAAAAATTTCTTTTTTGACTCAAAAGTAGCAATATTCCTTTATCCACCATGAAGGAAATTATTTTAATGGAAGGTTTTGTTTTTTCCTAAATTCATTAAGATTTTGCATAAAATATGGAATTGATTTATAGAATTTATAAAACTTTTTAAATTATTTTCTATTTCAGAAAGTACTTTTCGAATAATCATATTGTAGATTTTGACATTTATTTCAACAGGGGGATGGTCACTACCATAACTGTCTGAACTGACTGAGAAAGTACAAATATAAAGAGATACAAAATTATCATTGATAAGAGAGAGTCTGTGGTAGAGTCCGAAATGTATGAGTAGGTTGAAAGGTATTTAAAACATAAATGTTGCTATTCAGGATCCAATCGAGGAACTCTGAAAATTCATGAGGATTTGAAAAGCTTTCAAGTGCCAAGCTTCGTGCATTATAGTCTCCAATAATTATGAAGGAAGGATAAATGTTTGATAAGGTCATGTGGAACCCAGAACTTGAAAATTTATCAGGTGGAATGGTATACATTTACAAAAGTATAAAAAATGATTTGAATATAGCAATCTTTGTAACTAAACTTTCGGTATCGTTATTTTATGAATTGGATATATTTAATACTTGCATAAAAGTAGAGATTTATCAACAGCAAAAAGCAGACCTTCACCATGGCTATCTTGCTTATCTAATCGAATTATTGTTTTGTTACAAATTGGAAATAAGTCGGAACTTTGAAGAAAAGTTTCTTGCATTGCTAGGAAATCGGAAGATTGAAAGTACGGAAGTTTTCCATTCGGGCGCTTAGATGGAATGCTCCTTACATTCCAAGAAATTAAATTGAATATTAAATAAAACAAAAGCCTGAACAGTTACTAGAAATAAAAAAGTGTGCTCGTAATAAAAGAATTTTTTTTAAAAAATTATCAATGTTTTTACGTTTTCTTCTTGATTCAATTTTTTCTTCAATTTTAGATTCTGCAAATTTAATATTTGATTAAGGAGACTTAGTAATAGGTTGTTCGGAAGACATAATTTGCTAATTCAGAGCATTATTACGATTTATCTTTCTTGGCAGCATAGATCTTCCACGAGATCTAGAAAATGATCTAGCTGGATTCGAACATGTTCACATGCATTCTTTAACGAACTGGTTTGTGCTTTTAAATTGAAATAATCTTTTTTCAACAAGCTTCATAGAGTAGGAAATGTCATCAGCTCTGATTTTCCTGATAGTTTATACATTTAGGTGTTTCATTTGCACAGGGAGAGTCTTTATGCAATATTCCACGGTTTTTACTTAGGAAGAAATCTTTCTTGGATTTTTCTCTAAGTGTTGATGTGGATGATTGATTATAGCATTTTCAAGGATGAGTGTGATTATAGCATTTTCTGCACTGATGAACATTATCAATAAAAGGAGAAACTGGAATGATGGAATAGAATGAGTCAACAGCTTGAACAAAAGAATGTCCGGTGACGCTGACCAAAATATTTTCTCTCAGTTCTTCAGAACTCTTTTTTGTAAATCTTTGTAAGCCTGATATCGTTAAGCCCTTTAGAGCAATTTCTTCAGCAACAAAAAGTAAAGTTAGTTCTACATTTATTTCTTTTATAAGAAATCTTGAAGACATGTATTCACACAGATTGAAACATTTGGTAACTTGTACTCCAAGAATGTTGATTATCTTGCTTATTTTCTAAAGAAGTATCTGGGCAATTTGTTTGAATAAAAGTTTGCCTTGACGGGTGTGTCGAATTTGTATTATTTTCTTGTAATTCTTCACAACTTGTATTATTTCTTGTTTTATATTCTAAGATTTTTTTGGAATAGATGCAGTACCATCAGTGGGTGATAGGAAAATGTAGTACTATTTTCTGCACCTAACTGGATTAGTAGTAAGATTCTATCTTAGAAAGTCAATAATCTTGTATTGACTCTTAGTGTTTATTTTTGGAATGCGCAAATCGCAATTTGTGTAAATCATTTCAGACTCTGCTTCACTCATTTTGGTTTGTTTGTCGCTCAACGGTCATTTTTTGCACAAGAGGGTTAATTAGACTGGGACCTATGGTTTAAAGTTCACTCATTTTGAACCCATAGTAAAAATATAAAGCCACATAAAGAAAGGGAAAAAAAGAACAGATGAAAATTTAACTTATAAAAATAAAAGAACCCAATAAAGATACTTAATCTTGGTCAATCCAATAGCTTAACCAAAATCAGGTAACAATTTCAATGAAAAAAGAGAAAAAGTAAAAAAGAAAACTGTAAATTAAGACAAAATTGTCAGAGTTCAAAATTTATATATTTCGCAATTTAGAATAATCTGTCATCTTTCATATTTTTAATATCTTGTAGAAAAATTGCAGGTACAAGTGCCGTTTAATCCAGGATTCCAAATTTTGAATTTTTTTGGCGATAAAGAAATGTTGCCAAGGTGACGTATGATTAAATATTTTAATAAACAATATATATTTTTTATGTAACGCTAATTATTGTGTTCGTATTAAAATTACTTTAAAAAGTTTTAAATGTATGTATTTTTAGAATTTCACCGCTTTATTTTCGCTTAAAATTTCAAATTATTCCCTCTTTATATTTCAAATTATTTCCTCAAACAACTAAAGTTTTCCTTTAGTTGTTATATTTTTTCTGCAAAGTACCATAACAGTTTTCCGTTTTTTTTCTAATTATTTTAAAGAAAACCAAATCTGATTTTACTCAAGTGCCACTATTTCATCAAACCCCAAAAATGTTCAATGCCTAAATATTGAAATCATTTCACAACATTTTTTAACATTCATTTACTTTAAATAATCACTGTGTGTGCCTCACAAATATTAACTTTTATTTAAAAAGAATTGGTGAGTGCTGTTTTACATTTTAAGAACTTATCAACATTCTTCTTTCCTATGAATGTATTGATATTGATTTGACTATATGTTATCGATATTTTTGGCTACACATTGGAAACTATTTTCATAATAAATTATTTTAATCAAACTGTTTTATTCGGTTTTATTAATTCCTTTAAAATAATTGCTTCGGAGTAATTTAATCTGATGCGTAATGATTACATTTTTAGTTAAAATGTTTCAGCTTTCATTGTTTAGTTGTTAAATTTTGACAATACATAAATACAAAGACATTAATAAAAGTTTTATATTACTGTAAATATGAAATGAGTTAATTAAAATAAAATAAAGCTTATATTTATTACTATTTAGTTTCAGAATCTAAAAAAAAAAAAAAAAAAGTTTTCCAAACATTAGTAAATTGTTTTGTTTTTGAAACGTAATGATATGCAATATATAATTAAAAAATTTCTATATATATTTTATTAAAAAATATTCATTTCAATATGTAGAGACGTTAGAAAAAAATGAACCTAGAATATTATAAAACAAAGCATTTATTACGACATTACACATGATTAAAACAGTTACAGAAAATAATACTTTATAATAATAAACAAGGTTATGCATTACCAGTACATTACAAATAATAAACAAAGTTATTCATAAATAACTGTGATGAATGGAATGAATGAATGTGAGGAACAGAAGGCGAACCATTCCTCACATTTCTCTTCTATTCAATTTTTATTGGTTATTGAATATTTTGTAAGTTCACTTCATTGGGCAGAAACGCCCTCTCTTCACAGTACAGTTTATAGATCTCTTACAACCTCCCCTTTTGATTCCAAAGACATTCCTACCAGGGGTCATCACGAGAAGTCTTCCTAGAATGGTTTGGCTCTTGAACATGAGCTACGGCAGGAGTGGGAGTCTTAAGGCTGTTCATTTTTGTTAGCCGACCCAGTGGCGTAGTGAGCAAAATCGGCGCCTGGGTACAAAAACTTTTTTGGCGCCCAATTGAAAAAAAAAAAAAAATAGTAACACAATATAAATATGGGAATAAAATGTATTAAGTAACAAGAGATATATAATAATTTAATGATACATAATACATTATAATAAAATGGAGTATATAAGTGTAATAAACAATACAATATAAATATTATACCTTCTAGAAAATAATCGAAAATATATTAATTTAAAGTCTTAAACAAAGCTTTAAATTTAAACAAAATTCAATTCTAATTTACAAAAAACGCTTATATTGGATTCGGAAAAGTGTCATTAGAATAATCGGACTTATGTGTTTTAGAATTAATTATGAAAAGATATTTTTGATTTTATATACTAATACGATTATTTTAAAAAACATAAAATTTTTTTAAACATGGAATAATTCGTTACGTATCATAGAAATAAGCAGATGTGTAATTATTTGCAATGTAGTATATGCTACACTATCCACATTTTTCTTGCCTTTGCTGAAGCGAATTGATCAATTACGTTTTCAAAGTTGATAATATAATGATTTATAAATAGATTTCAAATTTTTCTTTTTTCTATGCTTAAGATTGTTAACTCTTCTATACTTAAGATAAAAAGTTAGACGGTTTTGACTCATGGTGGATCATAAATAAGTCAAAATTAATTTTATTTTGCTGAATGAACGTTCACAAAGCTTGCAATTGATGCAGAAATAGTTAAAAATATTTTAATGAAACTCTTCTTCTCTCTATTTTCACCGTATGAGGTAAAGCATGTTGGAAGTTCTAATGGAGTTTTAGATTTAATTTCTTTTCTAATAATGAGTAACATCATTCAGTCCCACATTTCTCTATAGACTTCTGTTCCATGGAAATCTGTATCTACCCCAAACTTTTACATTTGTTAAACACGGTCACTTAGCGATCCCAAGGCAGAGGTTCGATTCTCAAGCTAGATCAATTCAACCTTTCATCTTTGCAGTGGGTCGATTAACTGAAGGCCAATCATCCTTGGGATCTAAACACCGGGGATTTTGTTTTGGGCTGACTACAAAACCGGAACACATGCTTTGCACCCCAGAACCCTCGGTAAAGAAAACGGATATGGGCACGGTAGGCCTTGATCCGAAAATTACAATTTTGAAGTCGGGATATTTTTTTTATTTATTTATCAATTAGTTTTTAACTTTTAAGAAAATTGATTTTAATAATTTAACATTTCCTCAACAATGTCTTAAAATTTTTAAATGTATTTATTTCTAACTTGTTAACCAAATGAAGCAATTAAACATTTTTATTCCCTATTAATTGTGCATTATCTTAGTTATGAAAGACTACAAATAGTTGATCATTAGGTGTTAAACATATGTTATAACTTATTTTAAAAATTTTAGCTATTTATTGCAAAATAATATTTGGGTAAGACATTACACCCCAAATTTAGGGTAAACTCACCTGATTTTTCACATTGGTATTTTCTTAAACCTTTCATTTACCACAGATTAAACTGAAAATTTTATTTCATTTTTTTATTTCAGAAAAATTCCAGAGAAAAACAGCAACTTTATAATAAATTTCGCTTTTAAAATAGCTTTTTAAATTATATCATTCAGACCATTAATGTAAACCAAAATTATTTTTAATGTGAAAAATTTAAATCACAAAACGTAATATATTGATAATTTATAATATTTCATTTTTATACCATAAAATCAATTTTGATTCTAAAATTAGATCTTTGTTAATAAGTTTTCATCTGATTTCAATTTAGATAACTAAATCCTGCCAAGCATTATCAATGCAAATTTCAGAGAAGCAACTAAACGCTAGACAACAAATATATGTAGACTACAAAAAGAATTTTTCAATTTATGGTGCTAATGTAAAGCCGACAAAATTACTAGTCAAGTAAAAATTATTTCCCCAAACAAAAACATTTAAACATTAAATAAACGACTCTTAAATTAATAGATTTAATTAATAAGTAATTTAATATTTAATTTACAAAACTCTGCAAGCATATGTTAATAAGTATTTATACCAGCTAATATATGAAATAAATATTGAAATCGAAAAAGTACAAAGTAGACAGAAAATACAACTTACGGCAATAATATTTTAAATGTCTAAACTCCAGATTTTCAAAAGTTTACATTTTTGTTTCCAATGAAGCTATGTTTGGGAACAAACGAAATACTGTAACCGTGTGAACAATAAAAAGGAAAGAAAGTTTGTGTTTTTCTAGAATTTGGAGGTAATTAATTTTCGATCCCCTCCATTTCGATTCCAGGAAGACAATTCCCTACGCGGCGTACTGTATAGCTATATTATGAAAAATTTCCCTTCTTTCTTTGAAGGTCAGCCTGGTGGTGCTGAACACCATGGAGGGAGGTTCCTTCCTCCCTCCCGGACAAAATATTTTGGACAAAGGGGACCGCTAATAAGAAAGACGTTTCAGCAGGATTTTCTCACGAGTATAATGCGACACTAAGCTAAATGGCTTAGTATTAAATCAATAATTTTGCAACTAAATTATGCAAAATTATTGAAATATAAGAGTAAAAGTTTTGTTTATGGCAAGCTCCTGCAGCTCTTCTTCATATATTTATTTTTCAACAACTTATTTCCAAGTTTGATTCTTTCCTTAAAATTTTTTTATTTTTCCGTAGTCATGACACAATAGATATAAAATCCAAACTTTATTTCACCGAATAGAATAAATATTATAATAAAACTAAGATTGAAATTTTCTGAAAAATTTTGTTTATCTTTGAAATGATTTGGCGCCCCTCTGCAAGCTGCGCCCGGGGCATGATAGCCCCCCTCCCCCCACGTCACTACGCCACTGAGCCGATCTCTTCTACGCAAAACTTTAATCGGTGGAGTTTTTCTTCTTTGAAAAGGAGTCAATGTCGAAGTGTGGTATAATCCTGTTGGTATATTTGGAGAATCTGTGTTTGCCACAGAATACGATACAGGGGACTTTTGTGTGACGATGATAAATGGTCCATCGCGGGGAGGTGAAATTTTTCTACAACACCAACACTTTTATTACTTAGATTTAGTTTGCTAACAAAAACTAAATCTCCTGAATTATATGTGGGAGCTGGTGTCCTTCTCTGGTCGGCAAAATTCTTACTTTTATTTTGCTATTCAATAAAGACCTCTTTGGCTTCGGGTGTGAATCTTTCCAGTGTTTTTAGATACGGGGTCATTTCAGCGACAAAGTTATTGTTTTCGATAGTACCACAAAAGTCGTTGGTAATATCATCAAGGGTGTGGAGCTCTCGTCCAAAATCGAGAAAAGTAGCAGTTTTTCCAGTTGAACTGCACTTTAAAGTATGTAGTGTGAACCGAATTGCATGGAATTTTTCTGATCAGGTATCATGCCAATTTTTAACTAATGTGGTAAGACGAGGTTTCAAATCGCGGTTCTTCCTCTCAACTGGATTTTCTTCAGGGTGGTAAACCGGGATTAAGAACTGACGAATGTCCATAAGAGAACAGAGATACATAAGAGAACGGTTGCTGCATCACAGCAGAAACAAATTGTAGTCCATTATCACTGATAATCCTGCGTGGTACCCTAGTAGCAGAGGCTCAATGGTATTAGAGTGGTCATTTACCGGTTTCATTGGTAATTCACTTTACACTGAATTTTTTCAGTGGTCCGTGCTCGATAACTTATACATGAAACGGAAACTGTTTTTCCTACCGCATATTCTGAACGACACCGTCGTCAGCCACTGATAGAGTGGTTGCTGGGCGGGAGCTGCAGCATTTACCATTGAGATTGAAGGAAAGTAAAATCGTGCGCAGACTTATTAATAGGTCAACGCATGCGTGGCGGCCAGATAGAATTATTTACTTTTTCTGAATGTTTATTTAAAATCTTGAATAATAACACTATTTTTAACAGAATAAATCCATCAGCAAATGAAAATAGCAGAACATAAAACTAGAAAAAAATGCGTATCAATAAGTTCTTTACTTGCATCGAAAATTATAAAAATAAATTTTTGAAAGCAGCTCTCCAAACTTTAAATAGGAATTCCATATTTTAATTTCATATTCATTAGTGATCATTCTCATGAAATAACACTTTCAGCATTTAAAGCTTGAAACAAAAAATACTTATATTTTAAAAACATTAAACGTTCAGTTAATGAATAAGATTATATTTAAAAAACCTATATCACACCCACACACATTCTTTTCTAAAGTGATTAAAATTTTCCAAAAATGATTGAAATTGCCTTGAGCTGGACATCACAAAAATTTACATGTTACATAATAAATGATGGGTTTATCAAGATTTTATTAAATATCTAGGCTTCACAATGTAAATAAGCGTTTTTGTGGAATGTGAATTTTGATAAATAAAAAAAAATAGTAAATGTGAAAAGATATCTACCAACAAAATGGCTGATAACAATCTCTGCAGTAAAAAATTAAAATCCAGAAATCACAACAAATGAAAAATTGTACCAAATAAAAACAGTCACCAAATATAGTAAACATCCTATTTTGAAGAAAACTTACCCATTATTTCAATATTCACCTGAAAAGTATAAAATTAGTTTAATTTTATTGTAGATGTTTTCAAATTGCTTTCTATTTGTAGAATTTATCAAAGAATGAAGATAAAACTCTATAGATATGGAACATGCATTAAAATGGATAGATAGAGAACTTTGTGCTAATGACCTTCTTATTGAATATATTATTCGATTGGAATTAGAAGACTTTTGTGAGAAAATTGATTGAAGGTTTCTTGTTTTACTTTGGTAAGTTATTCTCTAGGCGTAATTAAGTCATTCATATTTCCTATATATTGTTATGTTCATCATAAATTTTACATTGCATTTAGTATTAAAAATTCTATGTATCTATAAACCTCATATAAAAAAGCTAATGATTTTTTTTTTTTTAAAGTTTTTTTTAAGTCCAATTTTGGACTGTAAAAAGATTTTGGACTCAAAGAAGTAAAATCTGTTTTTATAATTCAATTAATAATAATTTTACATTTTATAATTTTATTGTATGTTAAAAAACAATTTGCATAGAGGGACATATTTTATAGTATAACAGCACAAAATATTATAAATATCATTACACATCAAAAATAATCAAACCATACACTGGTGTCAATGCATAAAGTATGCAAATTTCATGTTTTAAACTGGTAGATATTGAAGTGTGTATTTACATATTGCTTCAAAAATTATATTTAATGTAAATTTTTATGGTAGTATATATTTTTAAAGAAATAATTCCAAAAATCTGGTCTGATTTTTCATTTTTCTTGGAACTTTTCCTGGCAAAATGCAAATTTCAAAGCAATTTAGCCATTTGAATTAAAAAATAATAAACCAAAAATGAAAATAAAAAACCATACAATTTCTAAATAAAGTTATATAGTTGATATGTAAATAAACATTATAACATGGTTATTAAGGTTGAAAAAATTAAAGTTAAAATGATCTGTTTAATAATTTGTTAATATTTTCACGGCTGACTGTGTTTTGACTAATAAAAGTGGCACAAACTCAATTGATGTTATTTTATGAATTTTGATGGAAATAATAACAAATGATTTCTCAAAGCAGCATAACTGGAAAGGAAGCAATAGAACATATATTTTTAAACTTTCAGAATGTTAAAAATTTCGTAACATGTTGCGGTTTTATTTTTAAACTTTCTATGGCTAACTGCTTGTAGAAATAAATTTTAAAAGTTAGTGATATATGAAAACATCAATAAATCCAAATCTAAAAATTTATTTGCTAATTCAATTTAATCTAAATATTTCAAATTCTTAACCATTGTAACAACCAAGAACATATTTATTATGTTTCTGTTATCCTTTGTTTAATACATGTGATTTTAGTTTATATTGTGTTTGTCAATTATTATGAAAAATTAATGGATAGTTTTTATTTTTCCTTTATGTTTATGTATATTTTAAATGTGAAACTTACCACAAAATCAAAATGTTAATTGGAGTATATATATATATATATATATATATATATATATATATATATATATATATATATATATATATATATATATATATATATATATATATATATATATATATATATATATAAGTTTTATAAGTTTTCCTTCTAAATTTAACTCTTAATTCTAATAATCTTTTAACTACTTTAAATTTTCAATTTTCATGACATTTCAGTATAATGTTTAAAATTATTTTGTTATATTAGACAGAATTTATTCACTGAAGTACTTTAATGTTAATAGTATCAAATAAAAGTTATATTGAAAAGTTAACCTTACTTTGTTTCTGATATTATATATTTTTTTATTTGTAGCTTCTACTCAATACTATAACAGCTATATTACAAATATTGATGCACACCAAACTAAGTAATGGCTTATGTGTGCTTCTGACAAAAATGGAGGGCATTTAAAAAGAACTTTGGAATAAGCCCAGTCTGATGTATATAATATGTAAAAATGAATAATAAACTTTTATCTTTTGTGAATTTTATTTTTGTGATTAAGTTCATAAATATGAATCATACTGCATTTTTAATCTTATCACAATAATAAATTTAATACACTTGTCACCAAAACTTTGTAACATGTTTCTTTTATCAACCTTAGCTTTCCAAATATTTCTTTTAGAAATTTCCAAGAGTATTCATATTACTAAAAAATAATGTTCTGTATTAAAATAGAATCAATGTTCTATTTTAAATCTATCAGAATCTCTTGTTTAGATATGTTAATATATGCCTATTCTTACAAATACATTAGAAGAACTAAATGAATAATTTACGACTTTAATCTTTAAAACTAAAGTTCTGAATGAATTTATGAGGACTTGTTAAAATATATGTCTTATAGAAACAATAATAATTTTATTCAGGTTTTTACTATTAAATATCCATTGTAAAATTAAAAAAAAATATTTGGAAAATCATAACAATTTATAATCTATTTATTCAAGTTTTGTTTTTTCTAAAAGTGGAAATTATTTTTAAAAAAATTCTTAATGAATACTGTGTCAAAGAAAATTTATTGGAGTTTCTCTATTAATAAAAAAAAAAAAATAAATAAATAAAAGCAAATTTCTAATACTGAAATTATTGAATGTTAATTATGTGTCCTTCAATATAAACTATTGAAAATACTGATATGTCCAAGAGGGAAACAATATTAGATGATCAGTAAAATATGTTTCATATAAATTTCACTTAAGTATACTCTCTAAATTTTTTATTACATTTAGAATTTATTCAAAAAAATCTACCTTTCAATAAAAATGTTTTATGTATAAAAAAACTTATGGGCAAAATGTAATTTATGTAAAAAAAAAAGGGTTTTCTTCAATATTGTTTGGCTTATAGTAACAAAAATACACTATCATTAAATTATTTTTAAACGATAGGGTGCTTTTGATATTTAATCCAGAAAACAGCATAGGTACACGAGTAGAATACAAAATTGAATGGCATAGTATCATCCTGCACTCACTCCCTTTTCATCGAATCTTAAAAAACTCACTGGGCCATATGCCGAAAACTCATCACACCGTGCACTTCAACTGAACGGGCGGAGATACTGCAACCGCTCACCGGCCGTGGTGACAAATAGTCCACTGTTTCATGCACTATTGACGCACAGGGATCACTGAGTTCCCATCGGTTAAAGTCGTTAACTCAATCACCACCCTAGTGTTGAATTGCTACTAGGGTATTCAGTATCTCAAATATTTCTTCTATAAAAGTGATGGCACACTTTTGCTGTTGCATTTTCCAATGCAAATAGCTCGATTCCTTTGGTAATAACGTTTTCTATTATAATTATCCATTTTCCCCCATGATTAACTGGAATGTACTCGAGGGCCGAAATAATCAATAAATAACACTTCAAACCTTTGGAATGGAACTGGAGCAAACAGCAGGTATATCGTTGGAGAGCTTGTATCGTCTATATTCTATGCAATCTTTTACATAATTGGTGATGTATTTCCGCATGCCAATCCAGTAGTACCTTCTAGAAATTCTATCAAAAGTTCCTTCAGCTCCTGACCTGCGGCGGAATCATTTTGATGAATTTTGAGAATTTGTTCTCTCGCATCTTTTGGAATGACAAACTGAACTTCATCAAATCCAGAATCAGATGCATATTTGTATAGGACACCTCTGTTCATCAAAAAACCTTTTTCCTTCCAGTTTCTATATTCCTCAGTCAAGTCGACTGCTTCCAAGGCAATTACTATTTTCTTTAGATTTTAATCTTGAAGTTGGCAGTCTCTGATTTCTTTAGAACTTTTGGTAAGAAAACCTATTGAAATAACATTGGGCTGGTTAACAGTCACAGAACATATCTAGTATGGGTTATCTCCTTGGTGGCAGGAAGGCGAGATAAATGTCACCTACCACGTTGCTCTTTCCAGGAATGTACTCGATATAGGAGCTTGGAGTTGTACAGCCCAACGAGCAAGTCATCCTGATGGGTTCTTTAAGGACATGAGCCATCGTAACGCCTGATGGTCAGTGGAAACTGTGACTTCTTCTCCTTCAATACAGCATCTGAATTTTCCCAAAACCCAAACAACTGCAGGGGCTTCACGCTCTGTAGTTATGTAGTTTCGCTCAGCACTTGTTAGTAGTCGGCTTGCATATTCAATGGGATGTTGATCTTCCAGGGCTTTCCCTTGAGGGAGGACAATACCTAAAACATACCCAGTGGAATCAGTGTGGAAGATGTACAATTTACTCGGATCACATTGCATAAGAACAGGTGGTGAAATAATTAATGTTTTAACTTTTTGAACGAAGTTTTTTCTTGTTCTTTCCAGCACCAAGAGGAAGATTTCTTAGTTAGATTACTGAGATGTCGGGCTATTTCAGAAAAGATCGAGATGAACCTCCTGTTCCAAGAAGAAGCTTGTAGAAAGGACTGAATTTGAAGAACAGTTTTGGGTTCAGTCATATCCAGGATAGCAACAATTTTGGCAGGATTAACTTGTAGACCTTAAGGGGTAATAGATATTTAATTTTTGAACATGCAAAATTGTGCATTTTTCTCTGTTAGCTATCAGTTTGAATAATTAAAGTTTTTGGAAAATGTCTCTTAAATTTTCTAAATGTCCCTGAAACGACTAATAGTACTATAATGTTATCAAAATAGGAACGAAGAAAAATGTCTCCAAGACCATTTCGGAAATTGTTTATGTCTTTGGAAAGTTGCTGGAACATTTTTCTATCCAAACGGCATTCGTATGAAATGGTGTGTACCGAAAGGACAAATAAATGCAGTTTAGTATCTATTCATAGCAGCCACATTCACCTGGTAATAACCAGTTTTAAGGTCGATGGTCGACATATAACGAGTTTGTTTAGTTTCTTGAAGTAAATCATCTATGCGTGGAAGAGGGTATGAGTTCGTCTTGGTGATGACATTAAACTTTCTGTAATCCACACAGAATCTATAAGCAACATTTGGCTTCGGGATGAGCACAACAGGCACTGCGTACGGAGATTCGTGGGGCTGAATAATTCGTTCAGTTAAGAGTCTATCAATTTCATTTTGCATGATTTATTTTCTTGCTGGAGACACTCGATACAGAGGAGCAGAAATGGGGGGGGGGGTTCTGTATATCAATGCAATGTTCAATAAATGGTATTGCTTAGACTAAAGATAGTTTCCTACTGCGATAAGAGTTCATTTAATTTAATTTTTTGTTCAACAATTAGATGAATACCTTCATCTTCACGCAAATGATGAAGATGATTCTTTCATTTCTTTTTCCAAGTGGGAGTCAAATGAGACACTTCATCTTCAACTGTATTACCTTTTTCCTTCACGGTTAGCGGTGCAAACGTTTGGGAAGCATTTGTTTGTAGCGACTCACAAAGAGTTGGCATTGGCTCTTCAGAAAAAAGGTGTCGTTTGGGCCGATCATTGAAGAACTAAATCTTCAGTTTCAAATTTAATGCAATCCCAGCCGAGTTTCGAAAATCTATTCCCAAAAGTGTGTTGTTTCTTTTTTGCCACAGGAATGGCAACAAGTTTCCAAAACGAATATTTACCTGAATATATGAACTTCTTTCTTTATTTTACTTCAGTAGAGTACTGGCGGCAAAAATTACTCCTTGTTTCCCCAGGATGTGGTAAAGTGTTTCCCCTGCAATTGAGTGGGTTGCAGCATTGTTTGCGCTAGCGGTACTCATGAATCCATTAATAGTTACTCTAAGCGTTGCCATCTGTGTGGGTGCACTAGAAGCCGATTCAAAAATAACGCTGCTGAAACTAGTCGATTTTTCTTTCCCTTTCCTTTACAGGTAGGATATTTAGGGCTAATGACTCCTGTACTGTCACATCCATAGCATGCAACTTCGCTTGACTCTTTCTCTTAACATTCTTATTTCTTTCATATTAAGGTTTTCTTTCTTGAGTAAAATTTTAAGCGGAAACTGTTTCGTTTAATATACTGGAAGACGAGATTTCTTTCCACCACACCGGACACTTTAGAAAGCATCTAGTTTTTTAACAAGATCAACCGAAGAAATAAATTCAGACAAAATATCGATAAAATATTTATTAATGTCAGGGCGGGCTTTCTTCTTGATTTGATCTGCAATGATAAGTTGTTTCAATTTTTCGAAATCTTGGACCTTAAGTTCTTCAAGCCAGCCATCAAAATATCTAGACAGGTCAAAGAAAAAGTATCTCCATGCAAAGTTCGAACAAAATTTAATTAAAACAGAAGTTAGAATGACTAATGCTAAAAAAAAAAAAACAAAAGTTATGCTATTTGGATTAGTTTTAATGCAAAACATGCTATTATTTCAACATACCAACATTTTCAGGATGATGATGAAATTTGTTAGAACTAGTAAAATTCACTTTTTTCGGCTGAAAACAAAATGACTCGGTGAAATTCCGAAATAAAATACGCATGTTCAGTTTCAGAATAAAAACGAACGATTCGGGGAAATTCAAAAATGGAATGCATTCTGGATGAAAACATAAACAGTATAGTTCCGACATGGAATTATTACGTTAAAATGAAGCTAACAGCCTAAGATAGCTAAAACTCAAAACCAATTAAATAAAAAACAGTGGGAAGGGCCATTATTAGGAGCGCCATTGTAGAGACGTAAGAAAAAATGGAAGTTAGACTGTTACAAAACAAAACATTAATTACGAAATTACACATGATTAAAATAGTTACAAAAGAAAATATTTTGTAATAGCAAGCAAGATTTTACATTACCTGTACATTACAAATAATAAACAAAGTTATTTATGAACCGGATGGTTCACCTTCCATTCCTCACATCTCTCTTCCATTCCATCTATCTCAATTTCTTATTGGATATTGAATATTTTGTAAGTTCACTCTATTGGGCTCTAACGCTCCTCTCTTGTCAGTAGAATTAGTATAGATTTGTTACACATATACTTTATATGTATATAAAAAAATTGTTCTTAAAGAAATTCCCATCAAATAAAATATTTTTGTTTATTTATTTATTAGTTTTTTTATTTTATATAATTATTATTTTATAAAATATTATTTTATTTAATTATACCTACAGGAAAATTTAAAAAAAATAATAATAACAATCACTGCCATGATTACAATAATTATATTTGCTCTCTCTATTTGTACATAAAATATAAAAAATATATCAATATATAACTTCATATTAATTTTTATTTTTGTCAGTTTGAAACGCTAATTACATAATACTTAAAATTAGTGATTTTGTTTTTCAATTTTCATAGAAATAGCATATTATATGAAAAGTAAAATAAAATATTGAATAAATATTTTAAATGATATATATTTATTTATATATCGACCTTAAAATATTTATTAAATATAAATGTTTCGAACTTTTTTAAAATAACATATTCATTTAGTCAGGATTTTTTTGACAAAATTACTTTTTTATTATTAAGGAATCTTATGATGAATAAAAATTTTATTTACGATTTTAAAATTTCTAGTTATAGTGAAACTGAAATTTTTAATCTTTAAGAAATCATATAATGAATGATATTTTTATTTAATCTTTTAAAATTTCTGTAATTATAGGTAAATGGAAATTTTTAGTTCCAGATTATTTTCAAAAATAACAATTTATTTAGTCAGAATTTTTTTGACAAAAATAATTTTTAATGTTTGAAGAGAATCACATAATATTAATATTTATTTAAATAAAAAAATTCTATAATTATAGAAAAATTAACTTTTTAAATTCCAGATTATTTTCAAAATAAATAATTCATTTAGAGCTAGGCTTTATTTTGACAAAAGTAAATAATGTTTATAAGATATCTCATAATGATTAATATTTTTAAATATTCCATTAAAATTTTCACAATTATAGTGAAATTGTTTTCAATAAACTGAAAAGTTTCATTAATTCCAGATTATTTTTAAAAATAATAATTCATTTAATCTGGATTGTTTTTATTTTTTGACAAAAATATTTTTTAATGTTTAAGAAATCAAAAAATATCATTTATATTCTCCTTTAAAAATTCTGTATATAGAAATTATATTCCATGTATATAAATTATAACTAAAGTCAATCTAAACTATCATATATGATAGTTCAGATTGACTTTAGTTAAATAATCTGCGTTTATAATTGCAGATTATTTCCAACTAAATTACCAATAACTATATCTAAAATATATTAATTAAAACTTGCATAAAAAGATAATTTAAACTTACATCTATGAAAATTATTTCCTTTACAGGAAATTTCTTCCTGTCTTGAAATCAGAAGGGATAATTATCATTCTAAAGATAAACATCTTAATATTTCCCCCACACCCATCCTGAATTTATTGCAAGCACAGCGTGAACAAAAGACACGAAAAAAATCAAAAATGAAAAATGAAACAAGTTTTTCCTTTCTTAAATATAATAGAACTCTTCAGTAACGAGAACGAGCAATTGTCAAACATTTCATTAACGTATAACTGTTCCAGACAACGAGCTGTTACTGATGTTCCAGTGGCAAAGTTTTAATTTAAAATTAACCAGCCAACTCAGGCGATAAATTGCCAAATTTCTTGTGACTTCTTGAAGTAATTTAAAGGTCTGTTATTAAATAACGCTATTTTTAAAATAACTGGTTATTCTTATAACGTTTACAATATATAACTGTTACAAAATAGCAGTTAAGTACAATAATGATCATATCTACCGGCAAAGTCATTGCGTGAACGCATAAATTTTTTAATTTTATTAAAAAATAAATTATAATGACAATGACAAATAGATTGCATAGTGTGAAGGTGAGTTTATTTTTGTTTATTTATAATATTAGAGGAATAAAAAGTCTGCTTAAATATTATTTCGATGACACGTGGGAAATATTTCAAAATAAATTTCTCTTTGAATTTAATCTTCATTTAGGTTTTAATTTTCTTATATTTTGACAGTATGTTTTTTTTTTCATAACAAATTTCGTTCATATATACTCTAATATTATCCGAACTTAATTAATGTTTTCTTTTAAAGTCAATTAAGTCTGTAAATTGTGTGTCTAATTGATTATTTATATTTGTTTTTTCAGTTTGATTTTAAAGTATATCGTTTTACTAATTAATTTTTTGTTGTTTATTATAATACTAATTTTTCTGTTTTAACTAGAAATATAAAATTACTTTGAATACCTTTTTTCTTTTTTGAACTGTAAAATTTGCCCAAAATAGAGTACATTAGAAACTTATTGTACTACTAGTAAAAACCATTTTAAAGTAGTTGTTCAGAGAGTTTAACTTCATTACAATAATTTTTCATTCAAACCTACGTTTTACTATCTGCTTGGTATTTTGCAACTATAAAGTATTAAAATTCAATGTCTGGTATTTCTCAGTTGACACCTTGTACTTTCGTCACTTGGAGAGGGGAGTACTGTAACTGCCAGAAGTTATGAAGTTTAATTAATATTTGATATAAAATAAAGTTTTAAGAATTTGTTTTGATATTTCATTAGCTAAATCTTATTGTAAACAGTAAAAAATAAAATTTACAGTGAAGTACAATTAACCGAATTTCCATAGATTAAGAGTATAAATTCGTAATTTATTTTCTTGTATAAAATAAAATTTATATTCTAATTTAATTGGAATTTACTTAATAGAAAAAAACCATTTATTTATTGAAACAAAAATAGTGTAAAATATAAAAAGGGAGTATACATAAAAGTAGACAGTTTTAGTTAATGAATATAAAGCAATGCAGAAACGTGATTCTCTTTTAATATTAAACAAATCAAATAAATGTATTGGTAATATGATTATTAAAAATATGTCATACACTATAATTAAATTTATATGTTAAATTGTTCATAATTGGTAGGTAGCATATATTTACATTTTTTTTTCAATGTTAATTTTAGCATAATCTGATTTTTATTATAGCCACGTTTAGCCAATATAGGGCCAAGCTATTTTTCTATTAAGTTATGTATGTTTTATGTGATATTGTTTGGCTATATGAAAAAACTTTAAACTTACATTAATATAATACATAAAATTATATATATAAATAGACATATACACACACATTTGTGTCTTCAAAGCACTGAGCTGTTCATATACATGCAGTGGTTTATAGTGCTTTTCGGACCAAGCATGGTATATATATATATACATAACTATGCTTGGTCTGAAAAGTACTTACTGTAAATTTAAGTTTCTTTTTTAAATTAAAATAATGCTTTGGAAGAGATTTTTGTTATTCTATCTCAATTTTAATGTTTTTCAATTTTTCGAAATTTTTTTTAATTAATATTTGATTGTTTTGGTATTGAAATTTAGAAGAAGAAGAATATTTGATTGTGTGACGCATGACGCACGTGGGGACGTACGTGATGACCGCGTGGCTCTTGTTATGGTCGACGCCATTGTTCACATCCTGTTCTTTTAAATGTAAATAAGATGGATAGATTTGTTTCAGTTTTGAAGCCATAAGAAATTTTTAATGAAATTATTGATCGGTTAATTTTTGCAGCCATGAGTGAAGATGAAAAAGCTGAAGATTATGAATTCGATGTATGTGATATTTGTTTATATGTCAAAAATTGATCTTCTATGCTGCTGTTCCTTTAATGAATTTGGTCTAATAATTTTATTTTTTTGTATTAAAACGTTAAAGATTAAATTGCATTAGTTCTTTTGCGGGAGTCATTAAAGGAATTTTTCTATTATTTCTTTAGAATATTTTTTAAATGTATATTTTTTTATTAAAGAATGATATGGAAGTGCAATGTTTTTAATTGCATCAATATTTTCCTTCTTATTGAAGGTTGATAAAAGAGCTCATCACAATGCTTTGGAAAGAAAACGTCGTGATCATATCAAGGATAGTTTCAGCAGCTTAAGAGAAGCACTACCATCATTCCAAAACGACAAAGTGCGGGTAAAAATCATTATTTAAACAACGATTTTATTTAGTTTTTACTTGTTGAAACTTATTTTTAATCAAAAAGTTGATTAAATGAAATAGCTCATTTAAGTTAATCTGAAATTAGGGAAATGCTTTGCAAAGAATTTTCCTTTACACCTCTGATTATCACATTTTCATTGATATTTAATACAAACCGAATTGTTAAATATGTCTTTTTACAAAATAAGTAAATGATTTGGAATTTCTTGGATAGAGTAATTTTTCAATGATAGTTTCTCATAATGTTTCTCTACATCTAAGAATATTAAATCCTATATTTAGTAAAATTTCATGTCGTAGCCTATTAATGTATTGAATTCTAAATAAAACATAAATAATTTGTAATATAAGAAATATTTTTTGTCTGTTTTTCAAAGAAAAATACTGACAATTAAAATCCACTAATTATTGCATTTATCAAGTTTCTTTCATTTTTATAATGTTTTTAATTTTGCAAATAATAGAAGACAAACAACATGCAAATGCTTAAGAATTTGATTTCTATTGATGTGATTTTTGTGTGTTTGATGCATTTTTTTAATATTTATCTAAGAATTTGTTTTTATTGAATATATATTTTACTAATGAACTTTAATGACCACTGTGCAATGATATTTTTTTAAGACTAATGTTTGTTGATGTTTAATATTTTTTGTAGTATGTGAAAATATACAAATACTTTTAACCATCAGATTCTGTAAAACTTATTTTTATGTTTTCGTGCCTGAATTGAATGTATATAATCTTTCTTTAATCAGATATTAGAGTCATAGCTGAATTATATAGGGAGAAACAATTTACTTATAGCTGTATTATGTGTGAATTGCAATGTATGTACTTGGTTTGCATATATAATTCATGAATATTTATAAAATTATTATATATTAGTAAATTAAAGAGTACCAGATCTGTATCTGTAATAGATTTGCTCTCACTATATGAATAAATGTTTAATAATAAAAATATTACAGTTTGTCATCTTAAAGTTGTGTTGATGAATTTTTGTTTATACTTCAAAGTACTTCCATGAAGCTAGTTTGAGATACTTGTAACTGCTGAAAATTTAAATGAGATTGTTATTTCAAACAGCTGAATAATGATTTCAACAGCAAATATCCTACTGCATCACATTTGCTAATGAATTGTATGAATAGGGGAGTGGAAAGTATTAGTCATCATTTGAGAAGAATAAAAAATGGGAACTGTTGAAAAAGTTTTTTGAACACATTATTATTAGCCTACAAGAAGAGCACCCTGACTGAAGAGAAAGTAAAAAACTATATGTGCTTAAACTATCATTTATACGATATCAAAAATTGTATTAATAAAGAATATATCTGTCAAGAAATACTGTCATGTTGATGTTATGATCCAGAATGTTATCATAAAAATTATCAGTTTTATGATAACATTTAATAATATAAATTTTGCAGTCAACTGCAAAATTGCTAAATTTTTAAAGTTTTTAAAGAAAGCTTATATAACAGATAATGCATGTTTAAGCATATATTTATCTATTAGGTTTAATTGATGAGAACATTTTTTTAAGTATTTAAAAATATAATTGAAGTTAACAAAATATAATGAGTGAAATTAGGTAGTATTAAAAATGAAATGCTTTGCATGGATGGCAGGATGAAAAATTGTGACATTGCTTGAAACTTATTTGAGGAGAAAGGTTTAAATTTCATTATTAATTTAGTTATCAAGAAATTCTTCACATTCAAGGTTTTTAACCAGTCTTTTCATTATTTTATACTAATTCTTGCCTCAAGAAATTGAAATAAATCGAGGAAATATTTAGTCATTGTAATGTGTGCTGGCTTTCCAAAGAAAGTTGCTACTTGGGATTTTCTGACTTACAGTATTAAGAAAACAAACTATCCAGTGAATGTTTTCTATTAAAGAATGTGAAGACTAGTTATTCTACTAAGGAATAAAGATCTTTTCTTGCCAATATTATTAGACATTTAAATTTTAGAGTACAGGAATTTTTTAAAAATTTTTCTGAAATCAGCCACACCCACACACATATATATTTAGGAAGCTTTTGCTTTGACTCAATTGAGAGTGAAATTCATAAATATACAGAAACAAGTATTGACTAATTATCTGAAGGTAAAACAAACAAAAGATATTTTCTTAACTAATGAAATTGGTAGAGTGGCTGCTTTTAAATTTTTATCTGAAATTGCCAAAAAAATCAGTAGATTTTCAAAAATTTCATTCAGAAATTGGGAGAAATGATGTAAAAGCTGGCGTTTCCCAATAAATTCAGTAGAGTTTGCAGCTATGTGTGTATATATATATATATATATATAAAGATAGGGTATTCTAAAAGAACCTGGCACCACGACTATAGGTCTATTGTACTATACCCCAAAAGCCCTATTTGAAGAGACCAGAAGCAAAATTCAGCAGACATTTTACAGGAATTTTCTGCAACATCCAAGGTTCAATCAAGTGCTGATCCAGGTGTTCGAATCTATGTGCCGAAAAGGTTTCACATTCACATAAGATGTGTATTGAAGTTTCTTCCATATAATGACAACTTCCACAAGTGGGATCATCTGAAACTCCAATTATGATGAGATGTCTTTTAAGGTGGCAGTGTCCTGTAAGTAGTCCCACTGCTTTCCTTAGACTGCTTCTATTGAGATTTAATAATTCTTTTTGCCTTTTACTAGGGCACGTGGTATTTAATAGTCTTGCTTGTCTTTGATCATTGGCATTGTACTAATTCATAAACTGTTGTTTTCTGAAGAGATCTAAGACATTCTTTCTGATCAATTCTTTAGAAATACCTAGTACTGGTTCAGGACCAAAGAAGTCAGTTGTTGATCCAGTCCTTGCCAGCTAATCAGCTAATTCATTGCTAGGAACACCAGAATGCCCAGACACTCACATTAAAGTGATGTGGTTATTATTAGCTAATTTACACAGTGAGATAACATTTCTTAGACGAGAACAGAAGTTACAGTAGACTTCTGTAGAGCTAGTAATGCAGCTCGACTGTCAGAAGATATAATTATTCTTTAACAAGAATAGTTTCTGTCCAAGCATATACTACTGCACATGAGAATGGCAAAGACTTCTGCTTGGAATACAGTTGTGTATTTACCCAAGGGGAATGATAGCTTTGTGCCATCAGCAAGACAACAAATACCAGCCCCAGTGTTGGAATTCATTTTTGAGCCATCAGTATACAGTAAATACAGCTTTCACTAATGGCAACATTATTCCAGTCTTCTCTCAAGGAAAATTTGACTGTTAAGTTTGCTTTTGATAAGCCTTATACAATCGTGTAATCAGTAGGCATACTTATAAAAGGATGACTAGTTACATCAGCATTGAGGTTTCCCCAGGATAAAAACCTAGAGTAGTCCTTCCACTGACCTGTAATTTTAAGCCTCTTCATTATTAGTATCAAGTATTGCTTCTGCTTCAATACGTTTATAAAGGGGATCCATACCAAGCAGAAGCTCCAGTGTAGATGTGGGAGTTGTTCGTACACACCCAGAGATAGCTACACAAAGCATTCTTTGTAATTTTGTTAATTCTGCTTTAGCAGTTTCATTTTTGATTCTAGGCCACCAGACCACTGGGCCATAAGTAATAATGGGACAAATGATCATAGCGTAAATCCAATGAATAACTTTGGGATTTAAGCCCCAAGTTCTTCCAAATGCATTTCTACATGACCAGAAAGCTTTTTTTGCTCTTTCAATGCAAAAGTTGAAGTGCTTGCTCCGACTTAAGTTCATGTCAAAAAATACTCCTAAGAATTTAACTTCTTTGGAGCAAGTTAACTCTTGACCAAAAAAAGTTATCTTTCTCAGATTAAGATTCTTTTTCTTTGTGAAGTCTACCATAATGGTTTTTTGAGGGTTTACAGAAAGGCCTTTTTTACACCAAGTCTCAATTTGTTTGAGGGTGTTGGACATGATACTAGAGATGGTTTCACCAAACTTACCCCTGACAGTTATAACTAAATCATCTGCATATCCAATGGTGGTTATGCCTGGTTTTTTTAACATCTCTAAAAGGAAATCTACAACACAGCACCATAAGATGGGTGAAAGAACCCCTCCCTGTGGGCAACCAACTTTGGCTTTGATCATCATGTTTTCTCCTAAAAATGAGGCACTGACAAATCTGTTATTGAGCAGATTTTTTATCCAAGAACAGATTGTGTCATTAACTCCCTTTCTAGCAAGGGATTGTAAAATAGTTTCAATGGGTACCTTATCAAAGGCACCTTCAATATCTAAGAAAACAGTTAAAGCAAGTTCCTTAGCCTTAAAGTTCTGCTCCAAAATAAAGGATAAGTTGTAGATGGCACTGTCAGTGGATCTACCAGGTTGATATGCATATTGAGAGTCAGAAAGTGGTTTTTCCACTAAATGGACTTCTCTAATATATCTGTCTATCAGCTTTTCAATTGCCTTTAAAGAAAAGATGTTAGGCTAATAGGTCTAAAAGATTTAGCTTCATAGTAATTATTTTTCCCTATTTTAGGAATAAAAATTACTTTTGTATGTCTCCAAGCAATAAGTATATGCCCAAAGGCTATACTTGCCCTAAAAATTCTACAGAGAATTTGGAGCAATGCACTGGACTCCCTCAATAAGCAGAGCCGGTACAATTCCATACATTCCTGGTGATTTAAAAGGTTTAAAGGTCATTATTGCCCATTTTGTGTTCGATCATAAGTTATGATTTTTTGGCAACATCCCATTTACTTCTACCACAAAGAGAGAGTAAAATTAGGAGTTTCTTTTATTTCGGTGGAACCTGGAAAGTGAACTCTGAACAGTTCAGCCAGTGTCTCTCTCCCAGATTCTGAAAACTTATCATTTGGCAATTTAAGAGTGTTTAGACAGAAGTTCCTGCCTTTAGACACACACACACACACACACACACACACACACACACACACACACACACACACACACACACACACACACATATATATATATATATATATATATATATATATTGACCTGTTTTTTTTATTCTTTTTCAATTTTTTACAAGATATTATTAATCTTTAATCCTGATAGAAATTATTGACCTAAAGTATTACAGTATCATAGTACCCTGAAGAGCATATATAAACAATTTGTTTGGGCATATGGTCTAATTTTGTTGCCTTAATTAAATTTAGGCTAACAAGTAATTTTCCAGCAATGATTATAAGTTTCAATTTACATGTTTGTGAACAAATGTTTTCTATTGTAAACTTAAGAATTTAATAACTGTCTCACAAAATTTATGTATAAATCTGAAAAGCATATTATGTTAGTGTTTACTAGAACTAACCTTAATGTAGGTGAGTTGGTTAGCGGGTAAAATATTACAAATTTAAAAGCTGTATTAATTTTATATTTACTATTATATATTTAAATTTTTCCAAGCTTATTTTGTATACAACTGACAACTGTTAAAAACGCCTGTAATTCACAAAACATATTATATTTATGTTTATATAGTTTTTTTAAATTTCCACTTCTTAGATTTATATAAAAAAAATTGTAGTCTCATTTTATATTTTGTACATTAAAAAAATTAGGAAGACCCCTTTTCTAAATAGTGCCACTCTTTTTTAAAGGTTACACACTCCTGTTTTAAGAATTGATTTACTTTATATTGAAATAATCCAGTTTACGGAATGATTTCAGAAATCATCTTTATTTTCTATGCTGCCATTCGTTACTCGAATATATTTTTATTTTATGAATAATTGGAACAGCTATTGATGAAGGAATAATTAGTTTACATAAAATATGGTTCACGCAACTCCTAAATATTAGTAAAAAAAAAAAAAAAAAAAAAATTAAAGCCCCTTGAAACTCCTGGAATTTTTACCTACCTTGATGCATGTTTGCTTTTTAATAAAACCATAATTTTTTTTAGTTTATTTTGAAATTTTTGATGAAATAGTCCAAAAACCAAATTGAGTATTAGCTCTTAATGTTGGCACTAGATGGCGGTATGATTAAAATTCTAGACTGTTTGTTGTATTTGTAATTATTAAAAAATCTAGTTCAGTCACAATAATTGAATTGTAAACTTGTTTAGTAGTATTTAGAATTATGTGTGTGAAGTGAAGTAGTTGCCTAATACGATTGTTATGTTGTGCAATGATACAGGCGATTTTAATTGATGTTTTTTCAATTTGCTTTTATTTTCTTTTATTGTATAAAATTCACTGAATATTAACATTTACATATGTTTTCCATGTCCCCTATAGTGGAAACTGCATATTATTTCAATGATTTTGAATTAATATGTTTATCAATGAAATTAAGTCTTGAAATAAATTAATTTATATGTGTGTTTGAAATAAATTAATTTATATAATATGCTTAATGGAAACATTTTCTCTGACCAGTAGACTCAGGAAAAGCCATAAAATGACAGGCTTTTGCATGGTTCAGAAAAAACACTTGCCCATCATCTGCTTTGCAAGAAAGACTTCTGTATTTCAAATATGTGTGAATCTGCAATCAAGCCCCATATGAAAGGAAAAAAACATGTTTATTTTTTGAGCTGGCTGTGTAGGCCAAAACTACTAATTTAAAAGATCTTTTTAATGCAACTTCTTCTGTTAAAGAATGTAAACCTAAAGCATGTTCTAAAATTTTAGATTTATTTCTTTAAAAGAAATTTTATAGGCTGAAATTCTATTGGCCTTTAAAGTTTCAAGCGGAGGATTTAGCTACAGTTTGTAGCAATATAAATTATATCTTTCAAGCAATTTTTCTAGTCAGTGCTATTGATAAGCAATTCAGTTGTGCTGAAAAAAATATGCTTATTTAACAGATTTTAAAATTGTACCATATTTTTTAAACTTATTGAAAGAAAAAGTTAAGAATGCTAGTAATTATGCGCATCTCTTTGCTAAAATCTTAAGCAATCATCAACAAAAGTTTGTATATCTAAATAATCAAGAAATGAGAAAATTATTGAATGGTTAACGAAATAGAAAAACTAGAATATGGGTAGGAAACTGTATAGTTTTTAAAGAGTTTGAAAGTAAACAGAAGAAAAATTTAAAATTGCTTTTATTAAATAATAATTTGGGGGAAAAAAGTAATCATGGGGACCTTATGTAATAGTTGTACTTGTTTTGATTAAGTATATTTATATTTGAAAAAAGGTTGTTATACAATATTGAAATAATAGGTTGATTGATAAGAATCTTTTAAAGATGTTTAAAAACTCTATATTTATCCTTTATCTTACCAGAAATATAAAAAAGTATTGATTATTTCTTTCTTTCTTTTTCTTTTCTTTCTTTCTTTTTTTTTTTTTTGTTATAGCTGTAAATTTATTGAAGACTTGAAGTAATTATTAAACATATTTCTAACTGAACTAAAAGAAAATATTCTCATTAAGTTTAGCAATTATTTATGTCTATTATTTCCTATTATTAATATAATTGAAAAATGCTGCTTATACATAACTATATTTATATTTGGTTAAAAATTATTTTTATTTAAAAAAAAAAAAATGTTGATATCTTCTGGAAATTTTTGATTTGATTCCTGGAAAATTCCTTAAAACTCCTGTAATTTGATTCTTGAAAATCTGTACAAACCCTGAAAAGTTTTAATGTTTTTTAAAAATTGTTTTGCAAATCAATTTTGAAACAGAAATTATTAACTTCTTATTTTAAAAAAATTACATGTTTTGAGCCTAACTTGATTTATAGATGGTAAGTGTGAAGATAACATTGAAGGTTTAAAAATTGTAAGTTATCTAATTCATTTACATCATTTCTGAGTAAAATCCTAGTATATGCACAATTTTCAAACGTGTGATTTATGCTGATATTGCAAGATTTCCAATTTCCAAATGAAAAAATATCTGAAAAGCAATAAAACACACTAAATATTGTTGAGTTAACAAGTCACAATAAAATTGAGTGTATTCAGGATTATAAAAACTGCAATCTCCAGCTTAGAATATCTCGTGCTATTTTCAGTTTCAAACATTTTACTATATTTTCTTGTTAAAGAACTACTGCTAAATTAAAAGATATAAACTTAACCTCACGTTTTACAAAATTTGCATATTTCAAGGAAATAAATCTCTAAAAGTTAATAGTATTCATTATCAGTCAATAAAATATAATCATAATCAATTTTTTAGTTTTATTTTAATTACTCAGAAGAATACAAACACTTTAAAAACATATCTTAAATAACAAAACCAACAACTGTGCTATAAATCTAAATTGATTACTAATAATATGTATTTTGATGAAAACTCTGCTTTCTAATTAAGTAGGCATTGGAGCCTATCTTAAAGTAACATAATTTTCTAATTTTAATTAATCATTTAATAGAATTCAACATGATATGTATAAAATATTTCTATGCGATATGTAATAAATTATACATATTTTACTGTATGAAATAGGAAATTAGAATAATGCAAATTAAAAATACTTACCTGATCAACTTTCTTTACATTTTATTTAAAAAATACAAATTAAAAAACTTTAAAAAATTATAACATCAAATTAACTTTTAAATTGTGAAAATACAATCAAAATTTCACACATACCCATTTAAATGTCAACTTTGGCAAAAACATAGCTTATGGGTTACTAAACTGCAAATGTATTTCACTCATTGGAATACGTTATAGAATTGCCAAACAAATTCATTCTTCTGGAGCAGTAATGTGCAGGTGTGGCACATTTGTGACCCTTTATTGACTTGTAGCCCAGCAAACTTTATCACCCTAGTACCATAGTTTTGTCTACCAAATACCTTTATTCTCGTCAAATCCATTGTGTTATGTATACTAGGATTAAGTCAATTTATGTTAAGTTCCATTAATATTAATTACTTCAGCATTTTTGTCCAAAAGAGCAATGATAGTTTTCAGTAGCTGTAACTATTTTGTTAAAGTCATTATTTTAAAGATTGCAATTTATGAGATCATTATTTTTCTTTTCTTGAATATTTTTACTAAATATTAAATCTATTTCAAAACTGTCATTTCCTTTCTTAGATTATGTGACTAATTTCATAAGTATAAATTTTTATCACAGAGAAGTTCATTATTTCTTACATAGAGCATTATGAATGGAGATTGCATGAATGTGAGAATTTTTTTTATAAACTAAAACTGGTGTATCTCAGACTACTTTATGAATAAATTTGTATAGTGATTCTATAATTTGCGATTCTTGCTTTTGGTTTAAAAGTTTGCGGATTGGAATCCTTCTTTGTGGTTGATTGCTTATAGTGTTTCAGTTTCCTCTTTAAAATGTAGGCCCTGATCTGATTAATCTTTATTTGCAAAATGTGACTGAGCAAAAATCCAATCTGTATTTTCAGTGATATGTTCAAGCAGCATTTATATCCAAGAAGATTGGATAATTATGTTTAATTTGATTGCACGTCTCCTATTTAAGTAATTAATATTTTCTATTAAATTAGAATAAGAAAGGTCAGCTTTGGAAGAATACCAATTTATAATTAAAATTTCAATTGAGAAAAAAAATTTACTCATGTAGAAGTTCAGTTTTTAAGATCTGGATATTTAATAATACAATATTGTATACATAATTCAAATTTAAATAATTTGTAAAAGGCAAGATTTGGTCAAATTTTTTTTTTAAATTAATGTATTAGGTGCATAATGGATTTTAATCAAATCTGATACATTTCTTTATATTCTATTCTTATAAATTATTGATATCTTATAAACTTAATAATTTCTTATTAGAAACTTATAAAAAAAATTTAATTTTTAACATTATCATTGAAATTGATATTTAAAAGAAATATTTTAAACTAAAATATATTTTTAACAATATCAAGTTAAATGGATTATTATTATTTATGTTTTAATAAGTTGAAATATAGTTTAAATGTATACTTTCTCATTTAAAAGCCTCAGTATATTTATGTATCAATTTTATTTTAATCCAATAGGCCTCACGAGCTCAAATTTTGAAGAAAGCTGCTGATTATATTCAAAATATGAGACGAAAAAATATATCCCATCAAAATGATATTGATGATTTGAAAAGGCAAAATAAAAATTTAGAAGATCAAAGTAAGTTATTCTCAAGATGCTTGTTATGTTATCCATATTATCTAAAATTAATGTTTAGATATTTGTAGGTAAAAAACAACCTTACTAAACTACATATTTATAAATTATCTATATAGTATTGGTAAAATAGTTATTCATTGTAGGAAAAATTTTTACAGCATGTTAATTATAAAAGTTAGTGATATATGTACTTTTATATAGTATTACACAGAATGCTGGTTACAATTTAATTCATTTAAATTTACATATTGCCTGTAAATTGAAACATTCCTAATATTTAATGCATATTTTTATATTGCAATTTCTGTGTTTGAATATTTTGATAGACTTTTTGAATTTTATTTGATTTTAAGAATAAATTTAATATATAATTTTTAATGAAAACTCCAGTTTGCTTATAAAATTTTAGAAAACTACCTGTTTAATAGAATTGAATATGACACTGTCTTATAATTTCAAAGAACACTTTTAAATGATTTGGAATAAATTAATTTAAAATAACAATTCTGAAACATACACACAAGAACTCATAGACAAAAATGTTAGTGAAAAGCAGTTGTGCTTATATATAAAGACTTAAGAGATGTTTAAAATATTAATGTTCTTATTTGTTTCACACACAAAATATTTAGCATTCTCAATATTTAAAACAATTACTGTTTCAGATAGTTTTTAATATTTCTTTGAGTGAAACAATCTAAAACATTTAATTTCTATTTGCTATTGTGACTCTTATGGTGTTTCCTATTATCAATCCATTGCATTCAAATAATATTTTAAGTGCTCTGAAGTTATCACCTATATATTTTAATTGAATTTATTATTGATTTGAAGAAGAGTAATATGGTGAAAAGTTGTGCCCTATGTTTTTAAATAGCTTTTATTTTTTTAAATTTCTATTTTTATCACTTTATATATTTTAAACTTGTAAATTGTATGCAGCACATTTATTTAAATGCATCTATATGTTCTATATTTCTATATAAGGAGCAAAAAATAGGCTTAAATATTCAGGACTACTTTTTTTTTTATTCTTAATTTTGTTTGACTCTATTTATTTCACTTTTTCTGCATTATTTATTGTATTAGCTAAACTAGCAAAATTTAAATTAAGAAATATTTTCACTGATAAATAATATGTATAGTTTTTACATGTAATATTAGATTATTAATGTAACTGCTTAGCCAATTATTTTTCAAAATATTCTTCATTAATAATTTTTTTTATAATTGAAAGTGTCTAATTTAGAAAAGATAAGCATTGTAAAAACATTAGATATTTATAAACAAGACTTTGGATTGTGAAAATATTATTTTAGGAATTAACTAAAATAATTTTGATTTTGATCAGAATTCTTTATTTATAACGTATTTTATTTAGATTGCTACATGATTCATGTTCCTTATTCATTACTACATAACACAGATCCTTTTATTTTTCAGATTTCTAATTCTATTTACATGTTGAAAATCATAATTTAAATGATCTGTAATTAGAATACAAAAATTTTCTGAGTATCCTGTATGCATACTCATATTTCTTATTAAATCTGTAAATAGACTGAGTAAAGAAAACTTAAAAAAAAGTAATTTTTTTTTTATTTTTTATTTATTTATTTATTTTTTTTTGTGAAAATGGTGAGTTTAACTTTTTTTTCCCCTAATTTAATGGACATTCTTTTATTTTAAAAAGTAACTTTTTAAAATAGCTTAAGTTCCTATTTCAATAGTTTCCTAATTTCAGTTACATTTCTTTGTTCTCATTTCATGTTAGTTTTCATTGCTTTGTTGTTCTAAACTTTTTGTTATCTTGCTTAATTGAAAGAATTTATAATTTTAATAGATATTTGTGTTAACCATTTAGTATTGCATACAATTACTTAAACTATGTATTAAATTAAATTTATATAAAAACTGTATTGCCATAGAATATTCAATATTTATTTTTAAAATGAATTTAATGTACAAAGTTACTAATCCTACCTATAAAATATAATGCATTTAATGTCAAGTATTCTCATCTTAATCCAATGGAATTCTCAGTGAAGAAACCGATAATTAAAAGGAAAGTTCATATCAATGATGTTTTTATTCAAAAATCCTTACTTTCATTATTGTTCAGAATATTGTTATGCAAGAAAATTGGTCAGTTTACATATGTATATTGTTTTACTCATTATTGTAAAAAGATTTATTCTTTGAATTTTGTTGTTTCTAAAAGCTTCTCTTAAATGTATCTTCTTGTTTCTCATCATTACTATAGAATATCACAATGTTTAACTAAAATTTTTATTTTTAACTTACAAGTAAAAACCTTAAAAACATAAAATTAATATTGCAAATAAACTCTGGTTTTGCATTCATCTGTAATACATATTGAAACTAAACAGTATTAAGTTTGATTTAGTTATTACATGTTTGATGAGACTTCATAATATTCTTTTTTATTCATTAAAATTTTTTTCACTTTGTTTAAAGTAAAGTTATATTTGTTAACTCTGTATTATTAAGATAGTTTCTTTTTAATTTTTTCACGTGATTTCTAGTTTAGGTAAAAATAATTTCTTAAATGGAAAAAGGTACTTATTTTGAATAATTGAAATGTGTGCATTTCATAAATTCTGGAAATTAATGTTCATTACTAAGTTAAAATATTGAAAATAAAGTCAAAATTTTTATATAATTTCAAAACTACTATTTTAATTTTATTTTTCATATGAGATGTAAGCACAGTTCTAATTTTCTTTGTAGTTCGAATGTTAGAAAAAGCTAAAAGAACAGGTAACTATGCAGCTGTGAATATCTTGGATAGTCCTCTGATTGGCAGCACTAAAGCATCCCTCTCTTCCTATGAAGGAGATTCAGATTCAGCGAGTTCTAGTACTACTGGATCAATAGATGGGCACCGGAAGCGACTCAAGACTGATTAGAACTGGACCTGATTGAAGATATCCAACTTGAAGGCATTTTTAAATTAAAAAAAGAAAAGAATAAAAACGTCCGTGTTATATTTAGCCACATTAAATGCTGTATAAATTTTCAAAATAGCCTTGGGCTTTTAAAGATCTCAAGTTGTGATAGCTATGTTTTCCCTTGACACGCATTTTTACCACACAATTCAAATTTTTACATAAATACTAAGTGTTACAATCAGTATTGTGCTGCAAGGTGCTCTTTAATATGCTTTGATGATTGATAGGCCTCTAAAAAGCTTATTTATAAAAATATTTTAACATAAAAATATCAGTTTAATAAACTATCCTATTTATGAATGCATTGATTTTTTTCTGAGTTATGAAACATTCATGGATTGCTCATAACTCGTAACAATTTTATTATAAAGTTAACAAAAGATCATATTAAATTTTATTGATCCTTAAAACTCCAATGAATCGCAAATAATTCATTATTAGTAATTTCAGTTGAATTAATAAAAACTATCTGAAAAAGTTTAGTCATTACTGAAAAGGTTTAAGTTGTTGGTTACGTATGCTTGGTGTGTGTAAAATTAACCAAGTTACTAAAATCTTATTTTATTTATGGAAAATTTTTTTCAGTTAATAACATTTAACTTAAATAATTTATCCTTCATTGTAGTTTTTTGAATTAATCATTTACTATTCCAAAAACTGTAATATTTAGTACTCTTTGAAAATCAAATTTGCATATTACTTTTATAATGTAATATTATAAATGTGTTCAAATATTAAGATTCTGAATTGCATAGAAATATGTAAATAGGCTGTTCTGTATTGGTATTTTGTGGGTATTTTGAGTTTTAATTCTAATCTCATAATTTCATAGTACCTGACCTATTTTTGTTCATTGTTTTATATTTGATGTATAATTACAGTGAAACCCTGATTTTACATTTCTGAAGGGACTGGGTAAAAAAGACATAAAATAGGGGAAAACGTAAAATGTGGGAAATGCACATAGAATGCAAAAATCAAATAGGAAAATGCTAAAGGTTGTAAAGATGACACTTTCGAAAGGTATAATATTTGTATTTTATGAAAAGAACATTATTATACATGCAATTTTAAGATCTTTCTAACACATTTAGTTGGAATCCTGGTATTCAAGTTAAAAATAATTCGCAATAGTGGATTGTTTTTTATTCATTGAGTTCAAAGTGAATGATGCATCATTTAGGATTGAAATACTTTGGAAAATTTTTTTTCCTGGTCTTTTTTAAGAACAAAAATAATCTTTCATTATTTGGAAGCTCTTCATTGCAATATTGATAGAAGGGACGGGCTGTGGTTCCGATTCTTCTTGTTAATTATCGACTGATGAAAAGTCCATAATGTTGGCTATGGATAGAGCAGTAGCTCTTTCAGTTTCACATGTTGCTAAGTTTTCTGGGATATAATCGTCAAAGTCAAAGATATTAACTGTTTCGTTGTCCTCTTTTGAGACCACAGCTGCTGATTTTCCATCTTATCCTGGTTCAACAAACGCTATGATTCCGCTTTTTTCAAAAAAATGGAAATGCACTGTTGAGTAACATTTCTCTCCGATACAGAAATAAAATTCATTGCTACTAGAACACTTAATTTTAGTTTGCAGGCATCATTTAGGTTTCCAATTTTTTATCAGTTAGTTTCCCAGGTAAGTTTTCTATAATAAAGCTTGAAAGATTTAATAATGCAGAGATCACAATCCTGCAATTTGTTTGTACGATTTACAGGCCAAAGCATGACACACACATTAGACAGCTGCAAATCCGGATGTGCAGTACATTTATTAATCAATAAAATTATTTTATGATTCTCCAACTTCATTTGTTAGTTTAGTTTGTGGAAAAAGTCTTCGAAAAGGGCTTGGGTTATCCACGTTCTTTTGTTTGCTTCATACTTTGTTCGAAAGCTTTTTGCGTTTTTGAAGCATTGTGGGTTGCGTGACTTTCCAGCAACAAGAGGCATCAACTTCTAACCACCATCATAATTACAGCACAGTAAAATGATAAGATGCAATTTGGACATCTTCCCTCTTTGACAGGAGTCTCCTTTAGGAACGTAATTTTTATCTACTAGGTGATTAAAGAAAAGTCTGGTATCGTCCGCAATGAATATGTCCTTTGATTTGAATCCTTTGGTCAATTTAGTAGGTTTTTATTCCATTTTTCTATTGTAACTTCATCTACACTTGATGATTGTCCTTAAAGCGATCTATATGGAAGATTATAACTTTTTCATTCTGTCCAACCTGCCATTTGAAGCTGGGAAGTCTTTCAAACCACCAAGCCTACCGGTAATTTCTAGCGCTTTTTCTATTAGTATTGTGCCATTTATAAGTACCACAGCATGAGCTTCTTTAAACCACTTTAATAAGATACCTCCCTGATCCTCTTACGGCGATTTTGTCAATGTTTTCAGTTTCTTAGAAATTTTTTTTACCAACTTCCTTGGTGGTTTTTTTTTTTTTTTTTTTTTTTTTTTTTTTTTTTTTTTTATGGATTTTTAGGTTGTCAGGAGGATTGCTTATGATTGAGCGAACACTGTTTGGTTCCGTGAAGTACATCAAATCGTTTAATAATATCTGCTTTTCTCAGCAGCAGAAAATTTTTTGCGTTTTTTACTTCTCATTTCGGCTTGAAAAGATTAGAAATGCGGCCACCACGTGCTAAACAGTGACTGAAGGTTGTCCAGTGTTATGCAATGGATTTCAGGCTTATCTGAAAACATGAGAAGGGTAACGACCCCCCTTCTCCCGAATGAAAGAAAAGGCATCACCTCATCTGATTGGTAACTGTAGTGTCTCTTCTCCTGTCAATCTTATTCCTATACCAGTGAAGTGTATTTCTTCTGTATTTTGCTCCCCCACCAGTAATGTATTCAGGGAAGTAGACAGTCTGTATAATGCATTTCTGTTTACATCAATCAACTTTTGACGGCGTGGATTAGCTTTAAAAAAAAGCACAAAAAAGAATAATATTGTGTATTTTCAAATATTTTTTCTTTTCCCCCCCTTTCCAGAGAAAACCTAAAATGCCATAACAAATTCCATAACAAAAAATTTACAATCCTGAATAAATTAACATTATTAGTATATGAAAAAACTGGGACTTGATGGAAAAAACGTAGATTCAAAGGATGTAAAATCAGGGCTTCACTGTATTTCCAAAGTTATATGGATCATTAATTTTAGATACCTAAATCTAGTCAGGTTTTAAGATTTTATATACAATAAGCACATTTTTGTTCTTAAAAGCATAATTTTAAGAAACTTGAAAACATTTTGCTGATTATAACAGGATTGTTAATTTTTCTGAGTTGCTTCCATACTCTTATGAATATTTTATCATAATTTAAGAAATATATTTATGTATTTTTTATAAATCAAACTTTTTTAAAGTATATCATAGTCTAATTAAACAAAATGAGAAATACATTCTTACTGATGTGTTTTAAAATTGTCTTTATAGTTTGCAAGTGTAATTTTTGCACAATTCTGTTCTTTTTTACTATTCTGCTTTAAAAATTTGTGTATACTCTATCTCCTCATTATTAAATTTTAGATATAAAATCATTAAAATAATTTCTTCCATTAGAATAAAAAATAAGAGCTAATAAATAGAAATAAATATTGAAAACAATTATGGTACTTAAATGCCTAATTATGCTTTTGTTGGAAATAATTTGTCTTGCCTTATATAATTTTTTAAAGGTCTAAATTTTATGTATGAACTTCTTTATTCAATGAAATAAAAATCCAATTATTTATTCTTGTTAAAAGTAATATGAAACAAAATTAGTGTTCATAGAAATTCTCTTTCTGTTAATGGAAATTAATAAAATGAATACCAAATTTGTTAGGTAAGTCTATGTATCAAATTTAATTCTAACATTTCATTAAGGTATGGCCATTAATGATTGAAAGATGTATCAGAAACACCTTAATATTTATTATTTTGACTTATTTATATTGCATTAATAACTATACAATGAATTTAAATAATTAGTTCTTTTCTAATAAATTCCACATTCATTGAGATTTAATTATTATATAGTTAATAGTTTTAAAACTGGGGTAGAGGCTATATATTATAAGTAATAAATTAGAGATGGGAAAGATTGTAATTTTATATTGTCTTAATTTCTCAGATTTATAGGAAATGTAAGTATTGCCTATAAAGTATTGCATTTATGATTATTTGCAGTCACATTATAAAATTTCTTGAATGGTTTAAAAAATTTTAATTGAGTAGTAAAATTTGCTGTTCTCAACATGTGTAAATGTTATACAGATATTCTTGAATTTAATATTTCTAGTTCTCTCATTCTCCTTTAGTCAAATGAAACATTTATTTATTTATTTTTTAAAGATAATATTTGATTATATTTAAAGCTGAATCGAAAAAGGTAATGAAGAAAATACTGTGTACAAGTGGAGAGCATAGAATTTTGTTTAAAAAAATGAATTAAGAAAATTCTAAGGGTGATATTATAGCTTTATGCTCTGCATTAAGCATATTTGACAAAAGACAGTAATATTGTGATAATAATAATGTTGGTTGGGAATTTTTCTTGTAGTTGTGCTGTTTATGAAAGGAAAAGAATATTTTTTCTCAAATAGGCTCAAGCTAATTATCACAGGTTTTTGTTATATATTGGCAACAGATGTAAGTTTAAAATTTAATTTTTTATTACAAAGTAGTCCATCTCTGTGGATGTGGCTTATATTTAAAAAAATCTCATTGTTATTTTTTTATTGGTACTTTTTATATTCTGTTCCAAATGAGAGAAAAAACTTACTTTTAAAAATTAAAATAAGCTTACAAAATTCTCAAATTTGTATTTATATTTACTTTTTTTTCCTACATTAAATTGCTAGTGAAGATTATATTTCTGTTGTATCTAATATAAAAATTATATATACATTTTTGAGAACATGTACCTACTTATAATTTTAAGATCTTGTTAATTAATTTTCTATTTTTCTAATTAAAGAGTAATATTAAATAAATTGCATATAATATTTATCTGTGAATGTGTAATTTTTTCTATGTATATTCACATGGGTGCCACTTCCTATGCTGAAAGGATCTCTCCTTTGAAAAATTTAAAACAAATAATTAAAAGAGTACAAATGAAATTTCAAGTTTTAAAATTCCTGAAGTCAAAACATTTTACTCCAGTTATAATGTAAAAGCTATGAAATATATGATCAAATAGTATATCTCTTGCTTATTTGACTTGTGAAATGAGATTTATTCATCCTGAACAAACCATGTTGTTTGGTATTGAAATCATTCTTTGAAATTTGTATGCTTGCTATTGCATTTTAGTTAGTAAATTTCAACAACAGTTCAGGATTTAAATGACATTTCTATATATTGATTTTAAAATAAATTTTAAATTAAAAGGTCAGGATGTCAGTTTTATGAATTACATGAAAGTGTTGAATAATTACTTTGTGAAGTTAATAGTTTTGAGAATAATCAAGAAAAGATAAACAAAATGTAATGGGTTGTGCAATTCAGTTTGGATTTCTATTGATGTTTTAAAGAATGTAACGTCGTAAGAAATGTATTTTTTTTGTGTTTTTACTTTTAAATTGTGTTAAATGTTTATTGAAATGTCTTTTATTTTCTACCCTTCATTGTCTTGGCAATAAGGAAAGTGGTACCCATGATATATCATGTATTCTAATTTTGCCAAAGAATTATACAAAATTCTTGAAAAATTGACAAACTTTCATTAATTTAATGAAATTATTCAATAAGATACCTAATATTAAAATATCTATATTAATTCTACTTAATATTTAAGTATAAGTGGTATTGGTTGCATTTGTTTTAACTAATTAAATTTCTCTAATTTAGAAAAAAGAAAATTGTTTTCTAGCCTGTATCACTTTATTATTTTTAAAATTTCCATGGTAATTTCCTTTCTCCCAATTTTTTTTGTATGTGAACGCACACAATAAATGTTAACGTGTATTTATGTAAGTGTCTGTTTCTATGTGCTTTTGTTTCTAAAACATTTGTATGTCTTATAAGTGTATGATATAAGTGTTCAAATGAAGTATTCTAATGTAGCAAATGTAAATGTATTTATGAATGTTCAGATAGAATTTAATTGCATGAAATGTAAAGTATAAAATAACTAATGTTCTTTCAAACTTGAAAATTATTATATAATATGTTAGAACATGTAAAATGATTGTGCTTATGTCATGTGAAAAATATATTTTTAATCTAAAATTTTTGATTGTGAAATTTAATTTTATTGTGTTTTAAAAAAAAGTAAAGTTCATTTTCAAAGTCTTGGAAATTGTACTTGTTTATGATAACTAAATTTTGCATGCAATAATTTTGAATAACTTAATTTTTATTCCTAGGATTACACACATCCCGGTGATTGAGAGCTCCTTTACTTAAAAGGTTTAATATCTATTAAACTTACCATAGATGATTTCAGGAGCCAATTCATTATGTGTCGCAGAATGTTTTGTTTGTTGTCCCTGTGAAAATTATTTATTCTGTGTTAGAGATAGTATGAGTGTTGTATAACTGTTATTTAATTTATGAATTTTGATGTGTATTCACTTATATTGTAAATATTCATGCCAATTAAAATGAAGTACAGTACAATATTGTTTACATTTATTTCTTATCATTTCACAAACAGTTTTGTATTATTTTTAAAACTAGTTTTAACAGTAGAAAAGTTATTAAGAGCAAATATTTTTATTTGAAAGTTCTTGTTTATTTAAATGAAATTATTAAAATTTAAAAAGTTAAGCATTATCAAATCATTTTTTAAAATTATTTTTAGTAAAATTGACTGATGAAATATTTATTTTTCAGCCTCCAAAAAAACAATATTTAGTAAAATTTTATAAATAAGTTTACTTGCATTATTTAAACTAATAGCTTGTTAAATTATATTTATTGGTCAAGTTATATACAGTGAAATAGTTGACATTCTTAAAGTAATGTAGATGGTTGAATAAAAGTTTCCTGAAAATTAAAGTATGTGTCACTGATAGGGATAGCAATGTCTTCAATAACTTTGTATAACTTTCAAGTTTCCTCAAGTTAATTATTGTATGTTCATAATATTCCTTAATTGTATTGTATGTTCATAATATTCCTTAATTATAAAATATTAAATCCAGTTAAATGTTTTTTGAAAATTTTCTGAGGGAAAACCATATATTTATTTGTGTTGTGTATATTGTAATTTCAAAATTTGTTTAAATTTTTGTAATCATGGCTGATTGTAAGGGTACCTTAAGCAGCTTCATTCATGGTATTGCTAACTTTAGCTTAGCATCCACCACCTTACCCGGTGTGTGCATATCAAATGAAACGATTACTAGCAGATTTCGCCACGGATATATGCAAACATTACGAAACCGTGACACGTGATTTTTTTAAAGTTTGACCTTTGATACTCGTGTTAAGTTTACATTTGGGCAAGTTCCAGTGTGCATTGTGCTTATTTTGTGTTGAAATTGTCGAATTTTATGCCTTCTAACCACGATTTGCGGACAGCATTAATGTTTTGTTACCATCTAAAGAAAAATGCTGCCGAATCGCATTAAATGCTTGTAGAAGCATGCGATGCAATGCTTTGAGCCGTGCGCTATGCTACAGGTGGTTTGATAAATTTCAAAATGGTGATTTGATGTGAGAAACGAGCGTTGCATATCAGCAAAAAAATTTGATGAATTGCAGGCATTACTCGATGAAGAAGATAGCCAAACGCATGAACATCTTGCAGAACAATTGAATGTTGACCAGAGCACTGTTTCCCGTGGTCTCAAAGCAATGGGCTAGATAATAAAAGTTGGTAGGTGGGTACCACACGAGCTAACTAGTTGTCAGCAGGAAAACCGAAAAATCTTGTGCAAAATGTTGCTTGCCCGCTACAAAAGCACATCAGATCTCCATCGTATTGTGACTGGCGATGAAAAATTGATTTATTTTGAGAATCCCAAGTGTAATCGATCATATGTTGATCCCGGACAGCCGTCCAAATCGACCGCAAGGCCGAATCGCTTCAGCCGCAAGACAATGTACTTTCTGGGATCTGGAGGGGCTTATCTTATGAGCTTCTCAAATCCGGTAAAACCGCTAATGCTGATCACTACAAGCAACAATTACCTGAATTGAACGATGCTGTCTCGAAAAACGCGAGCAATACAAGAAACGGTAGAACAAAGTGATTTTCCTTGATAACGCACCTAGCCACCATGCTAAACCAACCATAGTTAAGGCGCTCGGCTGGGAGCCCTTAGCGCATGAAGTTTATTCGCCTGACTTGCCTCCTTCCGATTACCACCTATTTGCAGTATTGGCTAAGTAGCGCTTCACTTACTAAAACCTCAAATCTTGGCTTGGCTGGCCTCAAAAGACCGATCATTTTTTTGGCATGGTATTCATAAATTGCCCGAAATATAGAGAAAATGTGTAGCTAGCGATGGATATTATTTCGAATAAATGTTAACAGTTTTCACAAATTTATTGCGTTTTTTTTAATCAATTGTTTTATTTCATTTGCATACACCTGGTAAATTTGGATGTTTGTTCACTTTTAACTAATTAGGTCTCGCATACAAAAAGAGATCATTGAGCAACAAACCAAAAGTTAGTATACATTAAATGTATAGAATTTACTTAAAACTATGTGCCAATTGAATTAGTGTTACGTGTAAAAATGATCATAGTAATGAAAAAATCTCAATTATAAATCCAACTACTGATTGAAAACAGTGCATTTCTATGCATTTAGTCTACTTTGACTTCAAAATTTTTGGGTAATCAGTTGAAAGCATAAGCTTTACTATAGTTTAATGGTTAGATAACTTTCTACAAAGTGAAAAATCCAATATGTGATTTCTGTCAATATTGAACAATGAACATGACGTTTTCATGCACATCTGTACAAGCTTTATATATAAGTTTCCTCAATTATGGGACAGCTCTCCATAATTGTACATTTTCCTGAAAGATCTGACAGTGAATGCTTAAGGATTTTCTATCTTTTGTTTCAATCTGTGAAGTTGATTAGATTATCTAATTGTTGCCATACTCTGAGTAAATATGTTTATTAAGAGTCCCAAAAGTGTATTATGCAAATGAGAACCTTTTTTAATTGGGTCTCAGGGGTACAAAAAATGTAAAGCAAGCTTTTTTTTTTTTTTTTTTTTTTTTTTTTTTTTATGGATGTTTTATGGTTATAGTACCATATGACAGAATGTCCTCTTTCAACATTGTGATCACAGTTCCCATAGAATTATTTTAATTCTAATAGAGTTAATGTATTTCCTAATTTTTTGTCACTATTAGTTTTTGAGTGATGCACTTCATCTGATTTTTTTTTTTTTTTTAACTTCCTACATTTTACTGTAAATTTGATTATTTCTTGGTCTGGAATCTTCAAATAGCTGCTAATTTGGTTATGAAAATATTAATTGTACAAGCCCTTATGTTTTTATTTTTTTAGAAAAGTCTTGAGTTCTGCTTGAATGCATTCCTGCAATGCATTAAATGTTGTATAAATAAAAATTGTTTGTTTAAATGTAGCTTACAAAGCAAAGTAGAGATAAGCAATTTTATTTATTGTTTAGTTTGGTCTTTTCATACTTTGTAAACTATTTAGTAAGGGATTTAGATTAGTATTGCTTAACAAAATAATAGAGATTCTTGTAAATATTTTAAGTAACTTTAATATCAGTCATCCCTGCACGATGTATTATGGAAAATTTATTTATAAAACCAATAAAAAATCGGTAAAAATATCATTAATTTTAAGTATTCTTAAATGGTGTTGAAAGAAATTTATTGTAACTAAATCCCTTAAACTCAGTATTGTGATCACATGCTCAGACCAACGAAAAAAAGATGGTTTATACGTGAATTTAGAACTAATTGTAATAGGGATTTCAGATAGGTTACAATGATGCTTCTGAGTGACTAAAATTCTAAATTATGAAGAAAGCTATTTTTTACAATTCATTAGTTGACAGTATCTGCATGATGACTCTAGTGAAAATGTGGAGTTAAATTTATTGATTTAGTAGTGAGTAATTATTAGCAAGTACTATAAAAATTCAGGTTATTTTGCGACAGTACAGAGGAATTGACGTATACCGATATTATAATTAATAGTAGTAAAGTTATAAAAAAAAACAATGACGTTAATTATAAAATGGATGACAGACAGTTGGATTACTAAAATAAAGTGGATTAAGGAATAGAAGTTAAATAAAATAAATATTATAAGAGAAAGAGAATTATTAAATTGTTTTGTGAAAAATAAAGAAGTCTGATTAAAAGCAATACAAGGGAAAAGCCAAATAGTTTGATGAATGAAGATTATAAATGAAATAGAACTGGGGCGAAAAATTCTTTCAGAGATCAGTAATACTTATGGGCTAAATATATAATAAAGAATTGCCTTAGAACAGAAAATAGATTAAAATTACTTGAAACAAAAAAAAAAAAAAAATTTATATTAGCAAGGTAATTTGAAAGAGTAAGGAATAAACAAATAGTTTTTGATTTAAAATCTCCTTAACCTACACGGTAGGTGAGAAGATAATTGCTGAATGAACTTGAGTATTTATAAAGAGGAAGCTTTAAATTTGTTCAAAACCTCTGAAACTAAATCTTTTATAAGGAATAGACTCGAATGTTAATCTACGTAAGACATGAAGAGAGGAAAGGACATGAAAAGAGATTGGTGCTCTGCTATAGTATTTCTGATTCACAAAGTCAATATTACTGTAAGAGCACAGTATTTAACTTTAGAGCAAAAAATTACTTAATGTAACTACAATATATTCATCGTGAAGAAAAAGTGCTAGTTTTTTAAAGCTTAAGATTGTGTGAAACATAATAAATGATATATTAATTGACAGATACTTATAATTTTATATAAAAATAACATAATGGAAGTCAATTCAGATTTCTTTTTACAAAATTTTGTTTTGGATAATTGTTCCTGAATTCATGCATGATTTGTAACATCACAAGATCAAACAATTTTATTTGAATTTATTATGAATGATCTTTGATACGTATTTTTTAACTTTGTAAATTTGTGCTCTCGAATTTGGCTGATTACTATAAAGGTTTAAAAGTCTATTAAAATTGCTCAGTCTTTTTCAAAAATTCCACTGTATTTTTTGTAACTGTTTATTAAAAATATCTATTTGAAAGCATTAATAAAAAATATTTTTAGAATTATCATAGTATTTTTTAAATATCAGGTTAAGAGACATGAAAAAGAATTATGCGAGGAATGATTCACTACTTGTAAAATATTACTTATTAACAATAAATATTGAAAAAATATTTTTAAAAATTTAAACTCTTTTTTACATTTACTATTTTATTGGTGGAAAAGTCCTATGGCAATGGCGGTGAAAATGTGCTTTTGGGTCCCCTGCTTGGCGCATTTTCAGAAAGTCGCCAACTGGCGCGTTTTTGCGTTGTCTCGCGTAGTTGAATGCTCCGAGATACACTACGCAAAAACATCGTTTCTATGGCGACGAAACCGAAATCTGTGTTTTTAATGAATTTCACCGTTAGTAGGGCACCAAAAACAATGGTTTTTTATACGAATTGTATAACAAAAAATACACATATAATTGTATAACAAAAAAGATAGGATTGCCACGTGGAGTGCATTTAGGATGAAATAGTCAGGATTACCACGCTTTGCGCATCTATCAAACATTTGACGAAAAAGGGGTACCCAAACCACAGATAAACCGCCAATGGCTGTGTTGTCCCTTAGCGACCAAAAAGATAAAACAATGCATGTTTATATTTTAAAAATTATTACAAGCTTTGATTCTATTACCACTTTGTTTCATTTTAATTTTGCAAGTATAACAAATATATTTTGTGTATACGTAAATAAATATTCCTTATAATGGAGTGTTAAATATAAGCAAGCTCACACAGTATCTATAACTGAAGGAAGCATTGATTTTGAAGGAGGAATGACAAAAATTTCTGCACCATTATCAATCATATAATGGCGGTTATTGGTTTTATAAGAAAGGAGGAGATGACAATTTAATTGGCCATTATAGTTCGCCTCTGCAATCGACTGGCTTGCTCGTTTTCCGATGGAGGATAGATTTGTTAAATTCACACGGCTTCACAAGCTTATTTGCATTTTTTCGAAATTTGAAGTGATACTAATAAAATTTATAACATCTTGAGCTAGAGCTGGATGTAGATCTACTTTGTTTTTTAAAATACCTTAGTTTGTTTCATGATCTACTTACAAAATGAAAATTCATTTATTTCTCAGTTTCTGAAGCAATACATGCTTCTAAATTATTTGTTCTACTGCTTTCATATATTGTTGATTTACAGGGGTAACGTATTGTGTTGTTAATACAGCATAATTCGGTTATATTATAGATCGAAATAATTTTGTCTACCATAATATTAAGTGGAACCTTACTAATTGACAAAATTGCTTGCATTTGGAGGATATAGTCTCTGGATCCAAAGTGATTTAATTATCTTTTTGGAAATGGAATTAACAGTGAGACTTCTGGTCGTAAGAAATTAGATAGGCGTTTTTCATCAAGGTCTAGATCTGTTTGAAATTTTTTTATGCGTGATTTCTCGGTGTCAGTCAGTCTATTGAGTAATTCAGTTTTTTAAAATATATTTCCCATCTTCTGGAGAATTTAAAAGAATATTGAACACAAATTTAAAAATATTCTCATCTATTGCTACAACAAAAGTGCTACATTTTGTTAAATCTTGACTTATACCCCTGTTTGCGCTTTGAGATGTAAAAACTGCAACTTAGATTTTGTTGCCAAAGCATAGGCCGTTTTATCGCAATTCGATGTAATTGAACAGCTTCATTTTCAAATTGAATATCGTCTGCATTATTTCAATTCATATTGGAAAATATAATTGTTCTCATAAATCTTAATTTAATACCATATACCTTCATTAATGGAGATGTAAAATAATAATCTTGAGAAAAATTAATTTATCACATCTGGTGCAATAAACTATGGTCCACAATTATAAAATTAGATTGCGAAAATGTTCACGCCATTTAAAGAAAGGAAATTAAAATGAGTGTATAGTATTTTTCTTCCAGGAAATAAAAACCTTAAGCATATTTTCATTTCTATTTAAATAAATTAAGTCAACAGCCTTCACATTGCATAGCTTCCAGTGGAAAACAGTATTTAGCTTTTAGCTAAAAAATTGATTTTTACTTAGTAAATTTTATTCAAAACGCTGTTTAGCAATGCGAAATGAGGTCTCGTGTAGAAGCTTAGTAACATGACAATCCCTTTGAGGTCATTGCTTACAATGCCAATCTATTTTCTTGACCGATGGCCCTAGGGTGTGATGCTTGCCTCTCTCCATTAAATGGTCAGCTCAAAGTGAAACGTCCAGTGTTTTCCTAAAAATGCTGAGTACTAAGTTCTAGCTACCCACTGAAGTACGAAAGGCTGAGTCCATCTTACCCAGCTTGAGGATCGAAAGTTGGAAGTGCAAAGTACTACCACTACGCCACCAGGTCTCAAGGTTTCATATGAAACAAAATTGGTATCAAATTCGTTGGTAATTCTATGGCTTCTTTCACACTAGACGACTTTTATCGTGAGAATATTTTAAAAAATCACATAATAGACTAGTCTCTTTCACACTGAACGCGAAACGATATTCTATCGTACGATCGCGTTATAGCTGTCGTTCAAACCACTGGAAAGCATCGATATCGTGTCGTTTGCAGTGATGCTGGTGTACTAATGGACGTTTTCACACTAAACGATATTTAGTCGTCTGTCGTGTATTATGTTTATTTCTTAATATATAAAATTAGAATTTATGTATTTGAAATTTAACTTATTGCGTGCGTGTGTGTGTGAGTGTGTGTGTGTATATATATATGTATTTTCAAACAAACAAAAAAAAAAAAATAAAATAAAATAAAATAAAATAAAAAAAGAAAAGAAAAGCAGAAGTTGCTTAGCCTTTTGAAAGGTGTTACACAGGAGTAGACATTTCTTTGCGTAAAGTTGTTTATGCTAGAAAATTCTATTAGGTGGTGATATTAGAATTATTAACATTTTCGCTAACATTATTCATGAACTAAAACTGAAAAATAAATCAGTAGATTTTTTACAGTATAAGACAATTATTATAAAAATTATATATTCATGATTACTAAACATGTTTATAAAAGAAAAAGCTATAATAAAGTCTTAATAATGTGGAAGTGGACAATATTATGATGTAAAATATTATTTAATAATTTAGTTTCACTTATTCTAGTTATTATATGTTACATTTATTATGTTCGAGATTTATTCTTTTGGCATATACTGAATTAAGATGGACAGTACCTATTTTATAATTAACTAAATATAATATTGATAATATTTCATTACAGATATAAACCATCATTATATAGGCTATAACAGGTGATAATGAATTCCCCATTTGTATAATCCTTCTTCTTAGCTAAAGAAAGATTGAAGTTAAAAATGTAAAATATTAAATAATATTTTACATCATAAATATTATAAGCTACTAAAGAAGATATGTATCACCTAACTAAAGCTCGAACAATATGCTAAAAGTATTTTTTGTCAATAACAATCTGCTTTTTTGGCTGTAATACAACATTCATAATCAAAATTAGAATTTTAATATGCATTTAAAACAAAAATAGGAATTAATATTTTTGATAATTTATTTTCGTGAGCAAGCAAATCTCCGAAAAAGCATGAAAAAACACCGAATTCGTCTCTTTTTAGTTTAGTGGATGTACCCAATAAATCCTAACCGATTTTTTTCGGTTTCATAACTGACGGTACAATAACCACAGAGAAATGATACATCTACGATCCATGATGCAATTGAAGTGTTCTAAAAATAGTTTAGTGAAAATATAATGAAATTCTAGCAATTTTTTTTATCGTCCACGATAAAAGTCGTCTAGTGTGATATATCCAATTTAATTTTAGCATTTTATTAAAGCGTGACAGTTAATAACTGAAAGATTTATCAGAAACAGCTTAATATTTATAACATAGATTTATATTGCATTAATAATTATACCATAAATTTAAAATACATTAAATAAAAATAAACAGAATAAGTCATGAACACTTAAAAATTTCCTTTAGATACAAAACTATTAAATACTGAATTCAGGATTCCTTTCATCCCCATTTCACATTTTTTATATGCTGCGTAGTAAGTTAACCGAAATCTTAATGTAATGGGCAAAAATAACTTAAAGCCTAGAAGAACAAGTAAATTTTTTTCTCTATCCCAGTTCACATTAGGATTATCCATTGAAAACTGGTGTAATCCATTTGCTTCTAAGTATTTCTCATTCACTTTTTAAACAAAATATCGCCAACTAACGATCTTATTGGTGATTGCTACTTAAATCTAAATACTATATCCAGTATTAACTAAATGGTTCATCATGAAGCTATAAACTAAATCTTTTATTTTAGTTATGAATACAGTAACTTAATATCGATTGTGCAGCCACCTAGAGGTAATATTAAGAGCTAATAGTCGATTTTGTTTTCGGATAATTTCATTGAAAATTTTAAAATATTAAAAAATACAAATATATATATATATTTTCTAACAAAAAATAAATGCATCAAGATAAATTCCAGGAGTAATTTCTTATTTTTGAGGAGTCAAGTCAAAATTCCACGAGTTTCAAGGGCTCTTAAAGCAAATTTTCGAATTCCAGGAGTTTTACATACCTTGTGAACCATTGTCTATTGAAAAAAATTCCATATTACAACATAACTTTATGCTCATATTAACATTCTGTTAATTCATATTAAGAAATATGTTTATATATATATACGCGAGTCACTCTGAAATTTTTGAGATACAACAAGGTTTTTAAAGTTATACTTGCAAAACTTTAGGTGTGGTCAAAGTAGTCTCCTCCAGCATCAATGCACTTTTGAAGACGAATTTTCCACAGATTAAATGCCTCAAGCCATTCATTAAATGGAATAGATGAAAAAAATGCATTTATAGCCACATCAATCTCTTCTTCTGAATGAAAACGACGTCCACGTAAGTTCTTTTTTAGATTAAAGAATAACCAAAAGTCGCACATAGCTAGGTCAGGCAAATACGGCGGATGTTCGATCACTTTAATTTGTTTTTGTTTAAGAAACTCAACTGTTAATCTGGCTATATGTAGATGTATTGTCATTGTGAAGCATTAGTCTCCTAACATTCAGTTCTTGTAGAATTTCTAGAAGACATTTAGTGGTTTACCAGTTTGCTGTTACTGTCTTCTGTCCTTCCAACTTGATGGCTTTAACCAATCCTGTACTTCTTAAGAAAACAGCATGCATCATTTTTTCAGTGCGCGTTGTTTTCCCACCATGGTCGGCGTGGGATCATCTTCAAAGACCCATACTTTGCTTTCTTGACATGTTGGAACGCCAAAAAACGTTATGTATGTTTCATCACCTGTTACAATTTTAGAAATGATGTGGTGGCCACTATCATTTAGCAATTTAAGAGTTTCTTTACTGATTCAGACTCGCTCCTCTTTTTAGTGCTCAGTTAGATTATGGGGAACCCAACTGCAAACTACTTTTTTCATATGTAATTCTTCATGAATGATTTTGTGTATGGCTGCGGATCCAATGTAAAGTTCTTTCTGTATCATTTGATAGGTACAGAGATTATTATCCATTAATGTTTTTTGTATGGCAGACACATTATCCGGGATTACTGCCGACGGCGGCCTTCCTGTGTGTTCTTCATCCTGAAGAAAATCGCGACCTCTTCTAAATTCTCTAAACCATCTGAATACAGTAGCACGAGCTGGAGATTCATCACCAAATGCTAATTGCAACCGTTGGACGCATTCTTCTTGATTTAATCCTGCTTTAAAATCGTAGAAAATCATAGCGCGAAAATGTTCTCGCGTCAACTCCATTTTCTCTTCTGTTTAAAATTTATTCTACGTTAAACAAGTTGAAGTAAGTCAGTAAAAAATCGTCTTCTGTATTAAAATACTTTGTATTTTAAAAATTAAACCGTTATTTTTATTTTGTAAATTCTCGTCTGCGCGTATCTCAAAAATTTCAGAGTAAACCTCGTATATATCTATCTATCTATATATATATATATACAATAAAAATTACCTTAAATCTGGCACTAATGTCCAAATTAATATATTTTACAGGTATCCAATAAATTATTTACAACTAAAATATCCAATAAGAAAAAAATTCCTTTAACAATCTTAGTAGAATAGTAATTATGATGTTTAAGTGACGAAAAAATTAATTGTAAAATCTACCATATTAATAAAATTTCTTGAGTAATTAAATTGAAATAATGACATTGTAAAGATATTAGTAAAAACTTTTTTTATAAAGATAACTGCTTTGGCTGATGTTGTTTAGAAATATGTAAAATTAAGGTATTCATTGTGAATAAATAAATACATTTGACAGTAATGAATTTCAAGCAAAATAGAATATGCTGCATTGAATATGATATAATGTAGACGACTGTATAATTCAAAATTGAAAATTCACCAAATTTTTACTTTTCAGATTAAACACATGTGAATGCTATTAATTTAGCTAAGAACAAATGGAAAGAATGCAGAAATAGAAAGAGATATTGTCACATACTTGGTATAGTATAATAAAATCAGATGCTTTTTATCAAGTCACGCAATAGATGTTAATTGATGCAATTTGACATAGCAGTCACTTTTTTATAGTTTAAAATAGAGTAGGACGAACTTTATTAGGTTTTATCTAATAGATGTGCATGTTTTATTTGACTAGAGAAAAATGGAAATTATTATGATCATTTAAGGGAAGTTTAATACAATTCTGAGATTTCTAATGCTAAAAATATTTTAACGCATTTCTACATGAAGTTAACAATAAAAAATTCGAAGAAAATTGTAATAAATTTTACCCTTATTTATAAAGTGTAAAAATATTTAAAAATTTGAATTCATGAAATAATAACTTATTGTGTGTATGTGCAATTGTGTTGTATATGAGCTATACATTTTTTGTCCAAATTCCTGTTTCAGTTGTTTATAATGTGAAACTAAATTATGTTACATTTGCTACTACTATATTCATATTTATACCATACTAAATTTCTTAATGGAATCTTTAATTATTTAAATGATATGCAATAAATTTGGTGAATGTAGAAATTGCAGCAAGTAACTCTATAACTCATGATCGTATATTTATTGTAAACAATGACGCGTCCAAAATATATCCTTTAACATAAGAATCAAGCAACTGTAGATAGTTTTAATATATAATGTTTTAATGGAAGTAAAAAAATGCAATACTTGTTGCTGATAGTTTTAAATTTTTAAAAATAAAGTACTAAAACAAAAACAACATGGTTCAATAACTTAAAGAGATAGTTTATTCTATATGTACAATCTATGTATAAATATATTTATAAATGTTACAAGTATAAAACCTCTGATCACATAAAATGGCGTCATTTTAATGAGGCCATAATGAAGGACAATGGAAGATTTTGACATTTTGAAAATAAAATCTAGATTCACAATTACTTTGCCTACTTTTAGCTGGATGCAACCCAACTGGCAGGAACCCATTGAGGCACTCTCTCTACTAATCTGACTATGTGCAATAACTCTTGGAATGCTCTTAATAAGTCATCATTGACAATCACAGCATCAAACATGTGTCCATATAAAAATTCTAATTTATGTCCACCGTACACTATATCATGAAATTCATTATCCTGTAAAATAGAAATGGTATTCAGAATGAAAAGCATTTCTTTTACATGTACTTATCAGTAATGTAAGCAGTATCATAAATGAATCGAACAATCATACTTATATAACAAAAATTAATAAAAAATTAAAGTGTTCAGGGAATGTAATTATTAAACAAAAGGCAAAAAATGAAATTAATTTCACAATTGTAACAAAAAATCCAAAATATTTAAAATAGCACATTTTAAATGTTATTAAAAACATTTTAGGAAGTTTAAGATTAAACAACTAATTATTATTACACAAATATTTATATTTTCAATAAATGCAATTAAAAATTTCCTTCATTTATAAGGTGAAAATTTATTATTTTACATACCACTTCATATATGTTTAAAAATAGTAATTTCAGAACTTTTTAACTTTTCATAAGGAATAATGCTACATACGTTATTTAGCCTTTATTTACATTTTGATAATAAGTAGAAAGAAAAAGTTCAATGAGAAACAAATTAAGAAGAAAATAATTGAATTCTTAATAAAAGTATATTAATGAGAGAAGTTCTTTCTTTTTTTGCAGTTTCAAATAATATTTTTTCTTTTCCAAATATCTAAAAAACACAGTTTAAAGAATCACAGAAAGATTATTAATGATTTACTAGGTTAAAACTATTTATCATTCAGACATTAATCTTCAAAGAAATGTTTATCATATAAACTATAGTGATGATTAATATTACATTAATGATTTACTAGGTTAAAACTATATCATTCAGACATTAATCTTCAAAGAAATGTTTATCATATAAACTAATAGTGATGATTAATATATGGCATAATATAGTATTCTTAAATATGCTTTACTTTAATAAACAAATATAATTTGTAAATTTTATTTTTTATTTTTCTTAAATTAATTTTATTTACTTTTTAAAAGATAATATCAACTGAAAAATATAATAATTAATCTAACATAAAATGCATCAAATTTTAAGCAATATGTTTTGTGGACCTAAATAAAACACAGCAACTTAAAATAAATGTAATGAATAAATAAAGTAAAAGCAATTTTAAAACACCAAAAATGTTGAGTTAGTAATTTATAGTAAAAACTACTAAAATTATTCATTGTTATTACGAAATTAAATAAAACACATTTTAAGTGAACTTATTTAAGAGACTAATTTGAAAATAAAACAGTATATGATTTTAAGAAAGAAATATACCATTAAGAAATAGCTACTTTAAAAATATAACATATAATTAATTATTTAAAGACAGTATTGGACAAAATGTAAAAATTCTGCAAACATGAAAAAGAAAAATTTTCTTTGCACAACCTAAGCAGTTGAAATTAATATTTTTCTTTTTAAGTGAAATTTAAAATAATGAGGCATATGTAAATTGATATACTTAAGAATTTCGTATGCTGAACAAAAAAATATTCAAATTAATGAAAAACTGATTCTTACTGTGAAGCCTCGAGAGCAGAACTCATCGAATGTTGATCGTGCATTTGCTCTTATCCTAGTTTCTTTTAAAATGTCTAAAGGAGGTGGTTTTATAAAGATGAGATATGGCTTGATTTCAGGTGTTCTTAATACTTTCAAAGCCTGCAAAGATAAAGAGTTATAAAATGATGATAAAAAAATTATCTTTATAATATTGAGCATAAAAAATGATTATAAATGGTTAGGAGAATTATAACAATTGCACCCTAATTTTAAATATATGAATTACGTCTTGTTGTATTTTGTGTACTAAAATTTATATTTGTCATAAGCTTTTTAAATAAATAATTTAATAAAATATTAATGGTGAACTAAACAACATTAAAGACAGAGTGAAATGTAAACTGATTAATGAAACATTGTTACTACTCCTAGTGTAAGAAGTCAATTATTGAGGGAGAGAACTGATGGTCTGCACAGTTATCATGTTGAATAGTGGCATATTTCTGTCTCTGAAAATAACAATGTGAATTATGCGAGATGAGATTTTGGAGTTCTATATTAACTTTTTTCAAGTAAAGTTTGCTGTAATTTCATTTTAATGGACAATTAAGGGTGGAAATACCTAGAACACATGTGTTCAATGATTTTCTGTAAAGCGAATATATTATACAGATGGATTGCTCAGCAACATCTAAGAAGCCCAAATCCTAAGAATATAGCTAGGATTCTCTGGATGGGCAAACGTACCATGAGAGGATTCTTCCAAGAACAATACTGAGAAGGAAATCTGTTGAATAAGTGGAAACAGTTGCAAGAGCTATAAATTTATAAGAGGAAACCATGACACTATCAATGTATCTGTTTTGCTAGAATTTAGAGTAATAATTTTTTTTTTTCAACTTCCATTCACATAATTTGATTATTGTAAACTGTTGAAAGGTTGTTTTTATGTATGGCACCAATTTATGTTTAGAATTTCATTCAATTAAATTTCATTAGAATTCATTTAGTAGTTCAAGATATAATCAAGTAAACCTGAAAACTCTCTTAATTTTGAAATTAGCATATACAGAAGAACCCCACTTAACATGCCCAACTCAGTCCAAAACATACTCATTATGCAAAACAACTCATATTATACATTAATATAAATTATTATAATGCATTCCATGTCAAAAAATAATCCCAAAATGTTAGGTGCAAAGTTTATTCAAAGAAAATTAGTTACATTGTTAAAAAGGTGTGAATCATCATCTTTTCTTCCATTGGAGAAGAAATACACCAGGAATTTTGTTTTCTGAAAATTGAATACTTTGAGAAAACAAACAATTGAGATAATTATGATACATATCTAATTATGTTTCACTAGAAAGATGTCTAGGGGCATTTGCAGCCAACACTTTAAAACTTGGCAAAAAAGGGAAACAGCATTCTACAATAAATTTGTAGCATGCATAGGCACTTCCTCATAAGGGTGATGTTTTCAATATAAGATAAAATAAGAGCATAGGAAACTGTTTTATCAGAAGATTATTGCTCAGAAGTTTTAATGTATAAAAAAGATGTAAAAAATGTTTTTTGTTAAAAACAATATTAAATATCATAGTTGCTAAAAATATTTAGACTTTTTAAAATTATTTCATTAAAAAATTTTAAACCGTAAAATATAAAAAATTGAAATTAAACCATAGAATATAAATCATCATCAGATTTCAACCTTAATTATTTTGAAATGATATATTATGATAAAAAGTCATGTTGAAAATTTTATCTTTTTCTTATACTATAATTATTAATTACGGTTTTAGCTACTGTATTTTTCTGAATATAGCCCCCAGTTTATGAGTTAAAAAGTTTCAAATGACATTGTGTATATTATACACTTCCACAGATAATCTGATAAAAAACATTCCCCACCAGAAAAATTATAATAAAGTTTTGAAAAATATACCATATATTTTCATAAAATAAATAATAGACAGTGCCACGACTTGACTGACTTATTTTAACTATAATCAGCAACGTCCAATTAAGTTCAAAAGCAAATTTGGTTCCTTGGAATGATATTTAAGCTCCAATTTGCTAACGTCATTTCGCCTTCTGTTTTGATCTCAGATGTTTTGCTAGCGAAATATTCAAATTCTTATATTGTCATGTGGAAGTGAATGTGAGTAAGTTACACAAAAAATATTAAAATGAAAACTAGACAGAAGAAAAATAAAAAAATGGTGACAAACAAGTTAATGTAGGGTGAAAAACGGAGCGTGTGCAGTACAAAAGAAAATTTATATCCAATGTGTAGTTTGAAAATTAATCATTTCTTTTATTTAATAATAGAAAATAAATACATTTTATTTTTAAAATACATATAACCTCATTTTAAAAGTTGTTAAAAATAGCTAAGTTTTACTAGAATCTTATATGAACATGATCAATATTGTGATTTCATCTCAGTTTATCGCACTTTGCGTTAAGGTGGATCCTAACACATATTTTTCATAATAAATATTTAATCAGTACTATTTATTATATTTTTAATCATATTGTGTAATTTTTAGTTTATTTGATACCATTTTATCAGCAATATATATTTTCAATTATTTGCCAAAAAAATTGCTATGGATTATGCAACATTTTTTCTTTCTTTTACCTGAAAAAAGATCTTGTGGATAATAATAAGCCACTGTGGGTTATATTCAGAAAAATACGGTAATTAAAATATTTCAGAATTTTTTTTATTAAAAAGATAGTTTAAGATAAAAAGAGAATTATAAAAGTAACCTGAGGATGTGGTGTCATGACACACACATAGCCAGCATTAATTATGGATTTTACAGTTTCCAAACTTGTTCCATACAAATTTCCCTTGTATTGTCCATATTCAACAAACCAACCCATCTTTATTTCCTCTTGTATGCTTTCTCTAGATGAGAAGAAATACTCTTTGCCATCTACTTCCCACGGAAATTTTTGGCGACTTGTATCTAAAGTAAAATTTCATAAAATAAATTTATATTAAAATAATGTTATTAATTTTAGAAAATATACTTTACCCACAAATTTGCAAACTCCAGCTATAATATTTCATAAAAATATTAATTTTCATATAAAATAGAGGAAGATATTAGAATTACAAGGTGCTTTTTGTTATTTTTTAAAAGGAAACCAGAAAATTATATGGGAGCAAACAATTATTATATACATAAACTAATATTGTAGTCAGTAAAAAACATAAAAAGAAAAACATCAAAAATAAAATTTTACATTCATTTATTAATATTTAAATAACACTTGACAGATGTTAGTTCACACAAGTATAAAAAAACACTTAAATTTCAAAATGCTGATTATGAATAGTCATTTTCTAGATAATTAATTATTCACAAATTTAACTGTGTATTTTAAAAAAGTTTATAACAGCACTCTAAAGCGAATTTTAAAAATATGTTTATTTTAATTATGCCAATTTTATTACATGCTACTGCTCTTAAAAATATGTGTCAAAGATTAATTAGCAACATAATCAAAGGCAAAATATTTTTTTATGTTATACATAAATCCTAGCATGATGGGACTGATTATATTAATTATGTACTAAATTATTCAGAACATTTTGCATAAAAACATTAATCAAAAAAATTTAAGGAACAATTTTTGGAGTAATTCCAATATTATTTCGAACATTACTCAATAAAGAAAGTTTTTAACTATTGCATACAATTTTAAATAAAATCACAAACTACAATTCTTACATACATATATTTATTGCTTAAAGTACAATACCAACTAATATATATTACAGGCAATCTAAACAGTGCAAAAGTAGCTAAAGAGGAATAAGCCAGTCTAAATAAGATATAACACGAAAAACAATATACAAGGCAATGAGTTATGAGGGAAGCATTGAGATCACATTTTAATCAGGAGAGATATTGTCAACTATGCAAATTAAACTCTTTTCTGGCATGCATGAAGGATATATGTTTAAAGATCTTTGAGTAATTTCCCCAAAGGGTGTTTGTATTAAAAGAAAGAAGTATACAGATATTTATATCAAAAATTAAAGTAAAAAAGTATAACAAAGCAAAGTAAACCCATAGTAGAAGAAACTACAGATATACTTTCAAAATATCAATATTAAGAAATCAAAACCTATGTGTGTATATTGAATGTAACTGCTTCAGTGAATTCCGTTTAAATCATTTTACATCTAATTCAAAGAATTTATAGGTTACACCAGACTTGATGTATGCTTATTTAGTTTTCATTTTATCTAGGGAGGAAATTTATTCCAAGATTTTCAGATAATAGTGATGAACAGAAAAGCCAACTACTGAATTAATTTCATGAAAACAGAAACAAAATATGGATTAGATATTTTTTGTACATACTACAACAAACATATTTTTTTTGTACATAGTATACCGAATTAAAACACAACTTACATTAAGCGTTTTTGCATGTGAAATATGGAGATAAACAAGAATTCAAATAGTTAAAAAACAATTTTGATTGAAATTTCAGTTAAATGTGAAAGCATGAAGTTCTATAGTTTAATGTATCAAAGAGTATACATTATAAAATAATTCAATTAACAACTTCTTAAAATGATGTTTTGCCATAAATGAAGTTCCATGTTCATAGATTAAAAATAAATTGAATTATTACAATATTGTAATCAAAATTTTGAAAGCAATCTTAACTCTTATTTTAAGTTTCCAAGAGACTAACATACTGATATAAGTTTCACATCATTCAGTGCATTTAAACTCAAGATAAAATCTTAGCAGACAAACAAAATAAGGTTTGTGTGTGTGTGTATATATATATATATATATATAAACACACACATATATACATATATAGGCTTACATATATAATTATTATTTTGTTTGTCTGCCATATCTTATTAGGGGTCAAATTGCATTGATTAATTTATGCAAAAATCAAAAATCTTCATATAATGCAAATTCAATAATATTAATATATTATATAAATATAACTCATAATTTGAGCTACAATGCTGATATTTTATAGCCTAGAAAGATTCTAGATCATGAGAAACATTTAATTTTGTCTCATAATCACTTTCAATGACCATCAGTGGTTAAATAAATATAATTTTACACATATGGATGATAAAACTTAATATTGGTGATCATCCTAATGTTTTGCTGGCCCACCAGTCAATCATGATCCCCTCAATGGCCAATCTTTTTATTGGATATTGACTTCTAGTAAAAGTTACAATATTAATAAAAAATATCAAAATCAGGATAAATTTTAAAATAAATGAAATTCATTTCAAAATTTATTAAATTCGATATTTTGAAATAAAAAGAATAAAAATGTATTGTGCAAAATTAAACACAAGCATATATTCCAAATAATTTAAAAGGCATTATCCCTGAAATTCTCATATAAGAAAACATGAAGAGAAAATCATTCAAAATTTCTTGTTTGGAGTAAGCAATATTCAAATTTTTCTTTTGTATGACAGAATTAATATGGCTTGACATAATATTTCTTAACTATAAATGCATTCAGAACAGGCTAATTATAATAGTATTTTCTATTAAAATATTTTTTTTCAGTATTGTTTATTTATTTAAAATAAAAAAGCAAATCAAAGTATACAGTATAGGACTAGAAAACAAACTAAAAAGCTGTTTTATTCTAACATTAAAAAATTTTAAAATATTAACTAAGAATCATAAGTTACAAAACAATAAGTCTGAAAATGGTAATGTTTCAGTCAAATTTTAAAATATTTATTTAGTAATCATTCCTTAAAGAACTATTAGGAAAGTTTTTTAAATTTTCCTAATAATTTAACCTAACTATAAATCATTTCCTATTATTGATGAAATAAAAAAATTCAGAAAACTTTTGTTAATATATATATATATATATATATATATATATATATATATATATATATATATATATATATATATATATATATAATAAAAAAAATAAGAAATAAAAAAATAACACACATAGCTATTTTTATTTCTAGCCCTCATACATTTCATTATGAATTTACAAAAGTTAAAAATCAAAGGAAATAAATCATAGAAAACTTATGAATATTTTATTTTAATTAGATAAACAGAAGAATAAAATTACTAACGTGGTATTGTTTGTTTAAAATGGTCAGGATCAACAGCAATTAATCTTCTTTTTAATTCATTTCTTCCAACTCCAGGAGGACCTGAAAAATTAATTTAAAATTTTATAATTTAATATCTATGATTTATCCATACAAAAGTATTGTATGTTTGTAGTATGCTTTCATTCAGTTACAAATACACCAAAGCAAAGAAATATTATATTTGATTATATTTATAAAATGTAAAATAATTTTTCCCTTTATGATTTTTAAAATAAAAATTATGCAGCTTTTCATGCTTATCCATAAAGGTTACAAGATAGAATATATTTTTTCAGTTAACAAGATGGTTAGCCCACTTTATGGTATTTGGAATGATATTGATGCATGAATGATACTAAGATATGCCATAAGCATTTTTCATTAGAAATTGAGCAAAATCTTATTGAATGCCTATTTAACTCATACAGAAGCTCTGAAAATAATTAAACACTATTTAATTTGTAAATCACTCTATAAGAAGACCATTTACATCCTATAAAAAAGATATTAAATAAACTTGCTTGTTGCTTGTGTAATCTAATTTTGCAGTTAAATAGTTTTTTTAGAACAGATTCATTAAAACACAGAGGAAACAATAATTTTGTGCTGCTGTAAATATGAGAGTAATAGGTAGCACATTAAAGCCATAGCTGCGAAGCAGGAATTACTAAGGGGAAAAAAAACAGAAGGGGGGGGGGGAAAGTCCATAGAGCAAATTAGAATCCAGTAAAAAAGCAGAAAACCAAGATAGTTTGGATTGCCTTTTTTTCTTATTAATCTATTCTTCTATTAATATTGCAATAAGGAACTGGTAGGTTGATCTATCAGAACACTTATAAGAGCTATCAAAATTCATGAACAATTACAACAAAGATATATTTTCATTAAAAAAAAGTGGAGCTGATGTTGAGCCCTTTTTAATACAGCTATGTAGCACTTATCTGGTTTAATAGGAACAAAGTAATAAGTTCCTTAAATAGCTCAAAATAATTTATTACAATTAAGGGTACAATTTGAGCACAACACAGATACATATACTACAAATAAAACAAAATTACATCTAAACACATAAAGTTAAAGGGAATAGGGTAAACATGAGAGTCATATGGATATACGTCTCATTCCTACGGTTGCTGGAGAGGGACTGACTTCCTTGGTGATGGCGTCATGGGTGGTGCTGAAGATATGGGCGCTACAGACTCCCCCTCTGGCTCCGCCCGGCGTCCCGGCAAGGAGACAGGATTGAGGTTAAGGTTGAGGTTGTCTACGTGGTCTTCCTCTACTTTTCAATGGATACACTGGCCCTTTATCTCTAGAGGATTGTTGATAAGGCTTCAACATACTGGTATGGTAAGTACCAGTACTTGATCAGGGGCAGCAGGATCTGCAACATCATATGTATTTGGGGATTTATTCGTTAATATAATATAAGGTCCTTCACGCTTGGGCATGAATTTTTACTTGTTTTGGTTTGGACTTGCTCACGGGATGTAAAGTGATCCAAACTTTATCACCTGGTTGATAATAAAACGGGTCTATGCTTCTTGTCAAAGTACTCCTTTCTAGCATCTTGCTTTTGCTCTATACGTTCTCTAATTATGGGTGTAAATCGTGCAAATTCTTTTAAGTAAGGTGTTATCTCTGCGACAGTTATCGTTATCAAGCCAACAGCTCTAATATCATGATTGACATCGTCTGTGGTTCAAGTTCTCTTCCGAACTGAAGGTAAGCTACCATTATGACCTGTAGAATCACATTTTGCGGTGTTTAAAGCAAAGCGTATCATGGGTAGTTTGTCCTCCCAAGTATCATGTGAGTCACCAACTAGAATTGCTAATTTGGGTTTTAGATCTGGGATTTTTACGTTCAGCAGGATTTGCTTGAGGATGGTATAAAGGTATAAGATCTTGCTTAATATCTAGGATCTTACAAGTTTGTTGCATTACAGCACTGACAAATTGTACACCGTTGTCGCTGATTAGTCTTCTAGGTAAGCCATAGCGTAAGAAGACTTCTTCTATCAATATTTTAGAGCAATTGATAGCTGTGGCATCTTTTAGGGCAAAAGTTCGACCATCTTGTACTTGTATCTTCAACAAGAAAAATCCATTTTTTCCAGCTGGGGTCTCTGGAAGAGAGGACCAAACAAGTCTATTGCCAGCGTCTCAAATCTTTGTGAGTAAATAGGCGTTCTGAGTAATCCCAGCAGGTTTCTGGTTGTTAGATTTGTACCGATTACATTCAGCACAATCTTTCACGCGTTAGCGATAAACTTCTCATACCAGGAAAGAAATATCTAGAAGCAATTTTATGATATGTATTCTCAGCTCCACAATGTCCTGCAGTGGGAGAATCATGATATTGCTGTAGGACACGTTCGCTCGTGACAAGGGACAACTAACTGTGCTTCTTCTGACTCTGTTTCAGGCGAATATCGATACAGTATTCCCTGATTCATGAGATAACCTCTACTAGTCCAATTTACATAATTTTCATCTTTCCGTCCACTTTCAAAGCAGTCTATGATCTTTCTTACATCCTCGTCCTTCAGTTGTTCTTCGCGAATGTCTTTAGATTTCGGGATGGTAAATCTATGGAAATAGTGTTGAAGTTACAAACAAATTTGTCCTCTGTATCAAATGGTCTGAACAGAAGATCTGCAATTACATTAGATTTTCCTGGAGTGTAAGTATTTTCGGATGATATGACTGGATTTGAAGAAAGCCCATCGAGCTAAGCGTCCGGATGGCGATTTAATACTCATAAGCCACTTCAAGGGTTGGTGATCTGATGCAATAATGATTTCTTGATTTTCCATAGCCACGAACTTCTCAAGAGCCCATACTACCGCTAGTGCTTCTTTTGATAGTTGAATAATTTCTTTCTGCCCAACTGAGCAATCGACTGGCATATTCAATCACATGTTCTTCCGGTCTTTCTCCTTGGATAAGGACTGCTCTAAGCGTAATTACTCGCATCAGTTCTTATGAGGAATGGTTTAGATCCATCTGGCTGAGACAACACAGGTGGTGAAATCAACCGTCTTTTTAACTCTTCAAATGCTTTCTGCTCTGTATCACCCCCATGTCCATTGTTTATTCTTTTTAGTTAAGTCACTAAGGGTCTAGCAACTTCAGAAAAATGGGAACATATCTCCGGAACCAGGAACAAGTCTGTAAGAAGGACTGAACTTCTTTAACACATTTTGGTGTTGGAATTTTTTGAATAGTGGATATTTTGTCAGCATCTACTTCTACACCTTTTCAGTTATCCAATGACCTAAATACTTCACTCTGTCACAAGAAAAATTGCACTTGCTTCTATTGGCATTGAGCTTAAATATAGAAAAGTCTTTCAAACACTTTTTCAAATCTGATAAATGTTCATCAAAAGTTTCTGATAAGATAATGATATCATCAAAGGTATGACAATGCAAAAACATCTTTGAGACCAGATCTAAATTTATCAATGAGGCGTTGAAAAGTTGCGGGTGCGTTGCGCATGGCAAAGGCATACGTAAAAATTTAAAAAGTTCCAAATGGACAGATGAAGGCTGTCTTCTCTTGGTCTGATTCATGAACTTTGACCTGATGATAACCAGATCTTAAATCTATATCGTAGACATGTATTTCGTCGACTTGGCCTCAGTCAATAAATCATCCATTCTAGGTAGTGGATAGTTATCCGAATAGTCGTTGAGTTTAACTTTGCGGTAATCAACACACAATCTAATGGTACCGTTTGGTTTAGGTACTAATACCACAGGACTTGCATAAGAGACTCACATTCCTCAATTATTCCTTCTGTTAGTGAATCTAGCTCTTTCTTCAACAACTCTTTCTTTGCAGGCGTCATTCTATATGGTGGTTCAGCAACAGGTAGGCTATTTCAGTCTGTATTCTATGTTCAATAAAAAGTAGGCTCTCCCCTGGCTTGAAGTTATTTTCAAATTCTTCCAGCAATGAATTTAATTTGTTTCGTTGTTCTCTTGTCAAATGTTTTCCTTCATCATTCCTCAATTTCCACGGAATTAGAGGTTTCTCTGAAATTTCAGCAGGCATATCAGGAGAAGTTAATTTCTCTGACATTATTACTTTTGCAGTACTTACGGTTTCCGGATGGTTCACGATAAAATGGGTAATGTCTGTGTGGATATTCACTAAAATGCCAAGTGCCATTCTGGATGTTAAGCACAATTCCAGCAGCCTGGAGAAAGTCAGTGCCAAGCAATGTTCTATTGCCTCTAAGCGTTTGGTAATGCAATAAATTTCATACTGAACTTTCTTTCCCTCTACATTAAGATTTCTGACTGTTGACAAAGCTGGGACATTTCTTTCTTTTCCATCAGCAAGTACCATTGTAATATTCTTCTTTGAAATTTGAAACCTTTCTTTTCAATAAACTATAAAATTTCTCTCCATAATGGAATTTGATGCACGGTGTCGGCACAAAAGCTGCTTTTTCACCACAAACAGTTAAAAAAATTGAGCTGGACAATGAATCTGAAGATTGTGCGGTATACAACTTTACACCATTAACAATTGTTTTAGCCTCTACTTTTAATTTGTTGCACCTTGGACACTTAGACTGAATAAAACCAGGATTACCACATCCATAGCAATGAACAGAAAATCTTCTTTCTGGCTTGTCTTTAGTAAATTTTGGACTTTCATAATTGGAATATTTAATTTGTCATTTTCCCTAGAAATAGGAAAGCTTATAGTTTCTCTCTGAAGCAGATTTAACATAGTCTTTGAAGTTTGGCTTCTTAGCAAAGATAGGTGAATTTTTCTTCATTCCCAGTCTTACATTTTCATAACTGTCAAGCTTTTCTGCAAGTTCTAAAGGATCATTCAGCTCTGACCATTGATCAACAAAATGTTCTCTAACCTCTGGAAGGTGTTCTTTTCTTTAACTGGTCAGCTATAATTAAGTCTTGCAATTTCTCAAAAGTGGCGATATTTAATTCTTTTACCCATCCTTCAAATCTGATTTAATTTCAAAATAGAAGTCTTTCCATGTTACTTCTGCACTTTTCTATGTTTATGAGAACATCTGCCGAAACTTATCTGAAGTAAGTCTAAAAGCAGCTTCAAGAGCATCTCTTTCGCCTTTGAGTAGTCTTTAACGTCCTCTTCATTTTCTCTAGCAATTAATTGATTTATTTACTGGCAATGAGCCTATCAAGCAATCAATTCATCTCAGGTATATTCACTAATTTTAATTGACGTTCAAATACTGTCAGATAAAGTCCGATTTCATCTTTATTGGGATTAAATTTTGGGAGAATTCGATTCAGATCCCAGTTTGTTTTCTCTGTTTCACTGGATGGATCTGTGGAGAAAGTACCTTCTGAGCTTCCACTTGAAGTTTTAAGCGTTGCAATTCATACGCTCTCTCTTTTCAATGCATAGTTCTTTTCTTTGGCAATTCTTTCGCATTCAGCTTGTTTTTCTTTTCAAGCCGTTCCTCTATTATATTAGTTAGCATATTTTTCACCAACTCTTCATCATAATCTTTTGATTTGGTTATGATATCTTTCAGTTGAATTACTTTCAGATCATCTGCTACCCTAGCCCCATTTCTGTAGCGAGGTTTCTCAGATCCTCCTTTCCCTTTTCAAGGAATGACATTTTTGCAAGTGTTTTTATTTTAGTTAAAACAGAAATTTAAACAACATCAGTCTTAAGTACCAGATTATGTTAAAATATAAATCTTTATAACTCTAAATATATATGAAATGTAACTTATTACTATTTATTCAAACATTAATTGCAAATAAAATGAACTCTTTAATTATTGTAAATAAACCTGAAATATTCATATGATATTCACTATAATAAAATAATCAAATCAAATAAACCCGAAATAATCATATAATATTCACCATTATAAAATAATCAAATCAATTTTATTATATTAATCTTACTAAATTTATAAAGATTCGCTCTTATTTTTATATTTCAATTCAAACAAAGCGAAACAAAACATTTCAAAATTCTATCATGAAACTTTTTATTTTCTTTCATTTAAATCTCTATACTATCGTTTTACAATTACCAATAATCACTTAATGTACCTTTGTTTATAAATTATATTTTATCAATAGTTCAATTCCAACATTCAATAAATCAAAATATATTAATAAAGATAACTTAATCATAAATAACAAAATTTTCTATTAAATTTTTATTTCTTTAAATTTCCTCAATTTCCTAAAATATCAATTCTGATTCCTTTTACCAAAATATTAATAATATATTATTTTGTTATCTTAATATATAACCTTAAATATACATGAAAAACAATATATTTTCATTCTTTATTCAATGAAACCACTTACTAAAAGATTAAAACAAAAAAATTCCAAACAGAAAGTGAATGAGGAAAAAAATAAAATAAAAATAAGCATTAATATATACTGAACTCTCATAGCATTCATAGATATTGACGGCTAGACAGAGAGGCATTTATGAAAACAATAACAACGGTCGTTTGCGGCGCCTTGTTTCGATGTTTTAAATCAAAACAAAAGTATCATCACATGAAAAACGCACAGTCATCAGACATTTAAATTCTGTTAGCTACTCAATTTTAAAACACTATCTCACCGTAAAGATTGTTATCTTCAAATATTCAGAATTAAGAAATATAATATATAAGAAATATATAATATTCAAAAGTAACAAATATTTTACTTATTGTTCTATAATTTTCTTAAAATATAATTCACTTACACATACTATAATACTTCAAATATAATAATAAAATAAATGTTTCTTTTTTTTAACTCAATATTCTACTAAATTTTAAGCATTTAATAAGATATGAAACATATCTACCAAATCAAACAAATAACTATACTATAAAGTATTAATACTGTTCTAAATTCAAGAACATAAAATAACACTTTATCGAAACACAACAACTTATAAAAGAAACTTTTTATACAGTTTTATATTCATAACTGCTTAAACATTAACACTCATTAATTACTTCCTTAATTGTAATTCTTCACAATTAATTAGGAAATATTAGAAATATAAAACAGTAACAAAAACTTATCTCGAATTCGCAAATCAAAACTGGATAATCCAAATGAAGGAGACACTCCACTCCAGTTGAACAACAAAAAGACACTCCAATCTCTCGGATGAGATTATATTTTGCATTAATCCATAACACACACAACACATCAGGAGGTAACCTGTAAAATTTTGAGTTCCTCCAACAACAAGATTTAATTCTGGGTAGAATTTTTAACAGCGAAAGAAACTCTAACTCGGGCCTCACGTTGGGCAGCCATTATTTTATATTGTAGTACTTATCTGGTTTAATAGGAACAAAGTAATAAGTTCCTTAAATAGCTCAAAATAATTTATTACAATTAAGGGTACAATTTGAGCACAACACAGATACATATACTACAAATAAAACAAAATTACATCTAAACACATAAAGTTAAAGGGAATAGGGTAAACATGAGAGTCATATGGATATACGTCTCATTCCTACGGTTGCTGGAGAGGGACTGACTTCCTTGGTGATGACGTCATGGGTGGTGCTGAAGATATGGGGCGCTACAGCTACCAATTAAACTGAAATAAATAAAATTTCTATGGATGAACATAGGCCAAAATTCCTGATTTCAATTTAATAATACGAGCTCTGGTTCTTCAGAAAAATAATGAAATTGTGGGAAGGCCAGATGAATACATAATAGATGGTTGGCAAATTTTCAAAAGTAAGTGTTAAGAGTTCTAAATCCCAGTACTTCACAAATTTATAGATATACTTTTCATCACAAAGAATCTATTCCCTCGATTAAATTTTCAAACTGGAGTAGGAATAGTAAAGACAGTGGCACAATTTACTTTAATCTATTGAGAAATATTCTGTAAAATGGATCTTTAAGAGCTATCTGAAGGCTCAAGATTATTAGAAAGGCAAACATAAGTTTGGATAGAAAAATTCTCAAAATCCTGTGGAACCTGAATAAAATAATTTGATAATACAAATAAAATTAAAGTATTGGTTGAAGATTAGGCAGATTTTACAAAGTAAATAAATCTTCCTTGACAGGAGCTGTGAATTTCACAACAATGAAGAACTAGGTTTAGTCTCTAGTTCTCATATGACACAGCAACCTATACTTCATATGTCAGAAAGCGAATTGGGAAAAAAGCTTTGAAATAATTTTGAATAAGTGTAGCATTTAAAAATTTCTTGACTTGTGATGATATGAAGATCAATCATCTTTTTTAGATTCTTCACATGTTATGATGGTTAGGAACATAACATCTACAGAAATCTTGTAAATTTTTAAGAATCAACAGTGTTCACTTTGAGATCAGTGTAATGGCAAATTCTTGAAAAGATAAGTTAACTGTTTATTGAAAATAGAATATTCAAGAAATGTGTTTTATTAATGGAGGTAAAACAAAGACTTTTTGATTTTACTAATCTAGAATTACGTGTCAGTGAAGAGTTGACTAATATTTTTAAATGCTGTAGATATAGTTGTGTGTGAATTATGATCACATAATAATAAATTATAATTATAAAATATAGTTGCGTATAAAGGAGGGGAAAATTTTTTGCTCTATTTTTTTCTGTTTAGAATACTGGTATATGTGTTAATTACAACAATGTAACTCTTAAGCCTCTTTAGGGTAATAATAATAATAATCAAATACAAAACTTTTTAATCTTACTTTTCTGCCATAAATTATAAACATTTTATACAGTTACTGAAACAGCTTTAAAAAAATTTTTTTTCTTTAGTTTTTCAATTATCAGTAACATTAAATTAAATCAACAGCAATACTAAATTAAATTGACAGCTAATTTCATCATTATTATATAATTACAACAGAATTATTTAACAAAAACATTTATATTTACTGAAAATCTTAAAGTATACTTGAACACAATCCTTTACAAATCAAAAATATAATGCAACAAACCATCAATTCCTTTCAAAAATCAAAATGACATACCTATCAAAATTATAGGGCGATGTATACCAGGTCTTGGATTCAATCTTGCTACCTCTTCATAAGTAGCGATTTCTTCTCTATCAAAATCTGGAACATGTATTAATTAAAAAATAAATTATTTAGAAAAAATTCAGCATTTTTAAAATAATTAAAAAATTTATGTGATGAAACATTAAATAATTTTTAAAATGTTAAAAATGAATTCTTAATAAACATAATAAACATTTTCATGAAAAAAAAAATTTTTTTTAAATGATATTTTGACCTAATTAATTAATGATTAAGCTCATAATTTCCTAAAAGAAATTAAATAGCTCTGTAGGAAATGTAGTAACTTCTTAAAATTTAACAAAGAGAATTTAAAAATTTAGAAGGTGTAATATTGCATTATATAAACTTCTCATTTTAGCATTTTATGGTACATGGTCAAGCATTTTCTCTTATCCTTTATTACAATGTTATCACCAGCTGTAAATTCTAGATTATGCAATATAGTTACATATCTTCATTGTTAATTCATTTCCTTTTGAGAGGATTCCCATTAATAGTCTCTCTCCTAGTCAGGGTGTTTGAGAAGAGCAGTAAGATTTCCCATTGCTCCAATATTTTCCAAACGAAAATTATTTGCTTAGTTGCACCTAAGATTTTATTCTTTTTAACTCTTTGAGCAAGAAATGAATCCTAAATTACATTTTTGTCAAAAAAATTATGAATAGTCATAACAGGCATCCATTATAAGCCCATAAAAATTAATTAACTATTCATTTTTTTTAAATTCCTCTACTTTATAAAAGTTTATTCTTACTAAGCAATTCAATGCATGCAAATAAATTATTTGGAAAACGCAAGATAGACAATAGATTATAATGCAGTACAGCTTCAAACTAATAGAGCTGATTTCAACAAATAGGGAATGTTAAGAGAACTATAATACAGTCACCCAAGTGTTACTTACTATAGTAAATGTCAATTCATACATTCTGTTAAAATTTATGTACGACATAACAGACAATGCTTCTTATCTTCACAAGCAACTTCTTTTGATAATAAGGTGAAAGATTCCAAACGAACAATTTGAAATGTTTCATAAATGTAGTTTCAATGTGTGTATTCAAGTTGTCCTCACAATACCATATAAACTGAAGAAACAAGTCTATTGAATATCAAGACTGCAAATAAATAATTGAAACCAATTACTTTTTGATGAAGAGTGGATTCAAATTTGAGGATAAAACCAGATATGTTTTGGTTTAGAAAATTAAATGTACTTGAGGTAACTCCACATTTAATAGAAAATGATCACATCATAAGCCTGTTATGATGATGGCGAATTATGAAATCAACAATATACATGATTTGCATGTCATTGAAAACAATCTTTTGATAATATTTAAGAGTATACAGATTAAATGCTGAGCTCTCATGACATATTTTATATTTCAACTATTTGCAATAATCTTTTTAAAGCATAATACCAACCCTCATATAGTTCACCTCCTTAAGAACACATCTGAAGGATCTGGAATATTTGAAGAGAAAAGTTATATGGAGTGATCAGCATATTCTTTTGACTTAAATCTAATCAAGATTGCTTGAAACACACTTGAAAACTTCATTTATTGTGAAATTGAGATTTCCTATTACTTTTAGAGTTTAAAAATTTTACTGAAAATCTCATTACAATAAAATAATAATAAAAAAAACAGGTGTATAAGTTTATAGCGTTCGATTAGACCATAATACCGTTCATAATTTTTAAATAAAATTTTTGTCACTAACATGCAATTAAATAGTCAAAAGGAAGTTTCTATGGTTTTTCTGTTAGTCTCATAGTGATTTTTTTCTTATATTGTTCATTTGTCTTTCTTCCTTCATTATGCACATACTTATTTCCATTTTGTTTTAGTATGATATAATCACACTACATTTTTCCTCAATTTCTTAATTACCACTAAAATTTTTATGTGATGTATAAATACAACAGTAAACGAATTCCCTCTTTCTATCACAGAAAATACGACTATAAAGAAAATTAATAATTGCATGATTTTTGATAATAAAAATCAAAATTTAAAATATATAATAGTTTAATTTTTAGCTGAAATACTTTCATAGCAGTCAGCAACCATCTACTACATAAAGTTTCTTTTATAACATTTATCTTAAGAAAAATATTTCAAATAAATATTTTTCTTATGCACATATTACTTTTTTAAATATTACTAATATTTAAGAAAATTTGCTAAAAAAATAATAGCACCTAAACGCTGTTGTAAATTGAAAAATAATTGAATCTAAATTAAAAAGGAATTTCCTCCAAAAAACAATAGTAATATAAAATGCACTTTAACAAATTGTATAGTAAGTTGAAAAATGTACAAATAAATATCATTTAAAATCATACCATCATTTTCAGTGGCATCATACATGATTTTTTTAATTTTTCTAGGACGATAATCTTTACGAACAGCAATCTTACAACCCGTAACATAATTGTCTTGAATTAAAGATGAAAGATCTCTCATTTCTGCAAATCTCCTACAAGATTAATTAACAGGAATTTTACTTTAAATATTTCAAATATAATACAATGTAATCAATTAGATATTATATCAGTAAACAACCATTAATCCAGACCCTATTTAACTGAACTTTGCTTAATCTGGACAGTCATTTAGATGTATACACATGTATAAATATAATGTATAAATGAAAGATTAATTAATGCAATAATATATTGTTGAAGCCAGAGGGTTGTGGAGCTTGGATGAGTCAAGCAGTTCCCTTTGTCTTCCATCCCTCATTTGACCCACTCACTTCTCAATTTCTATCTACTGATATGTAACTCATCACAATTAGTACTACACTGCATTTAAATGTGAATTCTGTATTTTGCATCAGCTGTCAATGAAATAAAAATCTTTGAGTAATGCTTGGAAGAACTTTTTACTGAATGCGTAAATCAAACCAAACACAGCTGATTTTGAAACTGTAGGCTTTTATATCAAGTGATCATAATTTAACAGAGGAAAAGATTATTGAATGTAACAGCAGCAGAAAGTTTTGAAGGGAATAAAAATGGTAACAATGAGCAAGTGAAAACCAAAACTTAGTGAGATGAAAGACAACTTAAATTTATTAATAAAATACTTTGAAGACAACATCAATTTAGACATATCTGGATATTATGTACATTTGAGGCATCTCTACTCATTAATTTCAAGAAATGACCACTAAAGTAAAACTAAAGATCAGTAGTTTTTTTCAACCAGTGAGCATGTCAAGTGTTGTTAGTAAAGATGATCCTGGACATCATGTTTAAAGTAGTTTTCCTCTGATGTTTATTGCAAGTAAAATAATGTATATACCATATTTTCCTGTATATAATCTGCGGATTGTGTGTTAAAAAAGTTCCGAATTTTGTTGTGGGTATTATATGACGCCGCGGATAATCTGATAAAAAAAATATTTTTCACAAGAAAAGCTTACAGTAAAATTTTGAAAGAAATGTCGCTTATGTTTCATAAAATAAATAACAGATGTTGCTATGACTCGGTTGAATCATTTTAACTATAATCAGTATTGTCTAATTACGTTCACGAACGAATTCAGTTCTTCTGAACGATATTAAAATTCAAATTCATTAGCATCATTTCGCATTTTATCTTGATCTGGACTTTTTTTGCTCTGAAAAAGATTCAAATTCGTATATCGTCATAGTGAAGTGAAAATTAAGTTACTGAGCAAATTTAAAACTGAAAGCTATAGCTAAGATAAATGAAAAAAAAATGTCGATAAACTTATAAAGGTGAGAAATAAAGCATGCTATGTACAAAAGAAAAAATGTATTCCATGCACAGTTAGAAAATATATAATCCATTTAACTATTAACCAAAAAATATAGTTAATTTTTATAACATATCTAACTTTGTTTTAAAAGTTATTAAAATCTATAAATTGATAAGATTTACTAGAATCTTTTCTGATCTTGATCAATGTCATGCTTTCATTGCAGTTAATCGCACCTTTCGTTGAGGTGGATTCAAACAGATCTTTATCCCTATAAATATTTTTCTCTGTAGAATTTATTATATTTTTAATCATTATGTTTATTATTTATTTTATTTAGCATCCAATTATCTGCAATATAAATTTACGACTATTTGGCAAAAAAATTACAGCAGACTATACACAGCTGTGGATTATGTGATGCTTTTTTCCCCTTTGTTCGAAAAACAATGCTTGTGGATAATACACTGCGGCGGATTATATACAGGAAAATATGGTATATAATATAATTAAGTTTCCCTTTTTATAATTAATTCTACTTAATTCAAAATACAATTTTTTATGCCTGCATTAGTTTGTGTATGTACCTTGGACTATTTAAAGATTAGTTTAATTCAAATTTTCATAAATACAGATGACCAAGATAACATATTAGTCTGGATTAATAAGGATTACTGCTTAATGTAAATTTGTAATTTTTTAAGAAACAAATATTTTCTAAAAAATAATATAAAACTCATCATGTATAATAAAAAAGTTATATTTTTGATAACTTTTTTAACTATACAAAATAAATATTTAATAGTAGTATATTATGTAACATTTAATAATTGAAAATATGCCTGCTTTTAGTACTTATAACATCATTTTTCTTTACAGCCAAGAAATAAGGAGGTTAAAATAGACTTATATGAAAAAATTGAACTGTGACAGAAAAATTTAGAACATTTAATTTCAATTCTGAATATTATAGGCAGTAAATGGTTTTAAAAAATGAGCAATTTACAACTGAGAATAATCATGTATAGATTAAGATTTTGAAAGACAAGCAGTATTCGTTGAATATTCTCAATTATTTTATATTTTAACCAAAAAGGACTTTCCCATGTTATACATAAATAGTCAAATGTAATAATGAAATTGCAGGCGCATTCAGCAATTACATCACGTAAAGTGGATTTTTAATAGCTCATGATTATTTTTCAAAAGAAGTCTTTTTTGTTTTTAAAATAATTTAAAAAAGTTGCTCATGTTTGTATATTTGTTAACATCAAATTTTAAGGTAACAAGTCATAATAGCATATCTAAGCCAAGTCAAATATGAATTATAAATGTATTCGACAAACAAGATTAAAAACAATCAACAAATTTGATTAATGGAAAAACACATCAATTTTTTTTTCTCTGATAATAGCAAAATTTCATTTAGCAAAAAACCTTTATGTCTAGAAACATAAAAAAATATTTATAATGAATTCCAGAATAATAAACAAATATAAAAGTTATTTTAAGAGAATGAAATATAAAAATTTATTTATAAAATAACATCCTCAAAAAAATAGCAGGAAATTAGAGTTCACAAAAATTAAATACACATATAAATTACTCCTAATATATGATTTGAAATAAAACTGATTTTAAATCTTATTAATATAAAGTAAAAATATAATACTTTTCAATCAAAACAAATTATCACAGGAAATAAATTTTGAAATTTTAGAAAATATGCTTTATTTTAAAATATCTACTTAAATGAAAAATTTATTAACTAATTTTTTACTTTTTATTACATAAATCATTTAATGAAGAAAAGAATATTAATAAGAACAGTGAAATCAACAAATCAGAAGTTGATCTAATCACACTCAAAGCTCAATCTTTCCAAACAATGCTTATTTAGACCAGACTTGTTTATTAAGTTTAAAGCAGCTTCTGAATCATCAGAAGCATCAATGATTAACATGGGATTTAAATCTATTATTTACAAATGCTGAACATTAGTGCCTAAGCCATTAGTACACGGGCTCTCCAATACTTTTCAACAATGCCCTCATACTGAGAAAGAACCACACAACTATTTAAATGTTCAAAAGTCATTGGTTGACCAGAGTCACACAAAACACAGTCTGGGGAATCCACCATTCCAATCCTATAGAGATGGTCCTGCAAACAATCATGTCCAGTTAGACCAAGGGACACCACAGTCTTTCTTGGAAAAACGGGAACAGTTCTTTCCTCCCAAAATGTTCCATCTCTTACGCGTCGCACGTTGAACCATATCTTGTTTGAAAGTCTTCTTGAGAGTCAGGTTAACAAACAATTTAGTTGAATGAAATGAAAGAGGGCAATTCATGCGTTGATCTATCAAGGCTCCTTTTTTAGCCAGTGAATCAGCCTTTTCATTGCCCAAAATACCATCAGTGAAAACATGCAACCACTCATTTTTAGGATAGTGAACCTCAATAGTCTCTATTGCGAAAGATCTTAGTTGTATATCACCCATTTCTTTTTTAAACAACTTTTTGAATAAGATCAAGATTTATATTCAAATTGAGATAATCTATAGGACAAGTAGGAGGAAGTAAAATTAAATAGTCTCTACTGAAATTTAAAGCATCAGATTCTCTCTGGGCAGCTTGAGTCTTAAGATTTCTAGGGAGGAATTTAAACTGTTATATCAAAGGTCATAGAACTAACAATTTTAATACTAAATCATCAACAAATTAGAAGAAATAAATAAAGTTCAACATTAGGAAATTTATTTTTTCCAAATTCTTTTAATTTTTCTAACATTTTGCTACACTTTGATCATTTAATTAGGACTTAAAATATTTAATTTTATCTGAAAAGGTATTAGCAATACTGTGAATAATACTATTGCAAATACCAAAACTATTTATAAAAATGCATAAATGATTTAACATTTATTAAAGCATAAAATTTTTGTATTATTAGTTTGAAGTCAATGCAAAAGATGTGAAATTTAAGAATCCCATAAAATATAAAGGTGCACTTCAATATATTGGTCAAGATAATACTAAACTGAGTCACATGGTGCCAAAGCTTACAGTGCTCATATTCAAGACACTACACTTCTACAATAAAAAAAGAGCATTACAGCATCAAGAACTTTATGGCACATGTTTTTTTTATAGCTTTAACATTTCGTTAGGCAGAATATGATTACACAATCACTTGACTAGATTACATAAGCATCAAAATTGTCATGATCATCAAATGATCTAACAATTCAATGAGTGACAATGAAACTACTAAAGATAAATTTACTGGTAAAGTTCCAAATTAACATTTTATAAGTATGTGAAAATGAATCCCTAACGAAAATTAATAGCTACAAATTTTTTTCTTTCTTAAAAAACTTAAGATTTTGCTATAAGACACAAAACTTAATGTAACAGATTCATCATTCATAAAGAATATACAGTCTCAATTGCTGATCTCTTCAACTCTGGTGTTCTCAACACACTACTGACAGTAAGCAAGCATTGTTGGTATGTGTTCTACTGATTATTGTATAAAAACACAAATAATGTCATACTCCAGACCATGCTAAAGTGCAATATCAGTCATCTTGTAATCTATAGTATGTCTTAAAAATTTTCTTGCTACTTGCTATCTGCCTCTTCTCAACTGTAGGATGATACATCAGTCACCAAAATGGTGACTGATGTGCATAATCCCTTCTGAGCATTTGAACAGTTGTTCCTTTAATTTTAAATGCTCTCTAGGTTCTTGAAACAATGTCATGGATGATCCCAAATCCTACATATGGCCCCCTACTCCTTTTTAGACCTTGCCTCAGAAAACCCAACCAACCTACACAAATCCTACAGCTATACTAATCACAGACTTCAACCTTCCTTTCACTTCCAAATCTTCTTAACCTCTGATGAACTAATCAATACAATGTCTATGAGGACATTATTATGTTAAAATAAGCATCACCAACACAATATTTATCTCAATCTAAGATTTTTTTTTTTTTTGTTTTTACTGTTAAACAGATGTTAAATATTTCTATTCGTATACAAAATACATAGCATACTCTCCACTACTGATCCCTTTAAAAAGGGTTACAAGAATTTCATTGGTGTGATGGTGCAAAACTCTGAGATTCACCACATATACAGAATTATTTATCGGAGTAACACTGAAACAGTATTTCACAAAAACATTAAGAGTACACTAGCAGCATGTTTCATACTTTTCTGACACTTCTGATACATACACATGCCCACTTAACTATGCTTGACTCCAGTCATTTTCTGAATTTGTCATTTTGATTCTTTTTACCTACTTGTTTTGTTACAATGCTGGTTCTCCAAGTGCAGAACCAAAATTACTGCATTTTTAAATTTTATGCAACAGTGTACTAATATTTTCACAAGTTTATTGCTAAGTAAATTCTTTAAAGTAGTTGATAATACCAATAATTCTCATAGTAATTTAGTAATTAAGTCATTTAAATTGAAAAGAAATATAGCAGAATGAAGCAGAACAAATGCCTTTTTAGTAGTTTTGACTTATTTATTGTTTGATTGTAATTAAAAGAATGTCAGACTGAAAAATATACACAAAAAAAAAAAAAATCTTGGGACTCACAAAACAACCAAGATTTGCATAAAGAAAAAACTTATGTGGAATTCAACACATGAATAAATATATAATCTTCTTAATTGAAACAAAATTTTAATAAAGAGTTAAATAAAAGCGCATTTATAAGACATGAATTTACCATATTAAACCTATTCACATGTTCAAAGGAATAAGATAAAAAAACTTAAAATTCAAAATTATATATAATGCATTTAACAAACCTTTCTTGAAGCTGTCGACTGGGAATAAGTCCAGCTCTAGAGTTTTTCTCGCCATGTTTCCTAGCTTGCCACCAATTAAGATCTTCTTGATTTACAATATGTAGGATATCTCCTTTTATAAATGGAAGACCTGCTTCTTTGCATGGTATTAAATTGTCAGTGTAAGGATCATAACAAAAATGAGCTTTTACTCTTAATCGACTTTCTCGAGATGGAATGCAATCTTCTCTAGGAACAATTTTAAAAGTTATTGGTCCTTCCCGACATTGCTAAAAAATGATGATTACTTTTTTATAAACATAATGTTAACATAAAAGAGGTAATCAGAATTTTAAAAAGTTATGTATAAATAATCAAGCAACATTTTGTTTGAAAATTTTACCAAAAATTTTGTTATAATAAACATTAGCATAATTCAAATTCTCAGAAGTATGTGAAGTCCTTAACACAAGTTCAAATAATAATTTAAATAAGTGCTAACACAACTGGGAATGAAGCACTTACAATGAGAGAAAAGTAATAATTATTCAACAATTTATGACAAATAATTATATATGTTGAATACAAATTAATTTCACAAAGACTCAAAAAAAATTTTCACAACACAAATTACAAAATGTTTTTCCAGAAATGCAGGTATAAAAATGTAGAACAAATATTATTACAATTTTATTTTTAGCCAAAAATATATACGTAACATACTTAAAAACAATGTCCACATCATGTTTTTAAAAAACACGATAGAGATTAGTAAAAACTAATTTAGAATATTTTTGATCAAAATGTATGAATATCTCAAAATAAATAAATGAATTTACAATTACAATAGAAACAATTTCATTTAAACATTTTTCATTTTAACATTCAAATATTTTACTTGATAGCTGATATTTTAAGAATTTTTAATGCGCAACAAATAATTTCAACTATCATATTTATTGTGTTCTGAAAATATGTAGAAAAAACTGTTTTAATAAAAGTACTTAAACACAAAACTGATATAAAAAATGAAAATAAAATACTACTTTTGTAATTTAACAATTTAAGTGATTTTCTTCTGGCATTAATCATTTTGTTTCAATAAAGAAAATTACATGTTTTTATTTTATTCCTTTTAAAAGTGTTTTCATAAAACTCAATAAATACATACATAGAATTACAGGCTAGTTTGGTTACTTAATTAGTTTATTATACTTTTATTACAAGTTATTCATATATTCATTAAATCCAGGATCCTTTTACAAAGTTATCCATTTTAGCAAAGTACTACTTTTCATGTAATTTACTACAATAATTTTTGCTTCTCCAAACTTGCAATATTTGACTGTGCAATTAATGTTAAATTGCAACTTTTCCCATCTGTTTTGTGGCATAACTTATAGATTTTTCAAGCATAGTTATAATATATTTTAAATGTTTCTTTTATATTTTTGATGATAAAGTCATTAAATTTAAGAACATAATCAAATCACAGAGCTCTGCAGTTTCAAACATAATCTAAATACTTTTGCCAGGTACCAGAAGCAAAACTTCTGACACACTTAGTTACAATTGATTTATTTTTTAAATTTTCAATATACAAATTTTATACATAAAAAATTGCATGTCATCATGATTTCATTATGAATTCAACTTAGTTTGTTGCTTGTGATCAGTTTTTGACATAAAAGCCAATAGGATTAAGATTAAGTTTAAAGAAGATTTTATACCATTACAATCCTCTAACCTTGAAGTAGTAATTGAGACCACAAACTATTAAACTGAATGTCAGAAATTTAACTATTCAGCTTGCAGATTGATAACTGCTCTATGCAAGAGTAATAAAAACAAATGAACTATTTTTCTTCAGCAAAAATATATTGTTTTTTTGATAATAATATAAGAATATACTCAATCTTTAATAAGATCAAAAGAGCCTTAAATAAAATTCCATATGTGTATAGAAAGTTTTATTATTAACTTTTTATTGAAGTCAAAAAATCCTTTAAAATAGTCATATTTTAATGTTTATTTTTGATTAATTCAACTATGATGGGGGAAAGAGAAAAAAACTTTTTTTTTTTAAATTTTATTTCCATTCTCACAGTTTAAAGATCTAAACATGAAATGCAGATAATTGTATCAAACATTTTTCATCTAACTTTTTTGTCACTGATATTGAAAACAGATTTACAATTTTAAAATATCTCTATTTCAAATTCTTGCTTATATGTAAAGATGACACAAAAAAAAAACAAATAATTAGATCCATTCCATAGGAAACAAAAATAAAAAAAAATGAAAAATATTTAACTGATAGTTTTTTTTAACAAAAAACATGTCTAAAGAAGTAGAAATTAGCAGTAGTTTCACATGTTTTGAGAGGCAGAAGTATAAGTTGTTTTATATTATGAAATATTCAACTTTCATAGCTAAAGTTAACAAAAATAAATTAAACTTTTGATGCACATCCTTTTAAAAATTATGAAAAAGAAAATGATTAACAATGTGATTATAAAAAATTACAATAATTATTATAGCAATTATAATGAAACTGAACAATGATAAAAACTAAACTGTAAATATTTGAATTTTTATAATGCATGAGGCAGATGGTTAGAATAAAAGAGTGTGAGAGAAGATACTTCTCTCTCTCTCTTTTTTATTTTATTAAACTTTGATTGTTCACAATTTTTTTTTTTTTTTTTTTTGCATTAAAAAATATTAAAGCAACAAAAAGGGAAAATAAATGTTATACACTAATTTTTGTAAGTTAAAAATAATTCTTGAATATGTGTGTGTGATATATGCAACTAAGCCAATATAAAAATTCTAATTTATGCAACTGAGTTACTCACTAAAATATTAACAACATCATGAGGAGATTTTCCTTTAATATTTATTCCATTAACTTCATGAATTTCATCACCAGCATGAATAAGACCTAAAATATGCAAAGTCAATAATTAATATCAGTAACTTAACATTTAACAAATAAGTGGTCCTTTTTTTCATAATATAGTTCAAACTTATAAAATATAATAATAGTTCAAATGATAAACAGTTAAAATCTATTGTTATATATATTATAAAGAATATAATTATAAATTAAAAGTTTTCTCACAAAGTAGAAAAATATTCAGATTGTATTAATAACACTCAAATCTGTTCTTATTTTCCATGAATTTATTTTAAAAAATCTTAAAAACATATATGAGCAGCCATTACATGTTAGTGAAAACAATATTAAAAGCATTTAAATTAAAACTAAAATTGAAACATATATGTAAAAAATAAAATTACTTTAATAAATTCATTTATGTAGTTTATTATCAAAGAATTTTCTTGACAAAGTTTTGAAGAATTTATTTTAAGTAAATAAGACTGTACAAAAAAAGATAAATTTTCAAAATATCTACATAATTTTGAAAATAATATTTTGTATTCTGTAATATATTTAGTTAAATTATGTAGCAATTCAGGAATCCATTAATAGATATTGCTTTATAATTTATAAAATGTGAATAATAATTATCATTTGTATTTTTCCCAGAAACAATATTTCAATAGAAATAAACTAAATGTTTTTCAAATGTTCTTTTATTAAACAAAAGTTACAGATTCAAATAAAAAATTAATTCATTACCACTTCTATCTGCAGCTCCACCATGGAGGACTCTTGCAATAACAATTGATCCAGTTCTTTCATCATATTTGATTGTAGCTCCCTGCAATTATAAATTTTAAATGAAAATCACAATAAATAAGCAACATCAAATTATTTCAAAACATAAGTAGTTTGAGGAGAATATTAATTCATTTTAAAACAATTAATGGGAGAAATATTTTTACTTGAAATTAACATTTACTTGGGAGAAAAAATAAATATAAGTACCTGAGAAGTTTAGTTAAATATTTGGGCCTATTTTTTTTATCTATTTTTTGAAAAAAAGACTACAATCCTGTCAGCCATTCATTTGCTTAGTAGACAGTTGCACTATTGCAATTTTATTTTTGTTTTACATCTCAAAATTCTTTTTAATTCTAACTTATTATGTTCTCAATATTTAATCCTCCCACATTTTTTAAATACAAATTATATCTCAGCTCAAGTTCAAAAAATATTAAAATGAAAATTCAAGTAGCAGTGGGTTTTCTTGAGGAAGTTCATAGAAAAGTAATCTTACTCAAGTTCCCTTCTATTCTTCACTTTATTCCTTTATAGTTTTCTTAATAAAATTTGCATGTCAAAACTTTTGAAATATTGCTTTTTTTTTTCTTTTTTTTCCCCTTTACAATACCATTCTAATCACAGATTGACAAATGCATTGCACTTAGAATGTCAATGTCATAAATTGGTATCAAGATATGATCATTGCTAGTAGAAGCACTTATGATGCAGTATCTCATATTAGTAATTATACTATGATAACTAACCATTAAAAAATCTGAGATTTTGATATTAGCAGTGCAGTTAGTTATTTAGAATTTTAAAAAATTGCTATTTTCCAATAAAAATAAAAAATTTAAGTTTTTTTTAAAATAAAATTAAATAAAAAAGATACATTGAAAAAATTCATTTGATAAAAAATAAATGTAAAAAATACATTAAAATAAATATGTAAAAAGGAGATTTTTAAAAATTTCCTTCATATAAATGGGAGGATTAAAATTATGCGTTCACATACCATGTTAGAGATTAGCCACTTGTTTGTTCATAAAATCGTGAGTGTGCGTATATTACAGGTTCAGAAAAATGACTAGCTACTACATACATGTGTGGAATATATTATTGTCACTAACCAGTCACTATCAAGAAAATAAAGAAGTTTTAATATATTTAATCAAATTTGAGAATGCTGTAAATTTGTTCTATTTTTTATCAAGCCTGTAAGACCTTACAATTCAACTAAAATTCATACAATTAACAGCTGCATATAAACATAAAGAGTGATTAGATAATAAAAAATTTCCAATTTTGAAAATTCCTTTAAAATTTTTTAAAATAAATTTAAATAGCATACAAAATGAAGAGTAATGTATTGCTATTGTCCAGTATAAATCTAAAGTTATATATTTAAAAATGTAGTTGTGCTTCCAAATTTAAGATTTAGGTTTCAATAACTAAATTTAAGGAAAACTTAACAATATTAAAAAAATTTTAATCTTATGATTACAAATTTTCATACAATGATTGAATCAGACATTTGCAGCAAAACATTTCTTTAGATATGAAATATTGAATGGATATTTCATATCTATTATTATACTTATATTATATTCCTATTATTATACAAATTTTACTTTTAAAGGAAACTTAAAAATTACAAACACAGATCCAATATAACTGTTTTCATGAACAATAACAATATTTAAAAAAACTTTAGAAATTGAAAAGCACAGATGCAGATTATTCACATTTCCAACATTAAAAAAAAAAAAAAAAAAAAAACACTTTAAAAGAACATAATTTTTGAAGCAATCCTTTATTATTTTTAAATAAATTAATTGCTAAACAATCATTACAGATGTACTCCAACTAAATAAAAGAAAACTGATTTTAAATATAAGGAAATTACTTCCATTCAGATAAAGATTGAAAAGTTTATTTGGAAAGAAATGTTTTAGAAAATAACAATCTCTTTCTTATGCTATTTAAAGCTGTATATATGTGTGTATGTGCGTACAACCACAAAACTTAATATTCAATTAAAACCTTAAAAAGGGAAATATTTTTAACTTAATTCTTTATTTTAAGTATATTTTTTGCAGCAGAGAATTATAATATTGTTTATTATTATGCTTCTATAATACCAGAGGTTCATTGCTTTTCACAAGTTGCACTATTTTAACTGTTTCTTCATCATCATCAGCATCATGAATAATCTCAGGAAGTGCAGGATCAAAATCTTTTTTTGCAACAAAATCATGAGTTTGTAATAATGCCTAAGAAAAAAGAGAAACTGTAATATTGAAGACAAAAATCAAACCAAAATTTATTTACAATAATTGAATTTATTAAAATTAATGGTAAATAGAGTTATTTTTGAATGAAGTACTTATTATGATTATAAATGAAAGGTGTACTTAAATGTGACCTTACATTGGTGTATGAATCACATTAAAGAAAAATAAGTTAAAACAATTTTTAATTGGTTACAAATATTGCACAATATTGTAGTGAACATCACCTAATCATCTGATATACAACATATTGGTCAAAGTAAATGAAACATTGACCTAAAAATATATTATAAATAAGATACATAGAAAATAAAATTATGTTCATAATCATGCTTAATTTATTCATAAAAATAACATGCGTAATACCTGCTCTATATTCTGAAAATATATTTATTCACTAAATGAAGTCTGTATGGATAATAATCATTTCAGTTATAAGGAGTATCACAACAATCTAGTATTAAATTGAATAAAAATGAAAACTTAAAATTTTTCTTAAATAAAATATTTAAAACAATATAGAATATATGAAATTTTTAAAAAAATATGACTTTTTATAATTTAATTTTAAAAATGTAACAAATTCTAATCAAAACAACAGTTTAAGATGGATAAGTTGTTAGCATCTAATTATTTAGCATTACGATTCCAAAAACTTTGATTTCTGATATTATTGACAATATTTTTAACAATTTTCAGGCAATTGTCACCCATTTTAGAAAGTATGGGATATTGGGATAGCTATATGCTTGCTAAAATCATAATTTTTGAAAACATAAGCAATGAAACAAAACTAGAAATAATAATAACAAAATTTGAGACCAATTAACACATTTTATTATCTATATTTTTAATTTTTAATATTTAATTTGATAACACAGTAAAGGCATTTAATATATTTACTTTAAAATGAGGTGTCTGAAGTAAATCACTTAATTCTTTGGCTTCAACACTTGAGTTAGTTTGTAAAGATATTAAAATCTGCAAAAAAAGAAAATACTTTAATTGGTTACACTGAACAAATTAGCTTTTTTTTTTTATTTGTTAATTTAAAAGCCCTTTTTTCTTAAACATAAAAAGTTTCGATAAAACAATTTTAACAGCAAACAGATTTACATATATTTGTCTAATAAAAAAATAAAACAATTTTTTAAACATATTTGTATCATAAAAATAACAAATATAAGAAAATTTTTCTCCTAATGCAATATGCTTTTGCAATCAAAAGTATTTTTCAAGACTTTCCAAGCATTAGCATATTTAGATTTGATAAGTATAAAAATGGAATGTTTATCAGCATATATTGAACTTGGAAAGTTCATTAGTACATATTGGAAATATATAAATTTGTTTTTTTACTCTAAACTTTTTAATTTTAAATAATTTTAAGGAAATTTTATGTTATTTCCCAATTTTCAAAAAGGGGAAAAATATTTCTTCTTTAGTTAATTATATTTTCTTGGCTTTTTAATATAATGTCAGAAACTAACAAATATAATTGTATAGTGACATAACTCTACCTCCTCAGCGAGACTACAACTTTGGAAAACAACAGGAAGTATCTGATGGCCATTATAAGTAGAAACTCGGTTATGAACCTAAAAGATAAAATTAAGAAGATTTAAAATAAAAAGATATATTTTATATATTTTTATTTAAAAAATCCAATTTTAATATAATTTTTATCTTTTATTTATTCACAAACTTTCCATCATCTGCAAAACATGACTTTTTTAATAATCATTATATAAATTCATGAATATCTTAGCTGTTAGAAGCTTATAGTTTTAAAAAATACATTATTTTTTTACATAAGAAAAAAAGTATAAAACTAAAGGCAAATTTTAAACTAATATTAAATTTAAAATAATTTCTACATATTTTAATTTTTTTTCATAGAAATTCAAAATACTTAAAATGTATTTATCCTTATTCTTTAAAGATTTAAACTTCTTTTTAAATGTTTTTTAAAATAGACTTATAATTTATTTATGTTGCCTTCAATTTTTTTTTAAACTAATGTATTTCCTTAATCTAGCAAAAAGTTTCTTTTTTGTTAGAATATAGTTCAGTTTTTTTCTGAATATACTGAATGAATTTTTTTAATGTATTTTTTATATAAAATTTTTATCTTATTTTATAACATTATCAACACATTTTCATATATTTCCTGGAATATGGTGATACATATTTTTAATTGAAGTTACAGATGATATTTCTTGAAATAATCTTTAACATAATCATTCTTAAGATAAAAAAAGAATTATATTTTATAAATTTTACTGTAAAAAAAAAAAAAAAAAAAAAAAAAAAAAGCCAAAATCATGAAGTATAATACAAACTTCATGAAAAAATTTTTTAAAATTTTAGAAAATTCTAATTTCCATTTAAAAGAGTAGAAAAATTTTAATTTTATAAATGAATAAAGACATAAGAAATTACTAAGATATATTAATCATATAATCATAATTTATATGGAAATTGGTAAATTCTTAATTTTTTCCCAGATTCAATTAAATAACTGATAAATAATACTTAATTAATATTACTGATAACAAATCTCAAACATAAGGGGATAAGTTATTTATGAAATATACTTACTAAAACAAGAGCTTGTAATGAATGGCTTTGCAATAACTGTCGCAAAAATATAACATCAGCTTGTCTACCATCAACTTTCTCACAGATTTTATCCAATGAAACCAATAATCTTTCAATATCTAATTGCAAAAATAGAATTTATTAAGTAAACTTTACATCATCAAATATATTACATTGTGTGATATTATACCATATTTAAACTCAGATATAATGGATTTTAAAAATTATATATGCATATATTCTGGGATACAGTCACTTAACATCCAATCTCCTTATTATTATTGATTTTAAAAACCTTTTGGAGCTGATCTGATGTATGTAAAATCGTTTGAGGTTAAGCAACAACATATGATACAAAATTTATACTGTTACTGTAAAAAACATATTGTTTTAAAACATAATCAAGAATTTTATAAAACAAGACTTATACTAAGTTAAAGCTGCAGCCTTTACTTTTAAAACTAATGGTTTTTCTTTCAGTAGATAATAGTGGAAATAAAATTTCCCTTCTTAGAACATATTCACAATAATTACATTAAAGTATTGGTTCCTAACGTTTTTAGACACTTACACTAATTTACTATAATTTGGTGCTAAATATTTCTTTTTCATCTAAAGAATTCAAATTAAGTATTATTTATTTCGTAGGTAATAATATCTTAAAAATTTACATTAATGAAAAGTAGGTGATTTTTTTAATAGATTAGGATGTGATAATAGCTGTGACTATATAAGCATAAGGAATAATATGGGAAAGAAGATAAATTATTTTCTTACCTTTATCATAGATATGGATAATATCTTCAGTTCCTATAACCATTTCAGTTTATTTAATGAATCATCACCCCATCTTGAAAAGAAATTTAAGACACCCTATAAGACAAACAAAATAATTTTTAAAATGTATGTTTCTTTGGTAATAATTATCAACTAAACAATAATTAGCAATTTTGAAAACATCAATGTTATGAAAACCGGTAGTTTTGTTTTGCTCTCATAAGTTGATTATCAATGCTTTTTCATAAATTAAAGTTTATATAATATTATTATTTATTTATGCAGTTCTAAGCATTATTGTATATTTTAAACATATTCTTACTGAAAATTAAATTTATAGAACAGAATTTTTCAATCGTCATAAACTAAACATAACAAAACAGACGCTCCGTTCTGTGTTTCAAGAAGGAAACTTGAGGAAGTTCAAATCTCCTTCTGCTACAATATAATGTGAATTATAAATTTTTAAAAATCTTAATATTTAAGTTTATAATGAGTCAAAAAAATTTTATAGATCATTTGATTCTTAGATCAAAATATTTTCTTATAGTTTTATTTAAGAAAATTTTAATATTTATAAGTCAAATAAAAACTACTCAACACTTTACCTGTCAATTTAAATTCTGCCATGTTGATTGTTTGGGTTTTGTATTCAGAAGTCTGAACTGTATTGTACCTCAATATTTCGGCAATTATAAAGATTTCATGAACTTGGCATTATTCTTGTTACCAGTCAACTGGTTTTTTTTGCTTAAACATATTTTGTTACCAGCATGTTTAAAATAGGTAAATTTGGAAGTAAAAAGGATATAAACATAGATTATAAATGTACCATTAGGTTACTCGATGACACGGAAGTTTTACAGTGTGATTTTCAGGTATTTCATTATGGAAATTAATTTTATTTACAAGTTATTATTTGGGTTCTTTTTCTGTAGACTTTTACCTGAAAATGTGTGTTAATTTTTTTTCAAATTAATTGTAGTTAAGGAAAATTTGCTGTAAAACAAGTTTCATTAAGTTATTACCTATCATTATGTGACTTATTATTCTGCCAGTCGGAATATAGGTTAGTTGTTTGTATATAAAATTATACTACAGAATCAGTTAATTACTACTGGTTTTAATTCTTTCTATGCACTTTCATTTTATCTTAAAATTGCAAGAATAGTCATTTAACTCCTAAGCTATTTTTATATCAGTAGCATGTATCTGAATGTCAACTAAAACATTCAATAAATTTCATATAACATGAAAATGAATAAGCTTTAAAAAAATGGCATAAATTAAAAAAAAAAAACATTTATTCTAATTTTTATGTTTTTCTCTATAATTGAAACAAAATAAAGGCACAGATGCCATATAATCCATGATTCCAAATTCTGAATTTTTTTGTCGACGAATAAATGTTGCCAAGATGATATATTGTGATATGTGCGATGTCGTAAACACTAAGGTTACCAAAATTGAATTTTCTGCATAATTTTTACAGATGACATAATTTTTATATATCTATGACATTATAAAAATCGAATTACCAGATACATTAAAAAATTTGCCAAAAAAACTTCAAACTCAGAATTTGACACCCTGGATTATATATCTGTGCCCAAAATAAACTTTAGATTTGTGGTAATTATAAATATTATGAAGTTATTGACATTGCTATTAATAACTTTTTAATTATTTTCTTTATTTATAAATCCTTTTCATATTTTGTGTAGTATAAACTTTCAACAAATGTGTTTATTGAAGAAACTGAGAAAATATCAAGTATGCTTTGCAATAACATTATTTGGGTATTATTTGATTTTCCCAATTGCTGTCAAAATGATACCATCAGTATTGTCATGTTGAAATTACTTGCATATAATTTATCATACTTTTCTCTCCACAATTTATTATAATATAGCATCAAAAAGTTGTTTTTTCCGTAGATTATTTGTTAAATGAATTCAACAAAATGTAACTCTAGATGTTAATTATACTTCGAATGTATATTTTTATATATTTCTTTGTCTACTTTTATTTTCTTACAGTTTCATGCCTATTTATACATATTTGGTTGAAAGGGGCATTAAATAAGTAAATAAAAGTAGATGTTTTTTCCTATAAAATATAAGATGGCTTCACTCCTCAGTTTAAATACTGTCAAAAACTGTTTAAAATATTTAAATATTGCTAATAGAAGAAAAAAGATATTGCAATATGTTGTATCAAGGTTCAAAAAAAGAAATTGAAGGTATATAATTTCTCTTAATTTGTTTATTTTATTTTTAATAAAACAAGAGAGATTTGGTAATTTATTGGGAGGGGGGCTTGAAAATAGATAGCACCATTAATTATTACTAATACTTATTTTATTATAATTATCACTATAATAATAATTATTAATGCTTTTTCAAGCATTTAGAAATTCATATTAAAATATTGTTTGCTTAAAATAATAGAATTTAATTAGAAAGAAATATTTGTTTTATATCAGATTTTTTTTAATGGAAATGTTAGATATTATAATTTTTAATATTTGTGCTAATTAACTTAGAAAATATGTAAGGAGAAATGATAACCAATTCATATTTTAGAAATTCCATTTTAAAAATAATTTTAATCTTTCTATTCTTTATATTAATCTTTGGTACTAATATATTAGCATCACTGCAGCCAATTTTGTGTCATGCCCATTTAGCACCACGATACACATCTAAAAATCAGTAAACAAAAGGAACAATAGAGTACCAATGTGTTTTATTTGAAAAATAATTATTTATAATACAGTGATTAATAGTGAAATTGGCTGTGGTTGCCGCTAATTTGTAAGTACCTGATCTTTCATTGTAAAAAATTTGCCAAAGATATCTTAATAATATATAAAATTTGTTGTTGCTGACATACTTATAAATAAAAAAATTATATTAAGTGTAAATCATGTTCAGTCTTTTTTGCTATTTAATTTAGTATTTTTCTTACAACTATACGAAATATTAGAAGAAAAAAAGTATCATGATTTTTTTTAAAATATTGTATGAAAAACTAATTTTTTATCTGAAGAGATTTCAGAATAATTTGTAATTAAATGTGCTTTACTTTTCTGCTTAGTTTTCAAAACTATTAATTTATTGGTCTAATTGTTAATACTATTAATCTATTTAATTGTAACTACTATTAATCTATTGGTATGGTAATCTATTAATTTAATTCAATAAAATTCAGTGGTTATAGATTAAAAATGTTTGTATTGTCTTTAGCTTTGTTTATATTATCATTGTTTAGTATGTCTAAATATGTACTATTAGGTAATAGTAATTTTTTTAAACATCATTCAGATATGATGTAGACAGCAATTAAAATCTCATAGTTTAATCTTTCATACCAGTACAATTTATAAAATATATTTGATAATATTAAATTTTATTTTTAAAAATGAAATATATAAAATTGAAATTATTATCTTATCTTTATTATTATAAAAATTCCTTAGGAAATAAAAATTAATTCTTTGGATAAAATATCTTGAAGTTAAATTGCTCTAAATTCTGATAGTGAAAAAAAAAATAAAAAATTTTGATTTATAATATATCAAAGTATTTTGATTAATGAATATTAAATGATAAATTCAAAACCTAATTAAATTAGATTTTGAAAAAACTTACTGAACTTACTAAACTGAATTTAAATTTTTACTCCATAAAACATATATAAAATTGAATTAGTTAATAGATTTTAAATGTGAAATTCAAAATTGACTTTTAATAGCTTCAAAGAAAATATCATATTTTTAAAGAAAGTAAATCTTGTCATCTTGTTACGTATCGCTCTTTGTATCAATATAGTATCAAATATTTGTATAATATAAAAAGGATATTTCATACTGATATATAAAAGTTATATTTCTGTAATATAAAATAATCTTTGTTAAGAATATTTAAAGTTGATTGATTTAATAGAAACTGCAAATATTATTAAACAAGCTGGTGAATTATTTATCCTGTGCATTTTTTTCTTAGATGATTATGTTTACTTTTATGGGTAAAACTTCAGATCCACTGTAACATGTTTTTTTTTTTTTTTTTTTTTTTTTTTCTTTACAGTCAAGCAATACAGGCATAAATCAACTTTTTCGTGAAGACATACTTTAATGTCATTTTCTACTTGCTTTAATAAATGATCAATATAATTTATGGTTGAAGTATAAGTTTCCTGTTGAATTTTGCCTGTTTAAACATGATTTTTGTATTACAAGAATTAAATCGAGTCAATGTACACATAAATACCACTTATGAATTTCATTCTGTGTGATTATTTTCAGTAAATATATGACATAGAATATGTAAAGTATTTAATGATATTTTCTTTTAAAAATATTATAAGCATACCTGTGAATAGTAAAGCATTCAAAAAACCATAGGGAACATTTCTGAAGTTACTTTTAAAATTTTTCTAAATAATTCAATCTAACTGATGTGATTTGAATTATGGTATAGATAAAAGTCACAAATTTTAAAAATAAAATCTAGTGTATGTATGGTAGTCAGTAGTATTCAAATTAATGAAATAATTATCTAGTAGATCTAATAACATAAAATATCCAATTACTATCTATAAATGAGGATGATATACATTTGAGAATGTCTTACAGAATGTGCAGTGATCCTGTATAACTAACAATATAGTTGAAAGACTTGATATTTGCATGGCTTAATGTGTGTGTATGTCACATTATGATTTTTGAATCAAGAATGAGATCATTTGCCAGACAAATGTTTCTATGAACAATTTTGCAACTTTTTTGTAAAAGAACTATCAACTTGGCTATCATGACATCCCAGATAGACACACTCTGTAATCAGTAACAAATCTGGGAACAGGTTGGGCAAGAGATCATGTTGTAAAGTCAACCTAGTTCTTTTTTATGGCATCATTTTGGTCACTTCAGTGCCTGGTGCCACTATTAAAGAGAAATTACTAGGATGCATTTAATATCATTTTATGAGGCTGTCACTTAAAGTGCTGATATGCATGCCATTGGATATGCAATTAAGTCAGTTATGCTTGTATTGATGGCACTTTAAATAGTAGCCATTATTTTTGGATGAGTTGAGGTTCATAGCTCTGCCTTTAAATCAAACCCTATCAAATGACATGCTTCAGCAGAATATTACATGGATGTACTTTTCACATTATCTTTGCTATTATTTATGTTTCTTCCTGTTGTAGTTATTAGGCAGTAGTGTGAGTGTGTACGTTACACTTATGTACCTTTAAACATATATATAATTCGATTTCAGTCTGAACATAAAGGCCAGTATCTTCTGGACTACACTTGCAATGCCTTGAATCTCTTAGAAAAAGATTATTTTGGATTGAGATATGTAGATGCTAATAAGCAAAGGGTAAGTTATTTCATTTTAATCACATTAATTAGCACAATATTCAGTTTTTGTAACATAATTTTTTTTACACATTTTTGTGGTATCATGCACCAATATTTATTATGAAATTACTTTTATCATTTATTTTTTGTTCAAGAGCCTTAAAATTAAATAAAACTGTTATTGTTTGCTTTGATAAAACTATTGGAAATTACTTTATCAGTTATTACTTTGCATTATGGTGGTATTTTTGCTTATATATATATATATATATATATATATATATATATATATATATACACATATACATACATATATATATATATATATATATATTTAAATATTATAAAACTATATTAAAATTTTTATATATATATATATATATATATATATATATATATATATATATATATATATATATATATATATATATATATATATATATATATTTAATGATTATGTAACTAGAAAATTCAGTTATATATATTTGATTTGTATATTATCAGTGCAAAAATTTTTTCTCTTTAAAATGCAATTTTTTAACACTACCTTTAGGACTTTTTTAAATTTTAAAAATTAAAAACTGAATTTCATATTAGAAAAAAATTAATCTATTGTCCCTTAATCTAAAATTTTAAAATATCTATTTTACTAATTCTTTAATATTAAAAAGTAAAAGAAATGGAGAATTAGAATTGTTGTAATATGTTTAAATATTGATGATTTTTTATTAAAAATATTAAATTCATGTTCAAACAAAAATGATGAATTAACATGAAGCCTTTATATAACTGACAATTTTTCATTGGAGACATTTGAATAGAAAACCATCACTGATCTTAGGTTGCCTTATTTGTAAAATTTTATAGTTTTGTTAATTTTAAAACTTTTAAGATATATTTAAAAGTTTTAACAATTTTATAGTTTTGTTTATTATAAATCTTAATTACTTGTAAGAATTTACAATATATATAAAATTTTATAAATTTTTATATACCTTTATTAAATTTGTAAGGATTTCTTGAAATCACCAGAAAAATGTATAGATTAAAAAGAACTATTTAATTTTATTGTATTAAATGTAATACAGTTAAAAGTTGGCAAGAAATAGCTTATCTGATATATTGATGGACTTTCTGAATACTTAATTGTGAATACAGTGTAATTATTTATTTAGCATAGTAAAATATCTTTTGCAAGTTATTTGAATAATCAAGTTAAGAAGTCCTAAATTTATCCTTTCCTGGATGTTCTTGCCAATAGGTTATAAATACATTTATATTATATTGGCTTATAGTTCTAATTAATTGACCAATTTACTGAATATGTATATATATATATATATATATATATATATATATATATATATATATATATATATATATATATGTATATATATATATATCTCATTGACTTACACTTTTAAAAGAAATTATCTAAAATAATTAATTAAAAAGTTGTAACTTAAAATTAAAAGTTTCAACTAAAGTAATTGGTCATACAAAAACAGAGAAAAATCGGGACCCATTTACTGAAAATTGTGAAGAAGAAAAAATGGGAAAAAGAGAAAAAAAAAATAATGGGAAAATATAACAAGATTGATAGTTTGCCAAAAGTAAGTTAAAATGCTTGGATCTTATTGAAATAACAAAAGATTAAAGAAGTGTTAAAACCAAAAAGGTTTGTACGAGCTAGTTAAAACCCTCAAAAAAGAGATTGGCTGAAGATTAAAATTCAATAATAAAAAATATCCCCAAATTGGAGCAATATCATGAAGTAATATAATTTTTATTCTTTTCTCATTTTTGCTGTTTTAGCTGTTTGATTTTTTATTCCCTTTATTCTTTAAAATTTTCTTGACATTTATGTTTGGAATTTTTTAAAATATATGCTGAATTAGATTTGATCTGAAATCAATTTTATAATCTAGTGTCAAAGTATAATATTAACAGAATTCTGTGGTAAATTTATTAGATCAAGGCTCGCACAACTCTTTAAAACTCTTTGAAATTGAAAGAAAAAAAATTAAAGGTCTTTGAAACTCCTGGAATTGAGACTTGAATCCTTGAAAATTGTGAATTGCTCCTGGAAATTTTACGTACCTTGATGCATCTATTTTTTGTTTGGAAATGTATATTATTTTTTGAGTTTTTTGTTTTAATATTTTAAAATTTTGAATAAAATTGTTTGAAAACCAAATTAAGTATTAGTTCTTAATGTTACAGCTAGGTGCTGCATGATTAATATTTGTTTGCTGTATTCTTAACTGTTATCTAAACAAAAGATCCAATTCATCCACAATAGCTTCATTATTCAGTTCATTCTGGAATACATGTAGTATTTATGTGTGTGAAGTAATCATCTATAAGATCATCATGTCATCATCACTCAGTGCAGGCAATTTTAATTAATTTTTTTCTGTATGTTTGGTTTTTATATTATATGAAATTGAATGAATATTTTTAGATATGAAATTTTTCAGTTAAAGTATATTTTCCATACCTTCTTTTTTGCCTACTTGTCAGAATGGGATTCTGTCTTTAAATAATTTCATTATTTTGAAGAGTTTAAATTATTATAACTGATAACTAAGAAATCTCAAGATTTATTTTGATCAGAAATTTTATCTTATTAAAAAAAGAATAGATTATTTTTATTTTAACTTGCTTTTAAATAAACAAAATTGTCTTGTGAAAATTAGTTAATTTGCTTTTATTACTCTTTCATAATCAATTGTTGAACCTGGTTTTTCTGTGAACAAAAATTTTATGATTGAAAATTTAAACAATCAAATAATTGTGCCTTAGCCTATAATTGATGATTACATCTAAAACATAAGTGTTAATGATGCAATAATATGCAAAGACTGCTGGTCCCAGGCAAAGTTATAAATTATATTCAAATGAAGTAAAACAGCAAAGAAATTAGCTGTTAACAGAAGGAAAGCACTTTTTGAAGAAATTTAGAACTTAAAAATCAAAAAGAAATGTTTGCAAAATGACGTAGATTTTTCAAATTCATATATAATAGAGTATGCTAAAGGAACTGATAAATTAACATTAATTGCAAAATCAAACACATATCACTGTGATGCTTCAGTGAAGCAATATTAATAATGAATTAAAAGCTTTAGAGTTAAAAAAACATTTTCTTACAGCAATATTTTGTATATATAAATAACCAAGAAATGTGAAAATCTGTTGAATGATTAAAGAAATAAGAAAGTGTAGAATATGTGGATATGCAATTGTATATTTTTAAAAGTTTGAAAGTAAACAGTAGGAAAATTTAGAATTGCTTTTATATTAAATAATAATTGAAGAAAAAGTCTTCCTGAAAATCTTATCTAATAGTTGTATTTATTTATTTTGTTTTGAATAAGTATATTTGAAAAACGATTGTTATACACATTTTAAAACACTCAAATCAATAGATAGGATTTTAATGAAGATGTTTAAAAACTCTAAAATTAACCAGTATTGTAGGCATTAAAACAATGTATAATTCAGTAATGTAAAGAATACTGATTATTTAAATAAAAATGTTTTTATTATAACTGTGTAAATTCATTGAAAGCTTTTGAAGTAATCATTAAATATAATTCTGTCTAATATTTAAAAAATTATTCTCATTAATTTTTACAATTATTTCTATCATTTACAAATATAATTGAAAATAGTTGCATATTTAATTAAAGACAATGGGTAAAATAAAAAAATTTAACTTGAATGTCAATACCTCCTGTAAATTTTTAATTTAATTCTTGGAAATCTATGAACTCTGTTAGATTTACTTTTATAAAAAATATTTTAGAATGAAGCAGCTAATTTAACTCAAGCAAACATAAAAAAACTTGGATGATGATTTCTCATTAACCAATTTCACTTGAGCTTGAGTCCACAGTTTTTATTTTTTAACATCTAATTTTTTTATATGTTTAATATATATATATACTGAATATTTTGAAGTTTTATATATATATATATATATATATATATATATATATATATATATATATATATATATATATATATATATATATATATATTATATACATGTATACATATACATACATGTGTGTGTATATATATATATATATATATATATATATATGCTAAAAAATTTCAATTTACTGGACATTTGAGTCAATTTAGTTTGGATAAAAATAAACTAAAGGCTATATAAGGGTTTGTAATTAATTATTTAAGTGATTGTATGTATAAAATGAGATACAAAACGATATCCATTATTAATTATTTTAAACTTTAATTTTTTACTCTTTTAAATATTAAGTGTTTGCTGTTCATTATTACTTTAATGTAATTGTAATAAATTGTTTTGTATTTGTCTTTTTATTTCAAAAGTAATTACTCTTTATAAATGGAATATCTTTTGTAAATGTACTTCCATTTATTTTGAAGTAATTGTGTATTTAAAAATATTTTATTTATTTTGTTATAGCAATGGTTAGATTTGACAAAGTCTATTTTGAAGCAAGTCAAAGGTAATATAATATTTAAATTACTTTAACCTTTTCTTTGTATATAGTATCATTAAATTATATATATTTTTACCAAATTTAAAGAACCATCTTTGTGGGTGTGCTTGAATCAAAACTTCTGCCATTATAAAAGAATTGACATCAATCAAAAAGGCAAATGATATTTAACTTCTACAAAGTTTACCATTTCCTGCTGTATGTAATCAAAGTAATGATAGCAATTAGAAATTGTATCTAATTTTTCTAAACTTTTGCAATCCTATTCATAAATCTATTCAAAGCTTCTTATTGTCACTCCCAAGTTTGACAGAGGATGCAACAGAATAAAATATAAGCACTTTATTTTTAAACAAACTAAATAACCCTTTTAAACATTATATAGTATTTGGTATTGATAATACAACAATAAAGCAAGGGAAAGAAAAAGATATCATTACCCATTTTAGGACATAACCATGCAAGAAAATTTAATAGCTATTGTTGGCTCTTGTCTTTTGAAAAATCTTACCTCTGAGAAATGTGCTGCAAGCTTAAACATTAAAATTGATGAAGTCATAATTGACATTTATTATTATTTAAATTGGAGTTCGAAAGGAAAAGAAGATCTGAAAAAAATTCAAGAATTATGTGAGAAATATACACTGAAAATCCTTAAACGTGTTTGCACACCTTGGCTCTCACTACAAAAAGTCTTCAAAGATTCATTAATCAATGAGATTTTCTTTTAAAATATTTTCATTTAATATTTAAAGTGGAAGAATGTACATATTCTGAAAATTCTGATGTTAATGTACAATGCATTAAACCAAGTTTTTTAAGTTAAAAAAAAAAAAAAAAAAAAAAAAAAAAAGGATGTGAAATGGGGGATAGAGAATGTTGCAAAGAAATCATATGATAAAGATACTAGATTAAAATCTCAAAGGATATCTAGAGAAGAGAAACTTTTCCTGTTCTTATCATCTTCCTAAATAAAAAATTCGATAAATAAAGCTTAGTCTGTTTTTGCTTTATACTGTAAAATTATTTGAAAAGTATAATAGTATAAGTTTTATTACAATCTAGTCACTCACTAATTCATGAACTTAAAGAAATGATGTATAGCTTGCTGAACGAACTGTTAACTTAAGTTATTAAGCCATCCATAATTCGAAGTATACTATTATTTGAAATGGATTATCATTCTTCTATTAATAAACAATAATATATCATATTGTGACAATATTATCTGATGAAGAAAAGAAAAAGATTTTTTGTAATGTTTGGAAATATTTCACAACTTTTTATAATTATATTTTAAACAAATTTCTAATAAACAAAATCTTTTGGATCGTTTGCTGTTAACAAATGTGATAAACTAAACGAGATCAAATTTTCATGACAAAGTACTTTATTCAAATATTATTTCTATTTTTCTGTCAATCAGAGGTGGTGAATCTGAAGATTTATCAAAGTTAAAAACTGAAAATGAAAAAATTGAATTTTCTAATTGACGAAATTAAGAGTGTATTTATAGATTATAGTTTCAAAGACAATAGAATATCTAAATTTATGTAATCTTTATTAGTGATATCTCATAGCAATGTAGAGTGTGAAAAAATTTTTAGTTTAGTGAAAAGAATTGAAATGAATTTAGAAACTCACTTTCTAATAATTTAGAAATTTTGATTTTGTGAAATCCTTTAAGTGATGGATTTTTTTTAAATTTAGTTAATTAAAATAAGAAAATATATATCTAATTGAATTGTAATTTTGATATGCAAAAAGTTGTACTGAAGCACTTTTCCAAAAGGTTTGGCAGGTATGCTATAGAACAAATAATCAGCCAACCTTTTTGCTAATATGTATATTAACATATTAAAAAAGTGTATATTTGCATATTAAAATCAAAAAAATTAATTACTGTGCTAATATGTATATTAACATATTAGCAAAGTAATTAATTTTTTTTATAGCTGAATTTAAGAGAGATTACCATTCAGATGTTTAAAATTCCTGAGGAAAAAATTGATTATAAATTATAACTTACTCATCAGACATTAGAAAATATTTAAAAATTTTTAAACATGAGGTTTTGAGTATTAACTTTTACTTTATGTTGAAAAAATATATAAGTTGATTTTGATTAAAATTTTTCAACTCAGAAAGTTTCTTGTGTAATTAAAAAATTGAAATAGGTTTGAATGCATATATTGATAAATACCAAAAAAGTAGCTAATGTGTAACTGAAATACAAGCAGTACCAGCCAATATTTTTTCTTGCTTGAAATGCAATAGATAATTGCAACAGTATAAATGGGATAGACAAATCTTTTTCTTTTTTTTACAGAAGTTAATTACTGGGCAGTAATACCATGCGTTCTCATTGTGCAAAGTCTTGCTTTATTTCAACTATTAATTTTTTGTAACCTGCTGCTATTAAATGAATTTATATCTATAATTTTATATTTCACTTACTTTTGCTGTAAAAATTTCAAATTTTGTTTAGTTCTGATTTTTCTTATACAGATTATTTTCAGTAACTTTTGGCAATAAGACTCCAAATAATATTAAAGAAAACTTTGCAAAAGCCTTTGAATCAAAATTTACTTTAATACTGAAATTATTACATATTATAATTCAATTTAATATTGGTAAGCTGTATTAACTAAAGAAGAAAAATGAATTTTTTTAATTAAAAATTTTTATCTGTTTTCAAAAATTATCTTCTATGGGTGTTTTCAATATATTTTTAAATTTATCATTATTTATCTCTTCAATCATTCATAGTCTTTCACAGAAAAATTCATATAGTGTAGAATTTTGCAATATAGACTTATAATATTTTATAATTAAATATATTCTCAAAAAATAATTTCCAAAATCAAAGTTTATATATATATATATATATATATATATATATATATATATATATAAGATAAGAATAACTTTAAAAAATTGAAAGGTTTTAATCATTATAGTATGAAGTAAAGATGTATAAATTGATCAATTGTGGTAAGCAAAATTTAAACTTCTGAAAAATAATTAGAGTCTTTTTTAGAATGGTTGTATGGAAATGAACAATTGTTTATTTAATTTGTATTTTCAGACAATTATTTAAACATGTATATATATATATATATATATATATATATATATATATATATATATTTAAAAATAATTTTAGGTTCATTAATATTTATTGTATAATTTTTGAATTCCTTTTAAACATTCTGATAATTTATATTCTGAAATAAATTTCCATGAATCTATTTTATTGATGAATTATTTAATTATTCTTGAAATGATTCTTGCATTTTATACATAAATTGTATTTTGCATATTTTGTACATTGTATGTGATTTTTGCCTTTTGTATATTATACATAAATTTTTTTTCAATATTGGAAAGGAAATAATTATTAAATTTCAAATAAATTTCTTCAAAATTGTTGTTTAATGTTAGACGTAAAGTGAATAAATTATTATTAAATTTAATATTATAGTTTAGTTTTTAATTCTAATATTGTTAATAAAGTGATGTTTATTCAGGCATGAGTCCTATTATATTTTGCTTCAGAGTTAAGTTTTATCCTCAAGAACCATATCGTCTAAAAGAAGAATTAACTAGGTATGTATATGTAATTTGTTAGAATGAAAAATGTTTTTTCATGAATAATGTTTTATTATTGCAATTACTTTGTTTAAAATAATCATATTAAAATATTATTCCAGGTATCAAATTTTTTTGCAATTACGAAGAGATCTTCTACATGGCCGCTTGTACTGTTCTCAAAGTGATGCAGCAATGCTTGCAGCTTATATTATACAATGTATGTTTTTATTTTTAAGTTTCTTTGCATTAGTCTATAAAATATCATGAAAATGTTTTCAGATGGAAGACTAATACTTATTATAGACTTATGAATTTGCTAGTTTCATTCAGTGCATTAATCATAGTTCATATTTTCATATTTTGAATTATTTTTTACAAAACTAACAAAAAATAAAAAAGAAAATTGATATAATTTAGCAAATTTTATTTGTATTAAAATTTTTGTTGTACGGAACAATATTAATGTGCTTTTATTTTTATAAATAAATTTTCAAGGTAGCAGAGATGACATTCATTAGAATAGTTTGTTGATTTAATGTTCATTTTGGACAAGGTAATTTGTTGCAATTTTCAATCTACTCTGAACATTAGATTCTTATATAATTAGCTCTTGTTCACAATAAAAGACCATAGAGCAAATAATCGATCAACTCATGAGTTTGATAACTTTTAATGATGATTCTTTTGTTGTAATAAAATTGTGAATGTAATTTTGAAGTGCTTTGAAGTATTGAAAAGTTTAACGTTATATAATCTTCTCATATCAAGGCTAATTATTATTCAAAGGTAAAAAGGATTTTAATATTATTTATTCATATTTTTTTATATTTTTTTTAAAAGACACTGTTTTCTAAAATAAAGTTTATCTATGTAATTTAAACAAATCGGCAAATTCAATAAAAATCAAAATTTTTCTACATTTAGTAATTTGAAATTAAAGTATTTTAAAAGAAATCATTGTTTGTTAACTTTCTTAGAAAAATTTTGGGAAATTTAATGAATGTAATTTGAATAAGTGGAAGAATTTGTTTAACGCTATTAAATTTTTTAAAGTTATGAAATGTTTAAAAAAATAGAGCATTGTATAAAATCAATGTGAATATTTTTAATCTTACTTAGTAACTGAATATAAAAAATTTTAGATGGGATACAAATAAAATTTCTTTAATAATATGCCAGTTTGAAATCCTCTTTTAAATCTTAAGTATTTGAATTTTAATCTTTTGGATTTTTTTAACTTATTTTATCTTTAAAAATGTATTTCACTTTTTATTTATGTGTATTTTTAGATTTATGTTTATTAAAATTCAAATATTAAATTTATTGAATGAATATGTGTCATTAATAGAAACTTAATAATTATGGAATAAAAAATTGTTCTACAAAAATATAATTATAAAAATGTTAAATTAATGCAGAATTATATTACAATAAATATTTTACATTAAGTATATGTTGTATATATTTTATTTTTAGATGTAATAAAATGTATATCAAAATAGACAAAAAATTTATTTAGTAACTGTCTGTCATAAATTCATTATTATAGAATCAAAAAATATTAGTGAAGAGGAATTTGCTGTAAAATCTTAACATAATTCTGATATTTATAAATGCTTTGAGAAACACAAAAAAGAATTACAAATTTACATCATATAGGTGTGGGGGGGGGACTAAAATAGGATCTATAAAAATGTTATTTAACCTGATGACACATAATTTCTGTAAAAATAAAATTTAAAGTAAAATCCCACTTATATTCATTATGTTAACTAAATGGTACAGCCTTAGAAATAAAAATATACTTTAACTAAACAGCATTATCCACTTCTAAAACTTTATTTACAGAATATAGCACATTAATAACTGAATGATTTCTATTGAAAAAACTGAAATAAGACTTAATCAAATATTCAAAGAGTATATGCAACAAAATAGTGGTTTTACGACACTATAATTTCATAAATACATTGAACAAATATTATCTAATTACTGAATAAATTTCAAAACAAAATTTAGACTGACTTTTTTATGTTTAGTGATTTCTTGAAACTTTCATAAAAAAAGCTATAAACATTTATCAATATAAAAGAAGTTCACAAATTCCTCCTTGAATATGAATATCTAGTGTATTTTAAAATCCACTGTATACTATAGCTCCCAGTTAAATTAAACCTTGAGTATAAAATTCACTTTGTAGTATCAAATCAAACTAGTGTTAAAGAAACATATATAATATTGCAGAATTTAAAATTTGTTTTTTGTATGATTAACTACAATCACTGTTTTTCATTTTATTGCTTTCAATGTACGATAAAAATTTAAAAGCATTTCAATTTACAATTTTAATATAATTAAAGCTTTATTTCAAAATTTTATTCTGAAATGTGATTAAGTAAGTCTTTTTAAATGCAAATTGTATATTTAAAGTTTTTATTTATATGAAACAAATGTGAAAAATTTTTAATTTCATTATAAATTTCTTTGTTTTTATCATATTTTATTTAGCTTTTTATTCAGTATTCTTTACATCCTGTAAAATATATTGGTTTTTAATGTCATACTATAAAAAAAATTTTTAAGTAGCCTAAAAAGTAGCAGTGACATAATACAATGTTTATTTTAAATATTAATTCAAATCATTTTCACTAATACTTGTTGATGAGATATAACTACGCATTTAAATTGCGTAAATTAACAATATCTCTAACTGAATTTATTTTATATATATATATATATATGAAATTATTTACAAAAATTATGCTACACATTTCAATTTCTTGAATGTGTTATAAGCACAAACCTTTTCTAATTGAAAAGCTTTTTCTAATGATTTGAAAGAGAAAAAGCAATAAAGTAAATATTTTTTACTGTGAAAATATTTTCTTATATATATATAGTTCAAAAACTAATTGCATTTAAAAAAAATAATAAGCAATTGAGTACTTTAGTATCTTTATCCACTTTTTAAATTTTGTTATTTAAATGTTTAACCATGTGAAATCATTTTTTGTTAAAAATTTAACATTGCAAATCATTCCTGATTAAATATATATCTTTAATAATGAATAAAACTTAAAATGTTATTGAAATTTTAGCTGACCAAAATTCATGCTATTCGCCATGTTTCAATTATATAATGTCATACTTTTAAAGCAGAATAGAGATCTTGGAACTAGATACATTGTTGAACAAAACTTAAGGCATGATAATTTGTTTTTATGATTAAAAATAGTTATAAAAGTGAACAAAAACAAAATGCAATACAATGTTTCCTAAATCAAGAACAAAAACAGTGAGAAATTTATGCTGTTGTAGATTATGTTTTAAAATTTCGTAAAAAATTAAATGTTTCTGTGCTTAGAAAATACATTTTTCTGCATTTTCATTAAAGGCACGTTATATCAATTAGATGTCTGTTGATGTCCAATATACTTTATTAATATGTCACTGGAACAAAGTTTGTCCTAATTGTGCATTTATATAAATTATGTGAGTTTCTGGTGTAAAGAAAAAAATTTTTTGTTAATGTTTAAATTTTCTTTTGTAAAATTGAGATTTAGTTTTAAATATAAATTAATTGCTAAAATCTTTTCTTAGCTGAACTTGGAGATTATGACCCAGATGAACATCCTCCAAATTATGTTTCAGAATTTAAATTACTGTTGAAACAAACTCAACGTCTTGAAGAAAAAATAGCTGAAATACACCAAGGGCAATTAAGGTTATTAATTTAATAAATTCAAATAAATATATATATGCTTTTACATTCATTATAACACTGGAGTTTTTAAATAGGGGACAAGTTCCTGCAGTTGCAGAAATAAACTTTCTTCGTAAAGCTTGTTTATTGGATACTTATGGAGTTGATCCACATCCTGTTAAGGTTTGTATTAAGATCACTTTTATTATTATTAAAAAAAATGCTTATGAAACCTCTTTTCACTTTAAATTATATCTTTAGATCAAACTATTATTAACAAAAAGCAACTTTACAATTATTAGTTTTTAATTTTTTAATGATCTTAGTTTTGTTATTACTATCAAAATTAAGAAGGTATTTTTATGAAACAAATTTGAAATGTAAATTTTAAATTAAATTGCATTATTATTTTTAGATATTTTCTGCAGTGTTATTACAAAATTAAGGAATTTTGACATATTTTAAGAAATTTTTGCCCGTTATCATATAATGTCCTGTAATGCATGTATGATTATAGAAAGGATTTTTTGAATAATGTTTTCAAAGAGGATTGAAAATATTATAAACCGTCTAGCATTGTAATAAATTCCATTTACAATTCTATTCTATGTACAAAAAAAAAAAAAAAAAAAAAAAAAATTTAGCAGTTAGCTTTAACTTAATGTGACATTTTGATTAATATTATGAATAAGATAAATTTTGATAGCAAATTGTTTAAAATTTTATAATCATTTAGAAATTAGATGTACTTGATCAGCTGTTGTTATAGACTCCCCATTTGCTAAATATAAGAAATGAAATCTGTGTTTTCTGGTGACAAGTATTTTTAAATTTCTATTATATAAGTAAATTTATCTCTTGTTTACACTGAAATTTTTAATGGTTAAATTTTTAAAAATTTTCTTTTACAAAATCAATACAAAATATTCTTCTATTGTTGGAGAACATTATTTTTTATGTTACTTAAATCTTGCTGCTTATTGTTTTTAATGATATATTCTATTTGTATCCTTTTTGTCAGATCTGTGCATGCTTAATCGAATGTCACAAAAATATAAGTACTTATCTTAAAATCATTCAATTGTGTTTTAGACCAAATTGTCGGCCTTGTCATATCATCATCTCATATCAGATCTCTTAAAAGAAACTGTATTTAAATCTTCGACTTCAACATTAATTTTAGATGCACAATATTTCAGGTTAATAGCTTTCTAATTTAAAATGAAAGTATTAATTTGTCTTATAATATTTTAAAAATGCTTATTCAAATTTTTGAATTTAAGTAATTGGTATAAATTTGTGATTGATTAAAAATGTAATTGATGTTTGAATTTAATTAATTGTAGTAACTGATGTAAGGAGGACACTAGTCCTCCTTCCTTTGTGTCAAAATTTTTCAAGTAACCATTAAAGAAGATAGTTATTTCTCTTGTGTAATTATTTGTATTTATCTATTTAAAAAATAATGCTACACTTTTTTTTATTAGTATAGTTAATTATTTTTAGATATGTATAGTATAAATTTATTGTTAAATGATCACAATATATAATATGTTATATATATAGCATATTTCTTTAACCATTTTTATCTCTTTTCAATGATAAATTGTATTTAAAACTTGTAATTTGCATTGTGAGTATGCAAAAGATTTCAGCACTGTACAATGTCTTTAAAATTGCTTTTAAATAGTCCCTCATAGAGTCCACCGATAATATCCTATCTGATTTTCATTTTTTTTTTTTTTTTTTTTAAATCTTATGTAAATAGGTAAATTCATTTTAAATATATTAGGGTTATAGGTTCTCCTTTGTCTTTAATTTGTGATTTCTTAATTTGAATGATGTTACATAGTTTCTTAATATATGTAAAACATCTGTGTATTTAAGAAAGTGTAAAAAACATTGTTAGTTTATTTACAGAAATTATTTTATACCTTTGCAATTCGTAGTCTATTGCAATATGGCTTTATATGTAACTCATGGTCTATAGTATAAAAATTTTTAAAAATAAAGTTCAAAACTGCTAACATTAGTATAGAATTTTTTTATATTTAATTTTTTTTTAAGCTAAATGTTTTTGCCATGTAAGTAAAATTTTGATAAAACTTTAATTTTAGTAAGTTAATATTAAGTTTTTTAGAAATATTTAATAAACCAAATATTTGATATGATTTTAATAATCGTAAGAACTCCAAAAATATTGAGTTTTATTCATTTCATTTTCTAAGAATTAGGATTTAAAAAAAAAATTCAAAATATTTAGAGTACACTAAAATTAAGAGTGTATTTATAGGAGGTGGAATATATCTGTGATTTATTTTTTTGTGTTAAATTATTTTTTCTTATTTAAGAACTATTTTAGAAATAAGCTTTTTATAATTATTCTTTTAAATGTTGTTAAATCACACCATATACTGTGTTTTAATGATTAGACTGTAATGCTTATTTCTTTGATACCTATTAATTTAAAATTTATTTCTTGTATATAAAGTAACCATTTGTGGAAAGGCTTATCACAATCTTCATAAATTGAAAAAAAAAATTTTTTTAAATGTTGGTATCAAAGTATATACATAAAAATTTTTTGAACTATGATATAATATTGCATATATTGAACATCATTAATGAGAAATTTATAGCATTTAATTTTTAAGCAATATTGATATATAATACTTTACATAAATTTTAGCTGTTCATTTATCATTATTCTACTACAATAAATATTCATGTCTAATTTTGTTTTAATTAGACTTAATGAATCATGCTTTTATCAGTTTTAAAAGTTGATATTTGTACTATTTTGACATTACACTTGATCAAAAAAATAAAATTATTGTATTCATTATTGTGTTGTGATGTTATAAATATTACCAATATAAAACTAAAAATTTATTTTCTAAAAAAATCTGCATATTTTTTATAATTTATATTAGAAATATAAAAAAATTCTTTTTTCCCTTTCTAAATTGTGAAAATTTCAATTATTTTGCAAGAAATTTCTGGGAGTGTTACACCATATTGATTTGTGGTTCCATTACTCAACACATTTTTAAAAATATTTTGAACCTAGTACATATTATTGCTTCTTTGGAAAAATTAAATTTACGGGCATTCCAAAGAAATTTAAAATAATTGTATAGTTGCCAATTAAACCTTCTTTAAATGACTAACCAATCTAACAATTTAATTATTAAATTTTTAGTTTTTATTTCAATAACCCTTTGTTCAAAATATGAAGTTTTCAATGTGACCTTGATTTGACAGACTTCGACCATATATTAATTTTAAATTCCAGATTTCCTGTTTTTCTCAAAGTTGTGGATCATCTTGCAACCCATTACATACCAAGATAATCATCCATTTATCATTTCATATTATGAATATTTTTTATTTGTGTGTTTCTCTTATATTGATAATTTTAAGTTTATTTTTAGTTTCTTTATCCAGACTTTTAGAGACAGTAAAATTTTGTTTCTTTGGATAAAAAAATATTAAAAATTGTAATTATACAAATTTTTCTACTCAGAGTAAAGATATTAATAAGCTATTAATGTAACTGCTTAGTGCTTTTTTTTTTTCATAATAAGTTGAATTATTATTATTATTTATTTTTTTGCCAATTATAAGTTACACATTTAACTTTTTAACGTTACTGTATAGTATTATTATATTTTTACACATAATCTGAACGATATTTATAAATAGGCTCTTAAACTCTTTTAAGCTTCAGTATTTCTAAAATAAAATCAATTAAAATTTGTTTTCATCCTTTTGTGTTTAATATGCAAATAAAAAATGTTCAACTACTAAAAATGATAGTAAAAGTGTATCGTACCTCAATTACTTTTTTTATAATAATTCAAATAGAGCATTGGTAAAATTTGCTCATTTGTTTTAAGTATAGTTGTGTTGATTTCCCTAAACATATATTTTGTACAAAATAAATTATTATATTAACTCATAATAAAAATAAACCTATTATAAATACATTTTATTTGTTAACAATGTGCTAATTGTTTTTTTTTTTTTTTCCAATAAAATACATTATCATTTTAAAACTATAGTTAATAAGTTGTATATTTGAGAAAATTTATTTGCATCCATATTTTAAATTTGCATACTTGTGTTACCTGACTTGTGACAATTTTATTAATATTATGATTTTATCAATTTATTCTTTTTACAAAAACAATCTTTTAATAATCTTAATAAATTATTAATTTTTTCTTAAAATTTGTGTTTGAAAGGGCACCCATTTTTAAGTTTCATTTAATATTTTAAGATAATTTTTAATTAGGGATCCTTAAAAAAAGTAAGTTTTATTCATTACTCAAAAACCCTCAATGTAGTAACTCAACTTTAACATTATCTGCAATTTGAATTACTTATATTTTCTCTTTTTCATGTGAAAAATTTTATTATTTATTGTAATTAGATACTAATTTTTTATAAGTACATGTTATCTATGTTTATACTTAAAATTTTATTTTTTGATAGGATCATAAAGGTACTCAATTATATTTAGGCATTAATTATGCTGGGATTTTAACATTTCAAGGCAGCCGAAAAACACATCATTTGAAATGGTATTTTTAACTTTCTTTCTTTATTGATGGGTAATATTAATATATGTTTATTTTTGAATGACTAATTTATTGCCATCTAATATTAAGTAAACATAAATCTTCATTTATTTGGGTGTTTCAAACTATTCTTTTTATTTCTGCAAATTGGTGTGTTTCATGGATTTGCTTTTATCATTTAATTCTTTGAGAAAATTAAATTAATAACCAATACTATAAATAAAGTATTCTGATTTGTTAAAAAATACATATATGTTTCCGTAATTTTCTTCTAAATTCCTAGATTTAGTAAAAATGATGTTGTCACCACTGGATATTGGATTGTAAAATAGAAACATCTGCTATTTGAAATTCAGTTTAAAAAATATTTTAAGAAAAAAAATTGTGCTAAACTAACTGAATACTTTTAAAAAATATACTACCCAAATACAATAGGAATCTATAAAGAAATTTGTTAAATAACAAGATTTCTTATTTTTGCAAATTATTTTCTAGGCAGTGGTATTCTTGAAAAATATCAGAGATAATTGAGTAGTTATACTTTCTAACATATCATCCTGTTCAATCATTGTTTTGATTTGAAATTAGTTGGTCTATTGACTGAATTATTAATATCCATGACTGCTGTTCAGTAGCTCAGTAATTTTGTTTATTAACAGTGATATTTTATATCACAATTGTGCATCATTATCATAGCTTAGAATTTATTTTAAACTATAAGTGTTATTAAATTTGCATTTATGCATAAAAAACCCAGATAAAACCAACTTCTTCATTGCAACAAGTAGGATTTCTGACCAGTCCCCTCTGAAGATTCTGAAGCAATCTTTGAAACTGTAAGCCAGTTTAAATACTTAGGAAATTACAAGTCACAATAACCTGAAAATTGAAATAAATAATAGAATTTTCATGTGTGGCGAAAAGAAGGTACTACAGCCTCCAAAAACAATTCATTTGAAAATTTATCAGTGTAAAGACAAAGCTTAGCATTTATAAAGCTTTAATCAGAATCATTATTATTTATGGATGTAACAGTTGGATCCTCAACAAAACAAAGGATGAAAACTATTATTTTTGAAAGAAAAGTCCTAAGAACAATTTTTGGACCTGTTGAAGAATGTAATGTATGGATAATCTGTACAACAATGAGATCTACAAAAAATATGGTAAATTTGGTAGGACTGACATTATAAAAACAGTCAAAACATTACATATCAGATAGCTGAGCCATCTCTACAGAAAGCCTGATACTGAGCCTGTTTAAAAGGTGACCTTCTCAAAGAAAGAAGGGGATGTGTGTGACCACTAACAAGATGGCTAGATGTTAAAAAAAGACCTCAAGATTTATTGGGAGTCAACCATTGCCCTGACAGAGTAGGATGTAGGAGGATTTGCGAGTCTATTTCTTTGAAATGAAGTCTTCTTTAGTATAAAATGTGTTTAAAAGTTATTGCTTAGTTTTTAGGATATATTTTAAATGGCTTATGTTTATAATAGCAGAAAATTAAAAAAAGTTGAAATTCATTTTATTCTGATTTTTCACATTTGCACTGAATTTTCAAGGATTTTACTCTAAAAGATCCTTTGCTCTTAATTCTGTCATTTCATTATTAAAATATCTAATTATGTTGATGTTGTAAAATAATGAAGTCAAATCATCCCCTTAATTTCTAAGCTCTCATTCTGTTTGCACTAATCTCATATATTTTATTCATGTATTCCCTTATTATTTTGTTTTAAATTAAACTTGAAGTTACTTACTATTAATTCATATATAAGTATTTTTATGAGTCCAATAAAGCTTTTTACAGTTGAACTTATTCATTTTTATTCCACTTCTACTGAAAATTGTCCATTTTTAAGATAGATGTGTAATCAATTTAAAAATATGAAATCAAAAAGTGTGATTTTAATTAGGCAATTCAGTTGACCAAATTGTAAAATTAATTCTTTATCTAAAATATATAATTGTTTCTTTTCGTTAGTATAGGTAAAAAGGAAAATAAAAATTAATGGCTTTGAAGATATTAAACAAATGAAACTAACCAATAAATAAAATTTTTAAACTGCCTAAAAATGTATACACAATTCATTGATATTTTATATTTGCTTTTGATATCACTTTATTTTATCTTTAATTTACCTTACTGAAAATTGCATTGCAAACAGACTTTTTTTTAAAATGAGAATACTGTTTTTTTGTTTTTGGAATTTTATTTATAATATGGTAAATTTTATGCCTGAATCCAATTAAGATGTAGTGCAATGTTTGATTTTTTTCTTTTAAATTTATAACCATAATTACCATTTAAAAATATATTTATGCTCTTATAAAAATTGTAAATCATTTAAGAAAATAATACTTTTTGTATTTTGCAAAATATTATATAATTTTAATTTTCATTCTACAGAAATTATATTCTTAGTAATTTTATCAAAAATGTGTGTGTGTGTGTCTCAAACAAGGAAAGGAATGAAAAAATATTTCGGAAATCACTATTTGAATTGTCAATTATCCCTTTTTAATTAAGTTATTTTCTTATTTGTGTTTAAATTTAAGTAAAAAAATCCAAAATTGCTTTTTAAATGTTTTTTCTTACTTAGTCAGAAATAATTTTTATGTAAAAAGCTTAATAAACTTCTACATAGTCTATGGATAGTAAATTATAATTACGTTTACTTTTCTAAAAAAAATTATCTTGATTTACAAGTTAATTACATAATATAAAGAAATCCACATGGATAATATGATATTTTTTATTTGAAAATATTAGGGGTCAAATCAATGTTATTTTTAAACAAATTAATTTAGGAATCTTAGATAGTTAATATTGAGAACAAAAATTAATGAATCTATTATCATATATTTCTTAAAATGTTAATTACAAAACAGTATTAAAAGAAACTTATTTTTAAAGAAAATATTTTCATTAATATTTTTTCTTTTTCTTTCAGGCCTGATATACAGAAAATTAACTATGAAGGGAAAATGTTCATTGTCCATCTTCTTTTCAGTGAAGTAATATTCTTAGAATATTTAAAGATTTATAGTTCTAAATTTCTCATGAAAAATATTCTATTGTATCTAAAACATATTTCAAAATCATGCAAAGTTGCTTTTCTGTACTAAAATGTAATTTGTTGTTCATGTTTGTTGCATGCTGTTTTATATTATAAAATATGTTGTACTGTTATGTGGTTAATTTCTCATCCAATTCATAATTTTCATGTGAATATATAAAAATATGAAAGTTGTATCATCAATATCAGTTTATAAAAATTAATTTTTTAAGTTAAATTTTTAGTTAACAGTTAAATTTAAGTACAGATTGAGTGTCCTTAAAAAGAAGTTAAAAGATGAATTCTATCAATAATGCCTGATAATACTTGTAATAATTAAGAACAAATATTGACATTTGAGATAATACACTAAATTTTGTTGTGTATTTTATTTCTCTTTTGACCTTGATAAGAGATACTTTATAATGTAAAATCTATATTAAAAAATGTAAATAATATAGATGTTGGAGACAAAATATACATTTAATTATTGAATAATTAATTGAATTTTTTTTTTCCCATCTGATTGTAAATTTTTAGTTTTCCATTTTCAGTTGTTATCAGAAATTTTTTTTCAATTTTACTTAATATAAATATTTAATGCTTGAAATAATTTGCTGACTGCAGAAATAATATTTTAATATACTTCAAATTAAAATTGATGTGATAAAAAAATTTATAGTTCAAATTTTTTAATACAAGTATTAAATGTTCTTATAGTTTCTTTTTTGCCTTTGTAGGATGCAAGAACTAAGGTATGTGCTAAATTTTTTTAATCATAATTTAGGCTTTTTTCATTCAATAGTAATTTTAAATGCACTCTTTTTTTAATTATACTTTGAATAATAGTTGTGATAATGTTAATGATTTTTTAAAGCCCATTTAGTTAGTGATATTTTTATGTCTAAAGATTGTTTTACAATATTAAATGTGTATACATATAAAATTTTATATTGTTACAGAAAAAGCATTTAGTGGGATTTAAGTGTCCCACACAAGGAGCATGTCATTATCTTTGGAAATGTGCAGTCGAACAAAGATATTTCTTTACGTAAGTGCATATATTGTTTGCTGGTCATGCAATTAATCCATACGAAACCTATTACTGTACAAAATTATTCTGATTGTAATTCAGTGTACCATATGAAATTTTAATATACTCTAAAAAATGCTAATATTTATTATACTTCTTTTTACTCTTATATCTTTCATGCTTTAATTGCTTCTATATTGTGGTTTATAAGTTTTTAGTCCCCTAAAATATTCAGTATAGTTCACAAGTTATTGTAAAGATCATTTAAAATTGTTTACTATAAGAAATATTTGTTAGTAAGTTGTGGGTGTGTTTGCATAAAACAGTTTAAAAATACTTTTAATAATATTAAAAACCAGAGATGCATTTGTATAATATTGTATATCAAAATAAGTACATATTTATGAATTAAATTAATTACATCACAAAAACCATTTTCAACATTAGTGTTTAATAATCGTAGCTCAGAGCATATGATCTTTAGAGTGTGAGAACAATTTGTATTTCCAAATGAGAATCTTTTTTTTATTTTAATAACAATACATTTAATCATATGCATACAGAAGATTTAATTAGTGATTGAATGAAGAACTAAAATTAAAGATAAAAATGTATGTGTTAAATGTGCTTCATACTTCATACAATATTAAAGCTTTGCTAAGTAACCTTTCATTCCAAATTCATTTTAATTTTATGATGCTATACTTTGTTGCTGTCAGCAATGCAGTAAATTGTATAAACTAATATTCTGTTTATAAAATGTTAAAAATTATATCATAATGAATGAGAAGAAAAGTGTGTTTTATATATTGCAAAATGTGCTGTTCTACGTAAATTAGAAAAATCATTTAAGTGTCTCAATATTATTGTGTTTGATTGGATTCCTGTAAAAAGGAAAAATGTTAATTATATTTATACACCTTATGCATCAGTAATTCAAAAATTCGCAGAGATGTTCCAAAATAGTTTATGCATATTATAAAAATGTAATCTTGAAATCAGTAGTTATTAGTCTTTGGATTATAAAAAAACAGGCAATTTCATTTTGAAGAACAATATTGTACAGTTTTTGAGCTTTTATTAATCTTATCTGATCACTTCCAAAGAATTGGAATATTTATAAATTTTCCTTTTCTCTGAGAGTTAAAATAAATACAGAATTTATCTTAGAAGCTTCAGATGATATGTTTACTTTATACTGTGTTATATAAATGACTGATATTGAACCATATTTGACAACTCTGCTGTTTTTGCAATTTTCTGTAATTGTAGACTCAATTTCACTAAATTTTGCAAGAAAAACAAATCTTATACAAACATTACTCCTGGAATATTTAACTATATTTATCATGGATACTGTGATATAGTGCTGAAATATGCCATAATGATAAAGGAATGTAACTTTTAATATTTGAAATATAATGTTAATTATACAGTATGCTATTAAAGATCCTTATAACTATAACTTTGAAATGACTGCTATATTTATAAAGGAAATGTCTAGGTAAAGTATCCATGCACTATTGAATAAAACCCTGGTGGAAAATTGAGGAGTTAGTATTCTTATCTTGAAAACAAAGCAAGATAGGGAAAAAAGTGTCTGAAAAGTTATTGAGAATTGTCGGATTAGTGTTTTAACAACTACAAGGTTTTTACCTTGTAGTTATTAAAACAAAGAATAGAACAATCAAAATGCACATTTGTTTATTCAAGTTTCTTTTTATTTATTATTTATTATTATTTTTTTTTATATGACATGAAACTTGAATGGAAGGAGAAATAATTATCTGTTGGGCGAAACACGGTTTAGCAATGTAATACAGTGGTTTGGCTTGTTCTCTAATGAAAAGAATCGTGGTTTAGACTACAGAGGTTGTATTCTTGTATTAATTGTGTTTATATAAACAATATATAAATTGTGTAATATAATATGGTATTAAGTTCATCTGCACATGGTGTTTGGATTTTTTGTAGTATGCAAGTATGTAAGGAATGTTATGCTTGTTCACCTGAGACAGTTATAAAAGAGACATATTAGGGTTGTAGTATACTGGTGCTGATGGTCATAAAACGATTTTCCAAAACTGAGTATTCTGAGATATCTTTACTGTAAATTATAAATCTATATTAATGTCCATATAGTATTTTTTCTCTTAATTGAGGCTCTATAACTTTGTAAATTATTTTTCTACCTATCTCATTCTATTTTCAATATATGGATGTTAAATTCATTGCTTTCCACCTGGTGCTGTGGTAGATGTTTTTGTTCTCTAATATATGACACTTTAATATACTTAAATTGGCTTTATAAATATAATGGCAGCCATTCCAAAATTAAGGTGGCTATGGCTTATTTTGCATACTATATTTTAATGTTATGATTTTTTTGTGCTGATTTGATGTAAATAAAATAGTTTTAATCTGTTAAAAAAAGATCATTTTAGTTCCTTTTTATTACCTAATAAAATCACGTTTTTGAAACTAACAAAAAAGGAACAATAAGAGTTATATGTTCCACCCCTTGAATTTGGAGTTTCCTAAGTTAGAAAATTATAAAACCCCTGACAATTTCCATCTGATTTTGTGAAATATGCTTATGAAAACTAGAAATTCAAATCAAAGAAGGGTTTGAATTAAATCTGCAAAGTATTTTTCTGATTTGTTTGGATCAGTAACAACTACAGAAGTGCAATTCATATTACATGTTCACAATGTCAAATTACATTTGGATCGTGTCTATTACTAATATCTGTATTTTATTGATAACTATGGTTTTAAATGCAAGAATGCAAATTTTTCTTTCATAAAGTTGTATTAAGTCAATTTATTGTAACGAATTCTGGTCTTACCATAGGATATTTTATACTAGCAAAAATAACTATGTTTCATAGATGAACATTGAATTGATTTTCAAAGCTGCTTCATTTTTAAATTGTTGTAACAAATAATAAATCAACTTGAATGATTCCGTTTTTGTAGCATGTAAGTACATTATATTAAGATAATCTCCCTTGAATAGAATATAAGACAATTCATACTAGAATATAAGACAATTCATCATTGTGATCTGAAAGTATTATACCATTTTTTATTTATTCTTATTTGGCATTTTTAAAAATACTAGCTGATTTTGTTTATTATTAGAAGCATTTGCTCATTGCCTAATGTATTCGATACCTGTAATCCATACTATTCATCAAAAAGTTATTTAATGTAAGAAATTAAATCAAATGCTCATAATATATCTAAAACATATAAAAAGTAATTTAATAATTCAAAACTGTTTTCTGGTTTCTCAGTATATTCTTTTTTTTCGCATAAATATAATAAACAATGTGTATGCGACTAGAGAAAAATTTTTTATTCAAAAATGATCTAATCAAATATTTAATTTTCTTTGAGAAATGCAGTCTTATTACTAGACCACAATAAGCTTTGATTTTTTTCTGAACTTGTATTCTTGCTAGTTAATAAAAGTCTCTTTTATCATTCTGATAAACCAGGTAAACACAGACTCTTCTCATATTGTATCACCTTTTAAAAAAAATTAATCCTGAATTAATATGAAATTCTTGTCAAATAATTATATATATTTCTTGTAACCTTCAGCAATTTTTAATTATTGGAAAATATGAATACACAAATACCTAACATTGTAAGTACAATGCTGAAAAGGAGTTGTGAGAAAGTAATGAAATCTGTCAAACAGAGAGAAACAGCTATGAACAAAATGTCACCTATACCTAGAAATAATGTGCACAATACAGGTTAGTAGGTTGTAAGACCACCATGGACGATGATACTCGAAGCAACGTGTCTAGGCACAGAACCAATGAGAGTACCGATGGTGTTCTGAGAAACTCCACTTTAACCCCACACTCGTATACAGCAACAATCACTGAAGAAACATGAGTGTAGATGAGAAGATGATCCAGCACCATTCCAGATGTTGCAGTGTCATAGGCAGTCTTTTTAATGGGCCCCATGACTTCAGGCCACTAGCAACCAATTGATGGCAAATGGTTCTGCTTAATACGGAAGTTTCCAGTGTAACTTGTACATGATTCTGAAGTTTGACAGGTGTGCTTTGTGGGACTGCCACCGCTTCTCATTGGATGTGTCAATCCATGCATGCTGACATTACTCTGGTTGCACAGGAACCTTGCAAACATGCAACAGTTCCTTGTTCCAACAATCTTCGTCACAGCTGGTGCATTGTGTACTTGTCCTGGTGACTGTCAGCTACGATTTGCCATAAGGACCAACCTGCCCTTCTCAGTCCATTCAGCCCTTGCTCGTAAACTCGTCTGTCTGCTGGAATTGACTGCATCAATAATGGCCTCACATTTTTTTGAGGTTACAGGCGTCTTTTGTAACATGAACACATTTTCAACAATTATTGTCCAAGCAGCAATAACAGCGTGAATATTGCCTATTCTGATGGTTCCTCTCCTTATATTTGATCCTAGGTGTGCTGCCTATTTCACATTTGCATAATTTAGTGCTGCTAAGGTGCATCTGTCCTGAAATTTGTATAATTTTCTGGCCACTCTTTCTTGGTATCATATTTTCAATGTTGGGCAGGGTATTTGAGTAAAAAGATATTACTGAAATGATCATTCAATACATTATTAACTTCATCTTCTAAAAGCTATTTCTTGCACCTCCTGTTTACAACACTTTTTAAATATTCTTTAATCATAAGTTCTTTTGTAATAATCAGACTTACTCAAATTCCATTTGAATAAGTCTGAATTTGATCTTTTGGCACTCGGGTCTTGTTTCATAAATATAAATATTCAACCTTGTTATATATTTTCATATTTTTAGTATGGAATCTTCTAGTGATGTTCCACAAGTTACAACTAGTGGTGGTTTGTTTTCAAGAGGATGCAAATTTAGATACAGGTACTAGAATTAAATACTTAAAATTAGCATTCATTAAAATGATCATTTTCTGTCTTGAATATATTTGAAGTATATAATTATAAACCCTAACTCACAAACTTAAATAATTAAATTTAAATGTAATTCTCAATGCAATAGTTATCAACTTTTATACATGTGCATACATACATACATATATGTATAATATTTGTTTGTACATTTTGCATGTTAGTTGTCTAAATTATAAAAATTGTATTAGTAAAAAATGCTCAGTAAATTTGCTTAAAAATAAAGTGCTTCTAGGGGATCAAAAAATGTTCCTCAAAATGCATGAGATTTAATTTATGATCCAAATTTTGGAAAAGCTTTTGAAAATTTTCTTTCAATAGAAATGTAAAATCATTATTTTAAAATATTTATCGCAACTTTGATTTGGATTGTGGTAGTTTATGTACTTTACATTATTTTGGTAAATGCATTGTCATGATATACTTTCTTATTCTCATCTGTTAAACAATAATAATCTAAATCTTTTCAACTTCCAATCATCCTTGTTAATCATATTACATCATAAATATATATACAAATTTAATTTTAACTTTTGTCTTACAAATTTGAAATATAATTATTAAATACAACTAATTTATTGAATTAACAAATTTGAAATAAGTTTTTCAAGCTTCCAAATGTGATTAATTTTAAATACTAAAGCAATCGCTATTTTAAATGAGATAATCTTACTGTAGGTAGTAGTGTATGACAACATCTTTCTACTAATGTGTACAGCTGAACAAAATGAATATTAATTAAACAGATGACACTTATTGATGATGTTCATGATTCAAAATATCACTGGGGTGGTTCATAAGATCACTGAAACAATTATATCTGTAGGTGATGCATCAATTTTTATAATACGCTGTTGCAAATATTGATGGAATGGTCTTTAAGAGTGCAAAAATCTTAGTCACAGATTTCCCTATCTAAGTTGGAAGGAATTCTAGTCTTGTGCTCCATATCTTCCATTATGTCTTCGACATCTAGAAAGCAATTTTGAAGCGAAGTGAAAGCAGTCAATGGAATTTATAAGGAATTTTTCATTTCTGTTTTGAAAACCAGAGCTGTTGTATATGCAATCTACTTCAACTAAATGTACTGTACTTGTATAATAGAAGATCTAAACTGAAAATGTATTTCTAAGACTTTGGAATGAAGCTGTGATGGCTCTGGTCTAAAACCTGGTAAAGTTCCTCTTAATTATCATATAGTATCTCTGATAAGTTTCATTTGTAAGACTCAAACATATGTTCAATGCTCATCTCATATTTCTTAGGAAAAAAATCATTTGTTATTAATCGAAATGCGGTTTCCGTAAAGAAAGATCCTCTATTGATAATACATTAGCTTTGAAAACAAAAATTCGCAATCATTTTGTACAGTGAAATCATTTTATTTGACATTGAGAAAGTATATAATCCTACATAGTGTTGTGTAATTCTCTGTTCATTACATCATTTTGACTTTCTGTGTGATCTGTGTGATATTCCAAAAATTTTTGTGCTCCTGTATTTTTATCCATTTGGAAAGTGTACATCAAGGCAATAATTTAAGTGTAACAATGTTTAATTTGTATATTAGTATCCATCATCACTTCTAATGTGCCTTTAATTAAGAGACAATTAAAAACATCTGTTAATAAATTAACTGCATAGTGTGTAGAGAACAGCATTACTTTATCTCCTTAATTTATGTTCATTTCTGCAAGAGGACAAACCTGCACAATGATATCATTATTTATCTTAACTATACACATATATCTGTGTTCAATGGAGTAAAATTTCTCAATGTGATATTTGATCAAAAGTTAACCTTTTTTTGCATGCTTTATATCTGCGGAAAAAGTGTAAGCTATCGTTGAATATCCTTGAAGTGCTTTCAAAAACATTTTGGGATTCTGATTGCATGTCTCCTCTTCCAGTCCATCAGTCCCTAATTTTATCTTGCATTATATCTTTAATTAACTGCAGATATGTTAACAGATCTAGAATCATCCATTCAGAGTCTATATATGATTTGCCAACAATTGCCTTTAGACCTGAGACAAATTCAGCTGTCTTTCAAATACCATCCTAAGATCATGTCTGACTTTTATCTTTTATGCTGTAAGACTCCTCCTCGCTCAGTTGATATCTAAGTGATTAACACTCTTGCCTTCAGCTTAAAAATTAATGGGTTTAAATCCCAAATAGAGCTCGGATGTTTATAGTTGATTTGAAATTCTTCTAAATTACAGGTCTAATTAGCCTTCGTGTGCAAAACAAACCAAACCAAATCTCTGTCAGGTGTTAAGTCTTCAATTAATTGCATGTCATATTTCCATACATCATCCCACCATCAGTTATTCATTTACAAAGTGGCAATGTAAGATTAATTCACCTTCATATCAGATGCATGTTTCACATATAACCATCTTTTTTATAAAGGAATGAAATCCGTTGTGTGAAACATTTGATGAGCTATTTACTGTTTTTCTTATTTGAAATTCCATGTCCATTTTTTAATTTTTATCGCTTTACCTTTTTTAATACTAATATTTTAACATTGTTTGATTATGTGGGAAAGCCACCCCTTGGAAACCTCTTGGCCTTTTTAAAGACAATAAGCTTTATACCTTTTATTTAACATTTATGATTTCTTTAAATTTTTTACTCTGTTTGCCATCAGTTTTATTTTACAGTTAGTTTTTTAATTTTATACAAGTTTTAACGTAATTTTAATGCTGTTTGGGCTTTTAAAAATGTCTTTATTATATCTAACTTTGGTACAATGAGTCCTTTTTTTGGACTTCATTCAAATAAATCCAACCATCCAAGAGATAAGCTTACACAAATGTTACATTAAGTTCTTCTTTCCTCAATGGCATAACAGTCCTGGGTGGGCCTTGACCTTCTCAAGAGTTTTCCTTCAGTCCTCTCTATTTTTTTCCATGGTTTTCTATTGATCAATTTTTAAAATTTTGAGATCACTTTCTAGGCAATAAGATTGGGTTGGTCCCTAGCTCTTGCTTTAGATGTCTTGCCCAAGAATATTTTTTGTGTTGATGTTCTTTGTTCCTTCTAATAACATGACCAGCCTATTTAATTCTTTGATTTTTATGTATATTTTGTGATATCAGATTCTTTGAAGGCACAATAGAGATTTGAATTTGAGCATCTGCTCTATAAGCCATTAACTTGTATACTTCCATAAATGGCTCATAGTATCCAACACTCAATGAATTTAAAATCATTTTCATCTTTTTGTCATTTCTAAGTTTTTGATGAGTAAGTAAATATAAGTCTGCTGAGACATTTAGAAATTAATAACTAAGTCTTCCTTTTATTTAGGTTTGATCTTAGATACTTTTTTAATACATAAAAGCAACTGCTGGCAGCATTGATTCACTTCTGAATTTCAGATGTGATGTTATTCATATTAATCTGAGACCCCAGATAAGTAAAGCTATCTATTCTTCCAAATTTTTACCTGCCTCCTTTTCCAGGGTTAAAAAGTCTGTTTCAAATCAGCAGTTTTTCTTGCAGTAATATCAATATCATGGGCAAAAGTAAAAATTTGCACAGATTTATAAAATATATTTCCCCTGGTATTGATTTTTGTGTCACAAATGTCCTTTGCTAATGCAATGTTGAAAAATAAGCATGTCAATTTATCAGTCTGTTTTATCCCATTTCTGATTTCCATAGGTTCTGAAAAATTGCCTTGAATTTCAACTTGTTTTGATGTCTTCTTTAGTGTGTAATCAGCTTGTCAGGAGTGCTAAATTCCTACAGAATTTCAACAAATTCATTTTCTATGTATGGTATCATAAGCAGTTTTAAAATGTAGAAAAAGATAATAAAATTCCAATTAAAAATTCTCTGTTCCTCCTCCCCCTCAAAATCTTTTGGTTGTTTAATATTTATAATCAGATGTAATCCCTTCTGAATCTGCACTAAGTTACATTAAGTAAAATGCCATGGAAATCCTACAAGGAATATTTTACTGTATTGTACAAACATGTTTGTATATTCTTATGATTGAAGCTGATTTTATAAACTTTTGCAATGCTATATAAGAAATAAATAAGTGAAATGAAAGAACTCAAACTTAGCAATCAATGCTAGTAATAATTGTAATATGTGAAAAAAAAAAAAAAAAAAAAAAACTTAACTATCAAAGGTGTGTTCTAACTCATCAAAAAAAAAAAAAAAAAAAAATTAAGGGTGAGACCACTAGATGACTGAACTTAACAATTTCAACAACTAAAAAGTCAATAAATGATAAATTCTTTTAAGAGATAGTAAAAAAAGTAATACAATATACTAACAAGAATTTAAATAAGCCACTAGGGAAGTCTGAATTTTCCAAAATGAAAACAGAGGGTTTTCCTCAATTAGTTTGGATGCCTGCAGTTCTAGTGTCTTTGAATATTTAGAGTACAGAAATATATGATAATTTATTAATCTTAAATTTAATTTTTATTATTGTCAATTATAAACACTAAATTCTTAATCTTAAGTATGCTTGAACGAATTCTATTTGCTTCTGTTTATATGTTATGTATAAAATAAAAAGTAATGATGTTATATAGATACATTTGCTGTTAAATAACTGTAATGAGCTACACAGAAATTCATCAGAATGATAAAACTTCATAATAATATTTCTCATTGAAAAAATAAGTCAATGAATGTAAAATATGCATACTTAAAACTAAAAATTCTTGTTCTATTCATAGGATATTATTTTGAAAGGTAATTCAAATTTTGGACACATAAAATGATATAATTTAATTCCATAACTGGGTAACTTCATTCGTAAACAGAGTTCTAGTATGTTTTATTACATAAACAAAATTCACTTGATTCTTTTTTATGGCCTTACTGTTAATCTTGTGTTTCTTACATGAGTAAAAATTTCCCAGAACTATAAGTAAATACTTCTATTTAACTTTGAGTGATTTTTTTGTGTTGTGAAAAACAATAGCTTATATTTTTTGTCAATGCTCATAGAAATGTCAATTTTTCTCCCTATAAATTTTGGAATGTCAAATTAATAAATATTCAAAAAAGTATTTACATATTATATTCATTATTTTATCTGCTTCTGATAATAAATAATACAAAAATGTTGGAATTAAAATAATTAGCATTTAATTAGTTATATGTTGCTATCTCACTTAAATGTGCAATATGCTTAATGTTTTTGCTCTAAAAACACCCAACAGAATGTGTTAATAAAATATTAAGTTTATTATTATATAAAATCTGTGTCCTTATGTTGTGCTCTACATCATTTTTTGAAAAACTTCTATTAGTTAAATATTATTTGATAATTTCTTTTAGTGGGAGAGTTGAAAAAGAAATAGCTGAAGACACCAAAAACATATTAAGGGAGCAACCTCAATTTCAGCGCTCTCTTACCAGGCCATCATCATTTCGTAAATTCATTGATGGATATTCTAACTCTCCATCATCCTCTCCTCAAAAAGATCACATCTTAAATGGTATACAATTTTTTAATAATTAGTGAAATAATTGTATTCTTAAAATAATTAAACAGCATATATAATCCTATAATTTAACTGTTTTTTCTCCATATAGTTTCATTACATATTTGTGTTTAAACCTCTAAAATTCTAATGTAAGTTTAATTTAAATAAGTATAAAAAGCTGTTACAAGTGTTAAAAAAAAATAATCAAAAAACATTTAAATAGGAGTTCAATAGCATGCAAAATGCTTAAAAAAAATTTGATATTATTTCCATTATTTACATCCATGAGTGAACTTTTATTTGTGCCATTTAAAAAAATTCTATTATGTCATCAATAAAGCTTTAAATTTTGTGTAAATTTGTAACATGAAACCAACAGTTCCAGTACTATTTTTATCTCTATTCTATGTTTTGGAGAATTACTTTGTGTTATTTATACACTAATATTGTACATAGATACTTCAAAAAGTTGTATGTATTCAATACATACTTTATCTTAACTTGATTTTTATTTTCAACACAAATTGAAGATAAAAATAATATACTGACACATTTTTTCTGTTTTTCCATAAATTTTGACCATAGTTGTTTAAATGATAAGACACTGAATGCTTACTGTTTCTATATTTCATATGGACCTAGCTCTATCATTTCTATGATAATTAGGTTGAATGTTTTGTGTGTCTATTTAATTTTGACATGTTGTATTTTGTCGTGTGACTGAAGATTAAAGTTATTGGAATTGATTATTGTGTTCAGGTTTTTGTAAAGTAACAAATTAAAAAAAAATGCTTTAAAAATTAATACAATCAATTGAAGAAATTCGATAAATAAAATCCTAAATGAGATTTAAAGTTTTTAGTTATGGTATGATACATTGAGATTTGGAGTATCCACATTTATTTATTTTTGTGAGAAAAATTATTTGTAAAGATTTATTTTATGTAACAGAACAAAAATGCATTTCCCTTTGAAAATTTAAGTTAAAGAAGAGAAAGATTTTTAAATTATTTAACCTAAGCAATTTTAACTGTGTTTTCTCTTCAGTATAAAATTTTGAATTTATTTTTCTAATTCTAGATTACAACAATATGTTGTATTCAAATCATACCTCTAGTAACATTCAAGTTACTATAAATGAACAAGACAACATACAAATGAATCACAATGCAACTTCATCAGTTCTGCTTAATGATGCAACTGAGAACTTAGATATCTTAGAAGAGGAATGCGAATCTTACAGTCCTACTGACACAATGCTGTCTGAATCACCTTCTTTTAGCAGCAATCAAGTGTCATGTAATAACTCTTTGATTCGACAGAATTCTGAGGAAGGAACTAGAAACGATTCTGATACCACTGAAGATTTACCAGATGCAGCAGATATGATACAAAACTCTTATCAATCTCCAGTTGTTCGACAAACAGAGGAACCAATGCCATTGGATGTGAAAATTCCTAAAAGGAAAGCTCCAATGGCACCCTCTACAGCTCTTCCGTTGCATGTAAATGTCATGCGTGTCATGGTTTTATCCTGTTTATTTGTGTTGCTCCTTCTCTCGTGCCTTTTAATTGTTGTGATGGAGTCAGACTCTACTTTATTTAGTGATATTCGAAAACTCCCTGAAATGATTATCTTAAGGAGGGAATATTATGAACCTGCCAAAGATTACATTTCAGATCAAATGAGATTTTTGACAAAAAGATGAAACTATAAAATTACTTTCTGAGATCTTGTGATGTCTAACTTTGGCAACATTTTTATGTAATGTAAAAAAAAGGAACAAAAATAAGTCTTTCCAATTTATACTATGCAATTTTGCTTAATGTTGTTATCATGCATTATAGCTAATCTATATATATGTTAAAAGAACTAATTTTATTTCTTTGTGTTGAAGTGTTTTATATATTTTTAATTGTAAAAAAGAAATCTAATTATTTTATTGTATATTACTTTAGATGTTTTACTGTTTAAAAAAAATTTAATATTAATATGTTTTATTCACTTTTCATTCAATACTTTTTTTCAAATCATTTTAAAGTTAACACTCTCTCTTTGTATTTTTATTGTCTTTTATATAATTAATCCACAAAATAATAAGTAGGAATCAAAAAGTTACTTCATAAAATGTTATATATTGTAAAATGATTTTAAATTTTTCTATTTTTACAAAAAATAAAATATATATATATATATGCTAATAAGTTTTAAAAAAAATTTCAATTTTCTTGCATTTATTAATATTTATTTTTAGAATATAAAAATAAAATGTATATAAAATACATTAGATTATTTTATTGATCACAGGCTGGATACTGTAGATTGTCTACTTAAAGCTTATTTTAAAAATGTTCTTTTATTCTTTTCTTAGTTTATATTTGTTTTGATCCTGTCATTAATTAAGAAAATGTCTGGCTATAAAGTTTGTCTTTCAAAATAAATTTATATCATCTTGTTAAGGGTTGGTTTATTATTTGTTAAATCATTTTATTATTGGTTTGAAAATTATTTTAATTAATAAGTTGTTTACTTTCATGTGATAAATTCATAACAAATATATTTATCTATCTTTTTATTATTGTGTTTTGTAAACTCATTTTTTAAATATGCACATTTTTCTTTATTTACTTCTTGTTGTTATATTAAATGTACATTAATTTTGATGCGTACATATCATTGTTGCTCCATCAAGATTTTTGTGTGTTAAAATCATTCCTTAAATTAGGCAAATAGATTATATAAAAGGTGTTCTTTTATAATAAAATATTCTATTGTTTTGTTTGTGTAATTTTGATAAATTTATATGTCAAATGTTGCTTTATAAAAAGTATAATTGTACTATATTTTGACTTTGTTTTACATACATCTCTGCAATCTTACTTGTGAGTAGTGGTTTGTGTATAATATATATGTGTGATTTCTAATTTTTATGTATATACATAGATATATAAGGTGAATTGTATTAATGACCAACTTTTTTATACATCGGTTTGCATAATTATCATTCTAACTTATTTTGTCTCCATAAAAAAAATATGTATGTGTACTTATATTTTTAATGTAATTTATTCCACTTGTTATTCTGATATATTAACTCCCATTCAATATTAAGTGATAATATTATTGGAAATTGTCACTGAAATGTCTCCCTCTCTTATTAAATTAAATAAAATTATATCAATTTTAAATGTCAGATATGGCAATGAATATGTCACAATAATTTGAATTATTCACTTTAATTATACTGATATCTTTTGTTTTAGTAATTTTATATTAAGAAAATAAGTTAACTTCTATTTATTAGTTTGGAACTGAGAAAAACTTGTATTTTTCCTTGTTAATTTTTGCTTACACAAATTTTACTTTGTGCCTCTTAAAGTTGAAACATAAATGTATCAAGATTTAGAAATAATTATAAGAGGCTGCAAAAATTAACTATTAAAATCATTAGTTTATTTTTCTGGTAGCTGAAATATATTATTTATCAAGCTGTGTCTGAAACTTTAAATGTAATTTGAAAATGTTTCAAATTTTTAAGGAATAATCAAAATTTTTATCTTTATAAAATAAACATTAGTCTAATTTCTTCCCATGAATAATAATTTCATGAAGCGCTTAAAAAATTTACAGGATGAGCGCTCTTTGTTCTGACTGATGAATTTAGTGCTTGTTTTAATAAACATATTGATTAGTTTTAAAATTATAACTGTGCTGAAACAGCTCTCTAATTCTATTTCAGATTTTCAGTATCATTCCAATAACATAATTGCACTAAAGTGAAACTTAATGCTTAATTTATTTTACTGAGTTATTATAATTTTGAAAAAAAAAAGTTTTAAATTTTTATTTTATTTATCCTATTTTGTGACAAAAGTGAAATAATTTTGAATAATATAATTTTCTATTTGTAGTTTTTTTTATGATCTTTTTTTTATATGATTTATGTTGGTGATTAATATATGATGACATGATTTATATGATGGAAATAACAAAGATTTCAGGAACAAATATTTAAATAAAATTCAACATAACTAAAATGGCACATTACATACAATTTCACACATGATCCTAAGTCAATGTATCTTATCCGGGAAATTGTTGCGCCTAGCGCCATCTACCCCTGTTCAACAGAGAAAGTAGCTGTAATTATAACGACTACATTATGATGTTTTAAATATTAGGGAAATAAACAATGTTTGCAAAATTTCATTTTTCACATCATTCTGTCATTAACAGAGAGAATTATATAAATGTTTTTTAATATTGAAATTTTATTTTATTTTTAATATTTTAAATATTTTATTTGTTTTTATTGTATTATAAATGGAAGTAATTGGGATTGGCATGTATGCAATTCAATTTTAGCTAACAAGCAGAAAAATATTATTTTTCTTAGTATTTTGAAGTATTAATTATAAAAATGATATTTCTCTGTTATACATGTAAACGGTATGTATCATAACACCTATGAGATTTTTTTGTGTTTTATTACCAAGTATCATTAATATCATTTCTTTAAAGTTTAAATTTTTTAAGTGTTAGCGTTTCTTAAGTATTTTTTAGCTGTATATGTGGTGTATATAAAGAAGTTCTAAATATAAATTTTTGTTATGAATATGTAACAAGAGAAAGAAGATTTAGTATTTTATTTTCTGAATTGTTTAACTTCATATTCAGATTACATTTGTTATATTTTTATGCTATGTTTTAACTTCCGCAAGATAGTTCTAAAAATATTTTAATATTTTTGTACATAAAATTATTATATAAAAAAGAAAACCTTTCTAATTTGTGCTCATTGAAAATAAATGAAAATGTGCGATTTTGTACTAAAAATAAATTTATTAATTTCATATATAGGGATTGATATTTTCTACGTAGCATTACCCAGTCAAAATAGAAAATTTATTGCAGAGAAACTTTAATATACTTTAATAGCACAACGAGAAGCTTTAATAATATGTGTGCATACTCAAAATGTCACTGAATTTTATTTTTCACAATTTCTGATGAAAATGAAAAGCTCATATTTTCTTTAAAGGGTAAATGTTTTTAAAAGTTGAAACTGAATTTAATTTAACCTAATTTTCAGAAAAATTTTTAAGATTTTTATCTGTATTGTTAAAGAGTTTAAAGAAAAATATTTAAATAATTGTTTTATATAATTTTAATTTACAAATCTTTCTGCATCTACAGTACATATTAAAGCTTCTAAACTCATTACATCAGATTTAAACTGTTTACTATACTGAATGTGCCGTACTAGTTCTTAAAAACAATATGTTTGAAGGCATGCTATGACACAACTGAATCCTTCATTGCTTATTGTATCTCGGTAGCAAAGCATGCAATTATTTATCAATTATTTATATATATTAGAAGTCTTAATTTTAATGGTTTATCTCATTTAAAAAAGTTACTTTATGTATTATGCTCTTATTCTTTCTTTTATTTATCTTTCATCTTGCAAAATTAAATGAGTTCTATAAATTTTCACTTTATTTTAGCATTTAATGCACATGAACATATGTTTATTAAAAATTTTCCTCGAATACAATAAGTAAATCTAAATTTTATAGAAAATCTATGATAAATAATGAATTCATAATATAAATGACTGAAAATATTATTTTAACTGGACTATTGAAATTTCTATAGCTATCAATACTAAAAGTATTTAAAGATAAATATCTTCTTCTAAAATTTATATTAAATTGTCTAAATGTTTTCTGAATGCACTTTATTCATGGGAAATGTTGAAATATCCTATTAAAATCTTTTCATATCAAACATAATAAAATTTTCAAATCTGTAGCATCTTTCCTCTGAAAAGTTTTTACTTTTTTTTCTTTGAGTTGACATTTATATGAGCATATTTTTAATATAATTCCAACATGTTTTTACAATTGATAATTTGTAAAATTGCCCTGAGTAATATTAGTTTAACAAAGGAAATAATAATTTTTAATATATTAAGGATAATTTTTTTCTTTACACTTATTTTTAATCTGTAAAGATAATCTTTTATTATTATTATTGCTTGTAACAAATTGGGTGTCTAACATTCTCTTACTTTTTCTTTAAATTGTGAAAGAAATTAGTTTTAAAGTATTTATTTACTACTACTTAATAATTCAAATATATAATAGCTTTAAACTTTATCCATATTTTATAAGTAATAATTACTTATAACAATAAAGTTCTCATTTAATTTTCATTGAATAAAAACTTCATAATGTGAAGGGAAGGTAATTAGTTATCTTTGCAATTTATCAATTTCTATTATCTATCATCAGTTCTTCTAAAATAATTGAAATAAAATCAGCTTACAATTCTTCACAAATTATTTAATTTAAAGGAATAATCAAAATGAAATGAAGAGTTTTTCTTTATTATTTTAGTAGAGATAAATTTTTTTTCCATTCCAAACCTGAACTATTTAATTAAACATAGATAAATGGCTAGTTATTGTACTTGAGAGGGAGAGATGATTTTCAACTAATCAGTGTTACCAATGCTAAATAAATGCTTAAAATTATAATGAAATATTATTACTGTAAAAACTGATTTAGATTGCTAAGTAAATTAAATGTCGCAAGTTATTTCTTTAGAACATGTCTGTTGAATATTAGGACGAATAAAACATTAAATCCTTAATAACTTAAAATTTTCTTGTTAGTAATTCCACTGGTTAATTGAAGACAACTCCTTAAGATTTAAAATTTCATGGCTGAAGGGGAGAGTGGTGCATTTTATATTTGATATGGAACATACTATAGTAAAATACTGCTTTTGCTCTGGAAAGTGGGTCTTTATGATTTAGAAGCAATAACAGAATTCTACTGGTCATACTACTTAACTGGACTTGTGTCATCTGAACTGTTTCATTTGGAGGACATTTCGACTGCAACTTCTTTACATTTTTTAGCCACTGTTGTTGAACATGACAGATCTTCTGCTAGGTCAGGTATAAAATTCATTTCCTTCTTGTAACAAGAATAATGCCTTACTCAATCATACTGTCATAGTACCTAAAAGTTATACTAACATTATGCACTGCTCTACATTGCAATATCTAGCATTAATCAGAATAACCAAAAATCATTTTGTGTTAAAACTATCAATATTTAGTCAGTGATTGATATTCATTTTTACAGGCAGTTATTCACCAGAAATTGAAATATATTAAACCTGAATTGTGTTCTTGTATTTATTTAACTGTAATAATAGTCAAATTTCTTCTTGAAAACTGTAGACTGACTATTTCAATCTGTGATATATTTCTTCATCTTTAAGATTTTGATCATAAACATTGTTTTAGTTTTTGACCATTTTTAATTGTAATTGAAGAAAAATGTGTCTAAAATATGCTGTTACTTATCATTACACTGCTTTTAGATGCTATCGCTGAGTTGATAGTCAAATTGTTAAATAATCGTTTAACAATTTGACTGCCAACTCTGATTTGTATATTTGATTTCCATTCAGCTTTGAATGTTTGCAAATAGTTCAAAATCCAGTAGATCTAATTTAATTACCTTCCATAGGCAACAAAGAATTTAAGGGACAAATCTGCAAATTCCAAATTGTGCTTGTTTTTTTTGTTTACTTGTAATATTTTTTGAGACCTGCTTTAATATTACTTTATATGTCTTTAAATATTAAATTTTAAAATTATTGTATTGATTTTTAAGAATAGCCTTAAACTTATACTGCAAAACTTCACCTGTTTTACTTAAAGTTTGTTTGTAAAATTGCATAATTTATGCTTTGAATGTGTGACTGATAGATAATTATTACATATTATGAATGTTCTTTCAAACTAGATTAAAGTGTAAAAATGAATCCTGTACATGAGTAAAAGCAAATTTATTAATCAAATAATATACTTTAATGTTTTTTTTTTTAAATTTTCAAGACGTTTATGATAATATTATTATTGTAAATGTATTAAATTTTTATAATACCAGCCTTACACTTACCATATCTATAGAAAATAGAATGATCTTTATTATTCAAATTATTTAACAATCAGTAGAAGTGTATATATGTCAAACACTGTTAAACTAATAATTTTATTTATACTTCTGTATTTGTTTTACTTTATTATTATCAAAATAAGGAACTACATGTTTTATGATATTAAGAGAATACAAGTCAATATTTTGCCTGTAATTTTTCATTTAATCAATGTAAAAACTTTTTAAATCTAGTTTTTAAATTTGCTAGAAAACGTCATTTCTGAAAATATTAATTATGTTCTTTACAATGAATTTACTGTACATAAACTTTAATAATATTCTGCAACAAATAATTAAATAAATTTTATATTTAGCTATGTGTAGAAATTTTTGATACATTATATCAATGATAGTGTGAACAACATGTGTTTAAAATATTTATAAGCTTATAAATCATTATCAACTTTATTTTTTTCATGAAATGTTTGCCTTTTTTGGTTATACACTAACAGGGTATAATATTTCAAGTATTTAAAAAATATTTGATTATTAAAGATGAGTAAATATCACATTTGGGATTATGTTATAGAATTTTAATTTTGTTAGATCAAATTTTATTTTTATTTTAAACTCAGTTTTATTTATGTTTCTCATGGGCAAGAATATTGTACTCTGAATTTTATTTAAAATTATTTTTATCATTATCAAATACCTTTCACTGAATTGAAAAATATATTAAAAACTCAGTTCTCTGCATTTAATTTACATCCAACTCAGTTTTTTTTATTTTTTTATTGGGTTTTATAAATGCTGTTTCATGATAATAAACTTTAATTTGCAAATATTTCTAATTATATAAAATAATAAATATATATTATATTAACCAATATTATTTCTAAAAATCTATTTGTTAAAAAGATGCGTTTTATTTTGATATATTTTAAATTTTAATTATTTTAAAAAATATTTCTTTATATATAATTGAAACTTAAGAAAAGTATACAGAAATTTTATTATTTTTTTTTTTTCATTTTTATTTTTTATTTTATTTATTTTTTTTTCCAGTTTGATAGTGATTACTAAAAGTTTCATTGTAGATTCTTTCTCTTAAAAAAAAGAAGAGGAAGCTCATTATTTTATGAAATTTCTTTTTAAAGTGTCCAACTGGTAACTGAATTACATACACTCTAGCTCTAAGTTCAATAATTTGTAGGCTCAATTCTTACCTCAGGCTTAGATGTTTTTAGTGGTTTGGGATCCATTTTAAACTATAGATCCCTTAGTCCCTTATGCACAAAAAATAAACATTGAGCAATAAACATATTAGACTTAAATTATTTTCTAAAGGGCAAGATTAAAACTGATAAGAATCACATTTTTTAACATTTAAAAGAATATTAATAGCAATATTTTTACTCTTAACTTTATTTTTGTATTTACCATTCTCAAAATTATGGAAGCTTAAATTTATCGGTTTTAATCATTTTAGTTTCTTCATTTTTTTTAAAATTAATTTGTAAAGTTATACATGGAAATTTATATTTGAGTTATTTTCAGGAATATATTTTAATTTGAATGATTTTTTAGGTAATCATGCTCATTTTGAATAAATAGTAATTTTCTTGTTTGTTTTAGAAATTGCTAGCAAATAGCCCTGTTACTTTTGAAACAAAAAATTCAATATTAAATTCTGCTCTTATTGCATACTATAAATCAAATGTCGACAAAAATTAGTAAATTTCGATTTTTTTTTCACACTTTACAAAATATGAAACGACAAACATGTGAACATCAATCCATTTATAGAAATCTGTTTATTTGATATAAATTTATTTAAAGTTTTACATTAATAGGAGAAATGTATAGTAATATAAATTTTTATATCTATATATGTTATACTATTTCATGACATATTAAATATTAATATCAATTTTCTTCTCTTAGTAAAGATTTTTGCTTATGCTACTGAAAAAAAATTAAAATCTTTGCCTTCACATTAATTTACATCTCAAGTAGATGAGTGCTATGTATAAAGTTCAAGAAATAACTATCACACACACAAGTGTCTTTGAATTAACCAAGCCGAGCTGGCAGCCGAATGGTTAGCACTCTTGCCTTCGGTTCAACAGTTCTTGGGTTCGAATCCCACCTTAGGCATGGATGTTTGTAGTGGATCGGAATCCACTTTAAACAGTAGGTCCCGGTCTAATTAGCCCTCGTGTGCAAAAAATGACCGTTGAGCGACAAATAAACCAAACCAACCTTTGAGTTAACCATGTTCATAAATGTAATCAATTTACCAACATTTGAAAACTTCAAAAGGAAAAAAAATGTTAGCAATTTTATTAATGCTTGGAAAGAACTTCTGGCAACTAAAGTTAAATAACTTTTAAGTTGAAAACTTTAACTTTCAGTTTTAAATCATTAAGAATGGGATTCAAATGAAACACAATTTAATGAAGAGTAAAAAGAACTCGTCTATTTGAGATGAAAATGGAGAAAGATGCATTTTTATGGAAAAATATTTCAGTTTAATTAAGCTATTGATTGCCAACACAAAAAGTTTTCACTACATTAATTTCTATTATCTTATTTATTATCTATTGTAAATGCCAATATCTTTTTTTCATGGGTGAAATTTTAAGCCAAAACATTTTTCCTCAAATGCTGTCACTAATATTGAAAAAATCAAAAGTTTTAAAAATTCTTTGTTCTTCAGAAATAAATCCTTATAAAATTGTCATAACACAATAACTACATAAAAGTCTTATATATCAATGCAAACATAGCTCTAATCTGAAATTCGAGGAACGTTTTGATGACATTATTTTAACGTAAATCTCAAAATAACGACTTGTAAAAAATTATTGAAACAAAACTTGTTCTTGTATATTAAAGTATTTTTTGTACATACAAGTTTATATAATTTTTATTCCTTTTATGAAAGAAAAAAAAGTAGACCAATTTTTATACATTTTGCATCTGTTTCAGAAAATTTTGCCATTCTAAATCAGCTAATAAGCATTTTAACTCAAATTAAACTATTAAAAATTGAGGATTTATACCGTGAAACAATTTTATGTAATGTTTGTCGGTGAAAAGTATTTACTATTGGTAAGTAATTATGTGCCATCTCTTTTCTTAGAATTATTCTTTTAAGATTATGAAAGCCCATGTACTTCTCCATTGATTTTCATAAAATGTATTATTTACTTGAAAGGCAATTTTTCCAATTTTATATACTTGTAGATCGTAGGAAAATATACACACTCCATAAAACTTCCTATCGTATATAAAGGGCACAATTAAAAGCAGCTAAAATTTGATTTGAGGTTTTCTTATATCTATATATTTAAAATATTTTATGTACATTTTTTCTTTCATTGCAAGTATTGCTTTTATTAATATTACAACTGTTAATTTTTTTAAATGTTCTTATCACTTTTTTAACAGCTTGTCATTCAGATATATTTTGACTAAAATGTGTAATTGTATTATCTGACTTATAATTTTCAATCTTTTCTTGTACATGTGCTATGCGTGCCTTTTGTATTTACCTTTCTTCTTTTCTACTGCATTATATTTTTTGTGAAAGTCAATAAACTGAATTTTTAAATCATTTTATTTTTAGTACTTTTTTTCTAATTCTCTTTTTAAAAAAAAAAGATAATTTTAATTTTTTTTGAAATTTTCATTTTTTTTTATAAAATAAAATAAACTACATTGTAATTTTTAAAAATGTTATACTGCAGTCAAAAGGATACCAAATGTATAGTTTAAATATAAGTTATTTTTGAAATAATTTAATTTTGAAAATAAATTTGTAGAAATTTAGAATTGTTAACGGTTTTTGTATTCCTTCTCATATTATATTAGGAATGTATTATATTAGCTCAAAAGTAATGTTTTATCTTTTAATTTGGGATTGCTATAAAAGAAAATAATTTATGAAGACTCAATAGTGAATATGTCACAAATCACAGTATGAATATTTTTCAATTGAAATAAAAATTAATATAATTTTAAAAGTGTCTTAAAAGTTAAGTATGTTATTCCAAAAAACTTTTACAGAATATTTTCCAGCTTTTTCTAGCTTTCCTTAGTATTTCAAAAATGATTCACAAAATGAAAAACTTTGAAATTATAAAAGTTTAAAGAAAACTGTTACTTTGTACGTTCTAATTTAAATCCTTTAAAAATATCTGGAGTGATTATCTCATGATATATATATATATATATATATATATATATATATATATATATATATATATATATATAATCATTCTTTACAGATAAGAAACTAACAAACCGAATGGATTTTGCATGAGATATAAATTAGGAATTATTGCTGACATTTCCATGACATTTATTTGATAAAAATATAATTAACAATTAAACTAACTTAGAAAAATGAATTGTGACGTTGCCTTTTTAAAATGAAATTACCTTATCAAATGACTATTTGACTTCCAATTCTTTGTCGTCTATAGTACATTTTTTAGCACTTTTAACTTTCCAAATAACTCAAATGGCCATAAATATATTTTGGTATAGAATCCTTTGATTTTGTTCCCAAATAATGTTTCGTTCCTTCAAATTTAATGCACACCGAAGCAAATAAAATTTATAGTTTATTCGGATTTTACTTAGCTATGAGAAAAATTATTTTTTTTATGAATGCTTGTGTGATTTTGAAATTAAGGTGTTTTACTAAAAGAAAGGTCTTGTTTGTTCATTAAATACCATTTCCATTTTTGAAAACCCACCTTAGATTTCCCTATAATTCAAGGCTTTTTAGGAAAATGTAATTAATGCTATTTATTTTTAATATAACCATTTCTATCAAATGTACGACAATTTGATATTAAAACCAATAAGAGTTACTGCATCCATTTCCTATTATGCGATTGAGGAAAAGATTTGGCAAATTATATGAGCACAAATTCTTGTAAAAGTCGTTAATATAAAGTACAATATTAAAATGTACCGTAATAAAATATGGCGGAAGCATTCTGAATGCACAGGATTGTTTTTATTTTGTGTAATGTGTTAATGAGAATCTATCTCTCGAAAAAGTTGTTAGCTTGTTTTATCATCTTCCTGACCAAATTTAATTCTGTTTCACCGAGAATCAAGCTAAATATTTATTTTAAATGAATGAATAAAAACATTTGCTCTTTCGGTTCAACAGGTTTCGTGTCCTACCCAAGATTTGGATGTTTGTAGTAATTCGGAATCCATTTTATAAGTCGGTTTGGGTGTAATTATAACCCTTATGAGCAAAAAAGGACCATTGGGAGACATCAATCTTTATTGAATTAAGTCAATCAAATATGGAAATATGATTTATTTAATCTAGGTGTTTTTATTTTATTTTGCAGTAATAGGATGTCAAATTTAAATATAAACATAATCTTTCTTAAAATCGTGTGAAATGTGTTGGTGAAAATATTTAATATATTTTCTAGAGCTAGTGAAATTTTAATTGCTAATTTGGACTAATCTTAAAATGTTTTCGCAAATAAAATAATTAGCACTTTTTTTTAAAATGGTTGCTTATAAAATCGGTAAAAGTTTCCTTCTATTTATTTATATGATTTGATGTAAAGTTATTCATTTATATTATATAAGCACATTTTTTTTTCCCTTAAATCTCCATATAAATTAAAAAAATTGGACTATAAATATACTGTAAATAATATATAGTATTAATAAGCAAATTTCTGCATAATTAATTCAAATAGTTTCCTCATTTTTATCGATAAAATATAAAATCAACTTATAAAATATGCATCTTTTTATTTAAAAACAAATTACATTAGGATCTAAATTCTAAAAAATGCAATCCAATTTTTGAAGATATGTATTTTAATTATAAAGTTTTTCTTTAAAAAAATTGATTATATTCCATTGTTTAATGATTCATTTTCAATCTGAATTGACTTCTTTTCCCATCCAATTCTTAATAATTTTGAGGAAAGTAATTAATTTCTATTTGCTTCTGTTATTCCTTTTATGGTTAAAATATGTAATTTTGATTAACTTTCTAAAACTAAAAAAAGTTTATTTATTTTAGGATCAGGCTTATACTACCATGATTTACTCTTTTTGTGATTGGTTAAATTAAAAATTGATATATTTTCTTTACATAATAATGTTATATAAGTATTGGTATCAGGTCGTCTTCATATTGCGCAATAAATATATGTACGAAAAATGTAAAATCTATAGTTTTGCAAAAATTTAAATTGGAAAATTTTAGGCATTAAAAATTTATGTTCAAGAAAATTTAAAGTTTTTTTTGTGTTATTCATTTATTCTTCTTTATATATAATGATGAAATTAAGTCAAAAAATCGATTAAGAAATAAATAACAATGAAAATATATTTCTATGTCATTAAATTATAAATCATACTTTAAAAAAGCAAAAAAATTGTATCACTAACAAAATCGTGACGTAATACAGAAAGCCACGCGGCTATAAAATATATATAAATATTTTATTTAATAGATATTTTATATAAAATTAGAGTATATAATTTTATATAAAATTTTTATATAAAATTAGTATTTAATATAAAATTATATATAGTATATAAAATTTTCATTTATCATTGACAGATTGATATATTTTAAATTATATGATTTCATGAAAAATTACCCAAGTCAGAATTAATATAATTTTTATGTTACTTTAATGCGCGCTTGGTTACTAAAAGTTAATTGCTTACTAAAATTTACGAATGAAATCTCGGAAATAAAATTATTTCACCAAATAGCGAAAAATTATTAATCAATAAAAATATCAATGATTTTAAAGAATGAATTACAAAAAATCTCTAGAAAATTTTTCGATTATTATATTTATCTAAATTATGAATAAGCTTATTTAATTTTTTAAAATCCTTTTGAGAATTCCCCAGCGCAAAAATTCCTTGCGAGAATACCATCTCATTACTTTCTGTAAACCATTATAATTAAAATTATTAAGACATAAAATATCTGGAATTTATTTTTTTTTTTTAAAAAAAAGCGGATGTATATCGTGATACATTTTACTTTTTAATGCTCAAATTTATTTTTCTGCCCTTCTTGTTGAAAATAACTTCTTACAAGAAAATTTTTTATCAAATAAAAATCTACATTAACATATATATAAATAAACTGCATGTCTTTATTATTTACATGAGTAAGTATTTGCAGATTTTATAGATTAAATAATGTGACTCCTTTCCAGAAGCACGAATCTCTAATATGTAAATGGATTTCACGAGTATTTAGCAATTGAACATGAATTCAACATCTAAAGGAAATGTTCTACCATTGAATATTTAGAACAAATGTGTATTTCATGTATCATTTTTACATTGCATAGACATCATCTCTCTGATATGGTATTTTGACAAATACCATATGCCAACATATGGAATTTGTAAAGATAGAAGTTTAAAACTGATTCTTGTATATCAGAGATTATCTTCGAAATTTTAATTATATATATATATATATATATATATATATATATATATATTATTATTATTTAAAATTAAAATTTTCTTCTTACTGTCAGGTATATTTTTAGGAAAATGTTATTTTAATATATTCATTTATATTCCGATGGTATTAAAACATTGTTATATTTGATATAAAAAAATTGAATAATTGTTTGTACAAAAATGTGTTATTTTAAAAACATTAATTGTTAATACATAATATTTTATGCCATGTTACACAAGCGAATTCATCATATATACAGAATAATTATAGCTTTTTATTTTAAACTGTAAAGTATTTATGCATTATTTTCATAATATGAAATAAAGATTTTAAATTTTTATGTTGTAAAAAAAATAACCATTAAGAAAATGTCGTAAATAATAAATTTTGAAAACGTGTGAATTAATTTTTACTTAAAGTTAATAGTTATTGCCAAATTTCTAAAAATATAAGTAGCAAGAGATTGTGATGCTGCTCTTGCTACTACTAATGAGAGATACCCACTCAACAATTGGATGCACATTTATACTGACGGATGAGCTGAGAGAAGTACTGGGAGAGCGGGAGATGGTGCCTTCTCCAAATTTTTCCAAATCAAAGAGCCTTTGCGAAAAAACTCAGAAAATTTTGATGGAGAAATGTATGCAATTTACATGGCTTTCCAAAAAATTTTAGATTTCTCGGAAATGAAATTTTTCCTTCTTGTTGACTGTCAGGCTGCCATTCATACAGTGGCAAAGTATACTCTCCTACCTACATCTATAGAATTTAACTGTATGACCATCATTAACGCTTTACTGTCTGCAGGAAAGGAAATTACTTTACAATGGATCCCTAGCCATTGCGGCTTGCCTGGTAATGAAAAAGCAGACAATCTCGCGAAAGAGGCTTCTTTTTTAAACCCTCCAGATACTCCTACTGGCCTGAGAAATGTCAAACTCCTTCTAAAACGGGTTATCTATCACCAGTGAAAAATTTATTACAAAGAGAAAGCAGTTGATGCCTCTTGGAGGACTCTGCTGATCTCATGTATTCGCAGAGATCTACCTTGGCGCAGCTTGTCCTCATCTGGACCTTGCGCCATTAAACCAAACCAACCAACCCAGAGATCTATCTAGATATATAGGGGTTTCCTACTTCAAGTTACTTACTGGGCATGATTTTCTCCAGAAACATCTATATCACATAGGGCTTGTGAATTCACCCGACTGCATTTTATGTGGGAACATGTTGACATGGATGGCGAGCATCTTTGGAAATGTACTGCCCTCCAGGAAGCCAGCACTTCTTCACATTTCAAGACGCTCTCCACTCCTGGAGATACTTCTTTTCTTTATTGGACTGCAAGACTTATTATGCTCGGAAGAGCCAACATAATAAACATAATATATATATATATATATATATATATATATATATATATAAATTATTTGAAAACATTTATTTATTTTAATATTTTTGATGAATAATAATTTAATTCTTTAATTTTTCCTAAACTTATATGTAATATAAAAATTGTTTTCAATGTTTTCTGCTTTAATTTAATTCCAAAGAGATTGTGATATATTATGTATTACTGAGTAAATTATTATTTTTATCTTAAATACTAAATTACATTTTCATCGGTAGTTAAATTTTTATCAATAGTTTATTATTTCTGAAATTCAAATGATATTTTAAAGTACTTCCCTAGGGAAGTACTTTTAAAATATCATTTGAATTATTAGCTATAAACTTACAAAGTCTTGGAAAATGTAAGACAATTTTTTAAACTCACATTAGGTTTTCTAAAGTTGACGTTAGACTTAATCTAGATTCTTTTCATGTATGTTTCGACTAAAGTCAAAATAAAAAAGTAGCAGTTTTTTATAAGTTTTTTACTGTTCTTTCGATATGCCACTCTGAAATGAATAAAGATTTTAAAATACATTTGACACTATATAATAAGTATAAAATAACAATTTTATTATTATTATTATTTTTTTTTTTGTACAATTTTTTTTTTTTTTTTTTTTTTTACAAAAATGTATTAGTCCTTGAATCCGATCTTTACCTTAATTTCATAAGTACTGTAAAGTACAAATTTCATCTTTACAATTAAATCTGAAAATTATAAAAAACGTTTATATTTGGATGGTGAAAATTCACTTCTTGCCTTTCACCTTAATCCCTTAACAGCACCAAAGTGAATTTTTTTTTTATTCAGAAGATTGTAAAATATATGATTTAAATCTACTATTAACTATTACCTTAATTTCATGAGTACTATTAAACTAATTTTAAAAAAAACCAACTCTTAAATTAAATTTTAGGGATACAAAGTAATTTACTCACGATTGTCAAATATGAATATGAAAAACTTAAACAAAATGTTTCTAAAAATCCAATTTTTTTACAAAGGATATTTCGTAAATATTTATTTAGTCTTTGAATCCGAGCTTTACATATATTAATTAAAAGATAAATAATTGATTGCGCAGGAATTTCTTACCTGGAGTAGAACATTCCGGAGAGAAAATAAATTCGCGGCAGTTGAAATAATAATTGAATATTTTAATATTTCTTTATTAAAACAAAAAATATCTAAAGATTTTCCTTTGTTTTCAGGATAATAAACTATATTTTAAAATTATATATATATATATATATATATATATATATATATTTTATTATAGAAGAATATAAAATATAATTCCAAATAAGTTTTTGACATTAAATGATAATAAAAGATTTTACACATATAGTATCGATTATAGTTATTTCCCAATTAAATGCTATGATTGAATTCAAATATTTGAGTGATTTTTTAAAGAAGTAAATCATTTATAGATTTACTTTTTTGATTGTAGGAAATGAATAATTTTTTTTTATTAGTGTGTTCGTGCTATTATTATATGTGTATATAAATTGTTCAAAAACATACTTGTGTTGATTTCGTTCCTTTATTTCATAATTTTTCTTTTATCCTGAAAAGCCATTCTACTCTGTCCTGCTAATAATCTTGAGTTTTCTGTATTATAGAAAGCCTAATAGGGCAAAAATATTAAATCTTTCGTCGTAATTACTACTAGTTCATATTGAGTTAATATTTTATAGGAAATCATGTTCTCTAATTTAAAAGCCAGAAAGTGCAGAATCTCTCTTAATAATTATCTTACTCAACAAGTATGTGAGGGAATATTTAAATATTCTGAATTACAATTCAACCGTGTTCTGTTGTTTGACTTTACATCTCAAGCTTGAGTGGAATCCATATTAAACTATAGATTCTAGTTAAATTAACTTTTGTAGAGGATAAATGTTACCAAAGAACAACAAACTAACAAAGCAATTAACATTAACCTCCACATACAAGCGGAAACCAATGTACGATTTATCTGTCATTATTTTGAACTCACGCGCAATGAACTACTTTAAACTTTTGTAAGGTAATTTATAACTTCTCCGTACAAATTGCTACGTATAAACTGCTTTTCGAAACAGTAGTCACGTTTCGGAAAAGAGAAAACCCGGAAAACTGTCAATCCAGACAGATGTGCATACATTTGTCGCGTTCGGTACATCCATTTCTATTTTTCGACAGTGGTGAGGATCGAATCCGTGATCTTTAGCTCTGAAGAGTGGTGTCCTACCGTATTACCATTAAGCCACGGTAAGCTCTATCTATCATTGCTTACACTGAGTTTAACTTTATATTATAAAGGAAGCAACCATGAAAATTCAACCAAGGCAGGCCATTAAATGATTCTGATTGCACTTACGAATGTTTTTATGTAACTTAACATTTCTCGAAAAGAAGCAAAAATTGTTAACAACATTTTTAAAATGCAGCCAAAAAATAATTTTGAATTTCGTAGCAATAAATAAAATATTTTCTAACTATAAATAATGTTTTGAAGCTTGTAAAAAGTAAGTTAAATATTTTTACTCCAGTTCTTTTTCTAATTCAATTATTTAATTCTTTATTAAATTATACATATATTTTTGATTAATGCTTTTTTTTTGGCAAATTATTTTATAAAAAAAATATACGGATTAAGCACAAGTATCAAAAAAGAAATTATAAGTATATTTGTATTTTCTATACATAAATTCCATTCATTTACATTTGTTGTTGCTAATCTCCAAGTGTCTGACGGAGTCAGAACAATTCTAGGAATCCGTTAACGGAGAGGAAATTGATAACAACCCTGGGAGAAGTGTAGATTTCATCCCATAGTATATTCATACAATTCAGGAGAAGCTTGGTGTCCATGACATTTAGGACAGAGGGGGAAGGTCTTGTTACCGGCTACAAAAGTGAAGCATTTCAGGTGGCCAGAGACAAGACGTGCAAGGCAAGTGCTGGATTTCCTATCACCTGAAAGAGCCAGTAAAAGTCCTGGTTTTCTACCCTTGTAGAAGTGGTGAGTCAAAGGTACCTGCCAATAAAATCAGATACTATGCCGAAGGGAGGCAATTTTAAGCTTGTGTAGAATAGAAAGACTTGTTTGGTCTCCCAAGCAGGTCTATTTTTGCAGATGTTGAATTGAACTATGGCTATCATATAATAACCAGACATCACTATAATTAGCTTGGCTCATGATGGATTCCAATCCGATGTTAATAGCTGTTTATTCGCTACGAAAAACTGAACAGAAGTCGGGATTACGTTGAATAAGAGAGATTTTGTCGT